>CM060948.1:293537943-293670443 GCA_030765055.1 Mantis religiosa | reverse complement strand
CGCCAGCGGACAGTTGTAAAACAGTGAGGTGAGCAGTAAACAGCTGTAAAGTGTTGTTGTTGTAACGAGAGCTGTTTGTTATTGTCATCAACCTTGGAAGATTGTATTGTATATGTGATGTAATGTAGTTACGTGAGAAGTGATCAGTGTATTTCTACGGAAATAAAGAACATTTAGAATTTCGGCAAATTGGACTTTTAATTCTGCGAAGCCACAAAGTCACAGTAATCTGTTATTTGGATCATCTTTTAAATAATTTAACATTCAAACGACATTTTTTAAAAGTTTAAACTAACATTATTGTGACTTTGGGGGTTCGTAGAATTAAAAATCCAACTTGCAGAAATTCTCAATGTTCTTTATTTCCGTAGAAATACACTTATAGATTACAGCAGCATTACATCACGTACAAAATCAGTATAACAAGGTCGATGATAATAACAAACAACGTTCTGATCAGCTCTTGTTACAAGATAACTCTTGTTACACAACTCATCACTTCCTTAAATACCTCATTCATAATTCGAGACTGTTCTGTACAATCACTTGTTTCTGGAATAAACAAGGCATCTAATGACGTAATCCGAATATTCTATCACCTTCCAGAAGAGTAAAATCCTATCTGGGCCGGCAAGTCCTTTATCTCTTTGATACACTAACCGTCTGTTTATTTGATGGCTCTTTGTTTCCACACTGCCCGCCTATCAGTTACTTTGTGTAAACAAGCCGCGCGATCGTATATAACGGCTTTCGCGACATTATCATCGTTAAGCACATTGAATAAATTAATTTTCCTTTGCTTCCACCTTTCCATTCACCATTTTAACTTCAATTGTTCCAATTAATGTCGTTCCCTTTCTACTATAAATTTTTAACAATTTCCACCGAATTCCTTTCTTAATAAATTTAAAATAATTTCAAAAGAATGACAATTCCTATGACATATAATCTAATTAACTGTATCATTATCATCAGTATTAGAGTTTCCTTTACAATACGTAAATGAAATTCAGAAGCAAACTTCTAAATGAAATGTGTAGTGTTTAACGCCCGCTTTTACTACATACGGCAGCGCAGGCGGTTAAACAAACTTCTATAATTTATCATTAATAAATCAACGTATGTTATAGAAAACTTTTATTAATAAACAGAGGAGATTGTAAAATAATTGTAAAGTAATTTAAGCTGAAAATATTGAAAAATTTAGTTATTCTGTTTCTAAAATCCCATGGAGTATAAAATAATAAATTAATATGATTTATTGATGCGTAAACTCTTTTAGAAACTCGTTGCTGAAATACTTAACTAGTTTGCTCTCCGCTTATCCGGACCATGGTGATCAGTTTGGGCTTGGAGGTGTTTAAGTGTTCATTTTCTTCTAGAAATTATATTTAAGAATTACCTGTTTTCCCCTTTATTCATCCACATGTTCCATTACATTTGTAATATTACATGTTCTGCTTTGCTTCCAGATTGATTGTTCATACTAACTGAGGTATTGAAATTATTGCGTTTTCAGATTGTGTTCACACAGTCACTATAGTCTGTTAGAATTAATTTACATATTTAGTTATACAGGCCTTCTAGATTGATTGTGGTGACATATTCACTAAAGTCCCTTACATCTCACTTTCTTCTCGGGCAGTCAGCCAGGTGATAAGATGATTAGATATCAACGTTTCGGGAGCGTACATCTCCCCCATCATCAGGATATTTATAAAATGTTACTACCTCAAATGAAATACTGGATATAACACAATTATAAACAAAGACAAAACACTATCAAAATTAGCATTACTGAACAAAAGACAGTTTTCAGTAAATTAACTGCCAGGACAAGAGATGGCGTGAGTATCGAAAATTCTGTCAGAGTAACTACTTAACTTGGTTATCAAGCTGCATCGATATTTGTTTCTTAATGCGACGGATTTAGATTTTAAGACCGGTTTCCAAGAGGAGCTGACATGAAAATCCAGCATCACGATTAAGCGTGCTCCTTTCAGAGGAAATCGCCAAAGCCTCCTTAACTTTCTGCTCCCAGTAACTGTTGCATTCTGCCAAGATGGTCGATTCCCGAAAATTGGCTCTAAGGTCGTTATCAAAACAATGTTCTACCAGCCCAGACTTCTCAGGATGCATTAAACGAATGCTCAGTTCATGTTCCATTATTTTTGTAGCGATGGTCCTTCCGCTTTTTCTTATATACGGTGTCCCACATTCACAGGGAATGCGGTACACTCTCGGAACTTGGAAGTCCAGTTAGCTTTTCACTGGTCTCAACAGATGTTTACATTTTGGAGATGGCTTGTGGATGGTCCTGCTGTTGCATTTGGCAAGAATTCTGCTAATTCTGCCGGATAGATTGCCGGGGAATGCAATGCAGGCTCTAGCGGTAGGCTTATCTGACGCTTGAAGTATTACAGGTTTCCCTTTCCTAGCTTTGGTGTACGAGGCTTAACGTCATATTCGGAGTAGCCGTTTTGAGGGAGAATGACTCTCAGGTGCTGTAATTCTTATTTTAAGTGGCTGGGATCAGAGATAGACAAAGCTCTGTGGGCCAGAGTATTGAGAACTCACAGTCGCTGAGACTTATAATGGAAACTATGAGCGTTTAGACAGAGATGTGTGTGTAGGCTTTTGATATACAGCATGCCCCAGTAGGAAAAAAGCTAGGAAAGGGAAACCTGTAATACAGCAGGTGTCAGATAAGCCTACCGCTAGAGCCTGCATCCCGTTTCCCGGAAATTTATCCGGCAGGATCAGCAGAATTGTCGCCAAATACAACACCAGGACTATCCACAAACCACCTCCGAAGATTAAACATCTTTTGAGACAAGTGAAAGGCAAACTGGATTTCTAAGTTCCGGGAGCGTACCGCATTCCCTGCGAATGTGGCACACCGTATATAGGACAAACCGGAAGGACCATCGCTACTAGAATAATCGAACATGAACGGGACATTGATTTAATGGAACCTGAGAAGTCTGGGCCGGCAGAGCATTGTTTTGATAACGACCATAGAGCCAATTTTCGGCAGACGACCATCTTGACAAAATGCAACAGTTACTGGGAGCGGAGAATTGAGGAAGCTTTGGCAATTACCTCTGAAAGGTACACCCTTAATCATGATGCTGGATTTCAGTTCAGCTCCTCTTTGAGACCGGCCTTAAAAATGAAAATCCTTCAATTAAGAAACAAAGATCAATACAGCTTGATAATCAAGTTAAGTAGTTACGTTTCTTTGACACAATTTTCTATACTCACGCCATCTCCTGACCTGGCATTTAGTTTACTGAAAACAGTCTTTTGTTCAGTAATGCGAATTTTGATAGTGTTTTGTCTTTGTTTATAGTTGTGTTATATCCAGTATTTAATTTGTGGTTATAACATTTTACGAATATCCTGATGATGGGAGAGATGTACACTCCCGAAACGTTGATATCTAATCATCTTTTCACCTGGCTGGCTATCCGAGAGAAAAGTGAGATTATTCGTCGCCAGGAAAGCTTCAGATCTTTATTTAAGGTCCCTTAGATATTATCCCACAAGTGCTGGTTTATGTACTGGCTACTTCCCTCCTTTCTTGTTTAGTTGGGTGCTTAGTTCTTCCATTTGGTACTTCCATTTGATGCAATCATACAGGATGTGATCTGTGGTTTCGTCTCCTCTGTTGCAGGTGCATGTAGCATCATCAATTATGTTGAATCTCTTGTAATAGGCTTTAAGACTTCCATGACCTGTTAGAATGGTAATGAGGTTTGTTGACATGTTAAGTCTTCGTTCTAATCGTTTTGCTTATGTGGGAATATATCGTTTGTCTCTTGTTCTTTTGATGTGTTTTGCCATTCTGTTACCCAGTTTTTGAGTGTTTCTTCTCGTATTTTCTTCCTGATGACACTTTTTGGGATTCGGTTGTAGCTTTCTGTCATCATTTGTTGTTGCTCATTTCACAAGTTTATCTGCAATTTCATTTCCTTCTATTCCTGTGTGGGTTTTTACCCATTCTATTGTTATAATCCATTCCTTTTAGTTAATTGTTGTAGATTTTCTCTTGCAGCTTTTATCAGTTGGTTATGATTTTTAGTATTGTGTAATGACTGCAGTGTAATTTTGCTGTAAGTATATATTGCTGCTGTTTTCAAATCATTTTATGTTATTCAAGTTATTCTGCTTGATTATTTGAGCAGCTTTTGTTTAGTTTATACTGCAGTTGTTTTGTTTATTCTCTGTTTTCGTGAATTACAACTGCAGAACCTACCCCTTCATCTGTTTTGCTTCCACCAGTATAAACTTCATTGTTATAGTTTTCATTTTCATTTGTTTCTTTTATTTCTTGACAGTCTGACGGATGTGGCCATTTCTTTTAACTAAATGCTGTGTTAATTTCCCAGTCTGTGTTCTATTTTGTTTGTTTATACTTTTGGGTGATCTCCTGGATTTTCAGTATAATAGCTGTTAGTCCTGTTATTATACAGTGCTTCCGTGAATTTTGTTCGGAAAGCTTTAGCAATTTTCATATTCGCTAGCCTTTGTACTCAAATGTACTTTACACAATTATATTTCCTATTTAATGCATTTATACAAACTGGTGCTGCATAGGACAATAAAGGTAATATTGCAGCCTTGTACATAGTTCTTAGGGCCTCGTGTGCGAGTCCCCAGTTAAGTTTTGCTGCTTTAGATAGCGCATGTATCAGTTTTGTGGTTCTCTCTGTAACATATTCGATATGTTGATCGAAGTTAAGGTTTCTGTCGAATATTATTCCCAGGTACTTAAAGGATGCAACTTGTCTTATTTCCTTGTTACTTAAAAAGATGCTTATATTTTTCTCTTATCTTTTCTTACGAGTTATTAAAAGAGCTTTTGATTTTTGTCGATTGAACTTTAGTTTATTGTCTCTAGCCCAAGCGTCGACCTTTTTTATTCTATGTTGGCAAAATATTCTGCTTCCAAGGTGCTCTTTCTTTCACTAATAGTATGAGATCCTCAGAAAATGCAATAACTTTTGTGGAAGGTTGAGATTGGTGACTGTACACGCAGTATGCATGTATCTTCACTTGAGCAATTTCTTGAATATGTACGCGTACCCAGCAACAGAGATAGTGTTATATATTTGAATAGCGAATCAACGGTTTGAAAGGGAAAGTATTTGATGTGAACAATATAGCGCCTGAGCTGTAACATAACAGCAACAAAAGGCATCAATGCAGCCGCCTCCCTATTTGTCATATTCCATGTGCGCCTTTAATATATGCTTCATATTGTTTTCTGTTGGATGTGCGCCATCGCGTATTGCTATCATAAATTATTTGCTTTGATATAAACGTACTCTCGCTACGGCCAAGAATTTATGCCATCCTTATCAAAGCCTCTTTTGTGTAGTGTATATATCAATGTTTTTCTTTGAAATTGTAACGTTTCTCTTTTTTTTAATGTTGCTGAGCTGTATCACGCTGAATAGAAATGTTAGTCCTTTCGTGTAAGATTGGCCTGAAAATTACGAAATAATTTCGGTTTGGAATTTTTATCTTGATGTACGAGATGCGTTGAAAAGGTAAGTTCTGTTTGGTAATAAAATTAAATTGTGTTCAGATACAGAAAAATTATTTATTGCACAAAATTCTACAGCTCTTAAACTACTTTTCCACATAACTGCAGAAATTTTGCAGGCATTTGCCATAGCGAGGCACAAGTTTCTGTATACCTTCATCATGGAAGTTTGACGCCTGTATCTTCGACCAGTTGGAAACATTTTCTTTCAGCTCTTCGTCATCGTTGATCTGTTGACCTCCAAGAAAAGATTTGAGATGCAAAAACAGATGAAAGTAACTAGGAGGGTGGTTAGGGCTGTACGGGGGGTGGTCAAACACGTCCCAGCCAAATCCCTGTAGGATGTTTTTCGTCGCATTTCATCATAATGGGTCAAAAACTGCAGTGCACTACCCATCCGTTTGGTGTTGAGTTGCTCAGTAAGAATCTCTGGCACCCAACGTGAGCAAAGTTTACGAAATTTCAGTTGTTTGGTAACAAATTCATAAATTAGTGATCGTGAGATTTGGGGAAATTCCATAGCGAGAGCACTAATTCTAAAGTTGCGGTTTCCTGGATCTTGTCATCAATCGCGTGAACCAGTTCCTCTGTAACATAAGATGGACGCCCACTTCGTTCTTCAGCGTGCATTTCACTACATCCTTCATTCAACTGTCGGACCCATCTTCTCACTATTGTGTCACTCATCGTATTTTGTCCGTAAACATCGCAATTTTACCGATAAATTTCAATTGATTTCACTTTCCTAGTTTTCAGAAAACGAATCGCAGATCTGATTTCACAAGGTGCGGGCTTTTCGATCAACACCGACATTGTAAACAAGCACAACAAAGCGTACGTGGCTGACAGCGATCTCACAATGGCGTACGTTTCTTCTCCTTGATACAGAGCGTCTACCGCTCATGTGCGGAACTGCGTTCGCAGCGCTGCAGCGGAGATAGATTGAAACAGAGCTTACTTTCTTTACGCCTCTTGTATATTGTCCTGCGACGTGGCTAGTAAGCTAAGGCGTCAGGCTCTGATTCCCTGCCATGGAATGTACCCGGGAACCATCCCAGCCCTGGGGAAGTGAAGATTTTTAGTCCCGGGTATAGAACCGGTGCTCACTCAGCATCGTGAAGAAACTGAGGAGCTACGCTAGGTAGCGATCCTGACTGCGTAAGCCAAATATCAGGCTGGGGGTTCCGAGATACTGACCACATCTACCTCCCCTTATGGATTGGATAATCGCCCATCTCTACCTTGCGTATGTGGGCATGAGGCCGGCAGTCGAATTGGCGGACTTTGTCCCACTTCCGCTGTTATTTCATAGGTTGATTAAATTCATATTTATCATTTTCTAACTTGAAATTTACAGGAAATTTGCTTTAAAGTTACAGTAGTGCTGCAGATACTACTCAGGATATTGTGGCAAATGCTGGTCCATCGTATCTGCCATCGTTCCACGTCGTCTATTCCTCCAAAGTCTCTTCTTTTCACCTTCAAATTACTGTTTCTCTATGTCTCCCTCTTCCATTCTCTCCTTTCTTCTGTCTGTACATGTTTCCTTCCCAGTGCTTCAATACCCTTATTCGTCTTCTCGCTCTCCTACCTCTGGCTTTTCCCTCACGTTTTATGCCTTTGAAAACCTAAAATAGGCTCTATTTTTTAAGGTGATAGTAAAAATTAAATCACAAGTAATATAAATTAACAGTACCACAAATCTTGCAGCTTTTCCATTCGTTATACACTGAGCGGGGGTGGCTACCTCAGCCAGTAATCCATAGGACTGACATTCAATCGGTCCCGGTTTTGATTCTGGTGCTCTACCAATCTGACCAAAGTTTTTATTTTTTGTTTCAATTTCATTTAAATCCATTCTTTTCACGATTGGAGGTGTTGTGGATTGGGAGCCGGTCATCCGTGTGGGTCCTTGCACACTGGATCGGCGTAAGGGTGGCTTGTAGTCGCCTATGCGGCTGGGAAGGGGCGGTGGTGGTAGGAGCTTGATGGCGAACCTTTGCGTTGGGGTGAATCTTTAGTTCACGTTGGGAAACCTCACAGTCACCCGTGCACCGCACAGCCTATCACCTCATCCCATCTTCTCAAGGGCTTAACGTATTCCTGGTGCAGTGTGGAGTCCGCTCCGTTTCTAATACATACATATTGCTTCTTTGGGTAATTGTTCCAAACACAAGGGGCGTCCAGAAACTAAGTTCTGTTTCAATTTAACTCCACTGCAGCGCTGCGAACACAATTCCACACATGCGTGGTAGACGCTCTGTATCAAGGAGATGAAACGTGCGCGATTGTGAGATCGCTGTCAGCCACGTACGCTTTGTTGTGCTTGTTTACAATGTCGGTAATGATTGAAAATCCCACCGCTTGTGAAACCAGATCTGTAATTCGTATTCTGAATGCTTGGATTGCGCCGCGCAATACAGAATAAGTGCCGAGGAATGCTGTCAAGTGGTGCTGTGTTTCTTCACGACAGCGCACGACCACACGCTGAAAATGCGACGTAAAACTTCCTACAGAGATTTGGCTGGGACGTGTTTAACCAACCCCCTACAGCCTTGACCTCGCTCCCAGCGACTTTCATCTGTTTTTTGCATCCCAAATCTTTCCTTGGCGGTCAACACTTCAACAATGATGAAGAGCTGGAAGAAAATGTTTCCAACTCGTTGAAGACACAGGCGGCAAACTTCTATGAAGAAGGTATACAAAAACATGTGCCTCGCTATGACAAATTGCCTGAAAAATTTCGGCAGTTACGTGGAAAAGTAGTATAAGAGTGGTAGAATTTTGTGCAATGAAGAATTTTTCTGTTTGTGTATACAATTTAATTTTATTACCAAACAGAGCTTCCTTGCTGGACGTACCTGTATTTCTTAACTAAATGTATGTAACAAAGTTTTAAAGAAATAATGTGGTCAAATCTCTGTTAAACCTCATTTTTTCTTAAAAATCAATACATAAATGAGATACTTTGAGACCTTTTTTATCTAACATTAGAAATCACTCCTTAAATGAGAAGAGATTAAAACGTATGCTGTCAACCTTTTGTCATTTTCAAGAACAGAAATTTCGGATTAAAATTGTTTCATTGTGTAACTTACGAGGAATTAGTGCAGATGGATATAAACAAGAACATTTTCAGTTAAAACTTTATTACAAAACTTGTGGACTTAATATAAAAAGTTATAACATCCTGAAGTACCGAGCGCATTCATTTTCTAAGCATTTACTGAATTTAATGTAACCATTAAAGATCCACTCTATTGACGTAAAAGCTTCACCCTTCTCACAAAAACAGTCATTGGATCTAGTTAGCTGGATATAACTTTGGTTTTGAGATTTTTCTAAGGACTTAAAAGACATCTTGCAGCCAAGACGTTCCCATGGTGGATATGGTGTAAGCGGTCATTTCCTTTCCCTAATGTATAGGCAATACTTGAATGAATTGTTCCAGGGGTATTTAAAAACTCTCTACCACCAATGTTTAATTGACTAACTTTATGACCCATTGTGTCAGAAATGAGGGGATACCACTGTTTTGACTACGATACCATTTTACAGTGCAAAAGTCATATGCATTCAAAAGCTTTGCTGAATATTTTGCGTACATTACGCTAAAATGATATGTACAGTACGCATAATTATGTTGCACAGTCATTTCGAAATATATATTGCAAACTGTCATAGAAAACACCCAGTAAAATAATACTATCAACACCTTCTTCTAAAATTTGTTGCCCCCAATTGCTGCGCCATAGGCACGTTCCGTTTGCTTACTCTCGTCCTGCGGCCAGCTCTTCCATTTAAGGCAAATGTAAAAGGTCTTCAAAGAAGGCCTAAAGATCCTATTTAAGTGCAGCAAACAACTGTTTTCTATATTTAAATGTTTCTAAACAAACGCATATAATTCTTTTTCCTTCCTTCCCTCGTTTCCTCCTTCCCTGCTTCCTTCCTTTCCCCCCTTCGATCCTTCACTCCTTCCCTCCTTCCCTTCCTCACCCGTTCATCCATTCACCACTTCCCCTGGCCCCTTCCCCATTTCCCCCTTCCCTCCTTCTCCCGTTCCCTCCTTTTCCCCTTCCCACCTTCCCTGCTTCCTTCCCTCTTTCCCTCCTTTCCACCTTCCTCTCCTCCTTCCCTCCTTCCCTGCATCCTTCCTCCCTTCCTTTCCTCCTTCCTTCCTCCCTCCCTTCCTTCCCTCCTTACTCCCTCCCTTCCTTCCCTCCTTGCTTCCTCCCTCCCTTCCTTCCTTCCTGCCTGCCTTCCTTCCTCTCTTTCTTTCTTCCTCTCTTTCCTTCTTTCTTGCTCTCTTTTCTTCTTTCGTTCGGTCTTTGTTTCCTTCCTTCCTTCTTTCATTCTTTCCTTCCTTCTTTCTTTCTTTCTTTCTTCCTTTCTTTCTTTTTTCCTCTCTTTCTTTCTTTCTTTCTTTCATTCTTTCTTTTTTAATCATTTATCTTGTATTCAAATAACGGAAAACATACCAGTTAATTTCAAGCATGAAGAATAATTTGGACCACATGCACACTTATGTGGAACCGGTCGCTGTGATTGACGATATAAATAACATGAGATTTTGATAAAGTATAATCAACAATTTATAGTTTTGTTAGGCTTTATCAAATACAAGCAAGGAAAATTGCTCAATGATAATTATAGAATGGTAATAATAGAATGGTAAAGGTGATAAATTCTTTTTGCATTACGAAGGGAAAAATGACATACGATGCACGCACATTACATTTCTTACCATAGGAGTGAAGCCGAGATAGAAGAAGAGAGAATATACAAGAGAATTAGAGGCACTAGCCCATTGGATCGCCAAAGGCAATTGGCTGATTCATGTTATGCTACAACTTTTCAATTTGTAGCGGTTTGATGATCTATAGTTTGGCCATTTTGGACGAAGGCGTTCTACGTTCCTGTGGAAGGAACAGCATTTGGTTTATAACACTCTTAAGTACCGAGCGAATCCATTGTCTAAGTATTTACTGAATTTAACGTAAACAGTAAACAGCCAATCTATTGACGTAAATACCTTACGTTTCTCACAAGAATACTGTTTTTTTTTTTAATTTACGTCCTCCAAAGTTAAGTCATAACGGAGGGTGAATGAAGTGGGTGAAATGACGCTCAAATAATTTCAGGGTCCATACAGCTTAGGCTTAACCATCATTTGTCTTTTAAGGATGTGGAAACCCCGAATAAACCTTATCCATGTAACCCACCGTGATCTAGATTCGAAGTCGGGAACTCTTGAAGGTGAGGCAGACACGATAGCGTCCATGCTACCGAGGCGGGCTCAGCAAGAATACTGATTGCACTTAGCTGAATATAACTTTGGTGTTGAGCTTTTTCTAAGGACTTAAAGGAATACCTTGTATCTAAGACGTCCCCAAGGATGCGGCGGTAGCAGTTATTTGCTTGCACTAATCTATAGGTAATACTTAAATGATTTGTTCCAGAGGAGATTAAAAACTCTATACCACCAATGGTTAACTTTATGACCCATTATTTTGGAAACAGTTTAATATCTCGTAATGGTTACTTTACAGGATGCAGCTAGGATGCAGATTAAGCATTCGTCGTTCACTTATATTGCACATGCAAGCCACCAATGTACTGATAACACAGTCACGTGACTATAACCAGGAGCAACGGTTTAAATAGGTCTGTCTACCTAGCTCTTGAGAGTAGTGGGGAGGAAGAGGGTAAATTCACACTTACAGTGCCTTGCTTATTATTCATGATTTAGTGAATAGGTCAGAACGGAAACTGCCACAATCGGAACTTTCGTAGAAACTGAGTGAGTGAGTGAGTGAGTGAGTGAGTGAGTGAGTGAGTGAGTGAGTGAGTGAGTTAGTGAGTGAGTGAGTGAGTAAGTAAGTGGGTAGGTGAGTGAGTGGGTGGGTGCGTGGGTAGGTCAGTGAGTGAGTTGAGTGAGTGACTGTGAGTGACGGAAAGAGAGAGTGTGTATGTAGAAAACAGAGAAAAGTAAACAACTATTTAGCAATCTCAAAATATCTCTTACAAAACTAGCTAACAAACTGCGTCTAATAACTGCTGAATATGTTCAGCAAGGCACAGTTGGAGTATTATTAGAAATGAAGGATTCATTGGAATGGTAGCCAGAAAAATAGATACACAAAATATTTTGCATATACTCCTCATTTTTATATTCCTGTATTAAATTTTTGATCACGAATAACGGCTTTTCCAACATCAATAACGGTTATTTTGGGAATTTTCTGAAGACACTTCCATCTCTTTGTGTAACATACGTGAATAACTTTTCTTCTGAAGTTTTTATATTACGTGTGTTAGAAATACCTGCGCGAGGAACCATGCTTACTTGGAGCAGCTTGCAGTCGCTGGTGGACCCCACCACACGAAAGCGACTGCATGAAAGAACCGTTCGCCCAGCGTAATTGACCAGAAATTCTTACACATTCGCCACCACAAAGTCTTCATCTTAGTGCAATAAAACTGATTAAATTAATAAGAAATTGTTCCAGCTCCTCCAAGAATCACCTTAAGAATAAGCTGGTAGAAGAGAGGACTAAAATTGACACTGCTTCCAAGAGGAAGATAACTGAAAATAAGAAATCATGCCTGCTGTGAAGTGAGGTGGGAATAAGATGAGAATAAGATACCTTTAAGTAGACCAAGTGTTGCAAGACCAATAGGAAGGCGTCACTTTCAAGGCGAGAGAAGCTCCAAATAATAATATCCATGAAAGAATAATGACTCAAAAATCTAAGGCTACTATTCAGTACTCTTTCTATTGTACAGTCCCACGTAGAGACTTTTTACATTGCAAGATGGACACACTACAAGCAGACATGTTACTGCTTCCCCTTTCCACTCACATGTTCCAAAATTTCCAAGAGCTGGCCCACACCGCGTGAACTATTAAGCCTAAAATGGAGAAACTATGCAATTCACACACTTTTGCTAATTATTCCTATTTGTCACCTCTAAATACCAATCTATGTGAAATACTATTGACAGTTCTATTAAAACATGCTTACAGTTGTATTTAAACTTGTCACATAAAACAATAAGCAAGCGTTTCTTCGCACGCTACAGAGACTTCGCATGACAAAATTTGTCAGTGCTTCCTAACTACCAAAAGGTCATAATTGCTTCCTTAGTGGCACTGGGAGGTCGATGGGCTCCAAAAAATCGATTTTTTGTTTTTAGTGTTAAAAATTATATAATTCTTCAGCTATTAATTGATATATATATATAACATAGGGTGTCAGCTGGTATTAAATCCCTTTAATCCATCAATTTAAAGATGGTGGCGCAATGACACGCCCACTTTGTGATCTGCATATACATTTCACTCAGCATACTTCTGGAGCTTGAAATTTCTGAACTAACCCACTTAGAAACATGTGATACATTAAGATTTACGTGTTGGTCATTCTGCTTCCTACTGCTTCACTCGTTTATTTCTCTATGGTTAACTTCCGTGTTTTTGCACCCGAACTCCAAATGAAAGCTTTCATCATATAATATGGGAAAGAATTGGTGTATATGATAGTGTTATTTGTTATAATGATGGGTGCAGTGGTAGGCATAAAATAATGACATAAATTGGTATAAAGATTGGTGAAAATATGAGAGCAGCATGTCTAAAATAAGATGTGCGTCGACTCTCAGAGGGAAAAAGAACAGCTCAGTTGCTTGAAAGTAGAGCTAGAAGTAAGAAAAAGAAAGGATGAGGAAAACCTTACTGAGCAGGAATATTGAGCAGGCATGTTTTGAGAGTATGAATAATTTAAAAAGAATGGTGCTTAATCTTTGATCCTGATTTCCCAAAACTTTGAATTTTCATACTTTAGGTGCATGTTTCTCAAAACCTATAAACGATATTGTTACAAAATGTTTAGTGCTTATTTATTAATGTTCCCTGAATACATTAATGTGACTTTTGTATTCATATGATTTATAAAATTGAGGGAAAATAGAATTCAGTCCTTAAAAATATTTGTGTCTTATGTTATTTAGGAAAAAATATTGGTGCCTATAGCGTTAAATTCCTACCAGGAACCTAGATCTGAAATATAGGTGTCATACTTTTTTCAGGATACACAGAGTGACTTATGCGTCTTTTGCAAGGAACTGTATGAACTTAATGTAAATATTATACAGTCGTGAAGTGAACATATCCCATTACCATGATCATACCAAATTTCAATTTCTTGCAGTGTTTTATTTTTTTGTATATTTCGATTTCAATATTGATAAAAACTAGCCTTTCTAGGTAAAAATAGCCTCCCAGTGCTCTTAAGCCTACAAAGCATGGTATTCATGGTTATGAACGCGATAACAGAAATATTCATTATCGAATTATCTCGCGTAACTGGTCACTCATTAATCAGCAGCATAATGGCATTCTTCCCGTTAAAATATCCGTTTCCTTCTTTCTCGTCTTCCATATGTTTATAATAGGTTCCTTCAGTTTGTGGTAGTTGCTGCTTTTGCTAATAATTGGCAGGCAGGAGCTGTCTGCCTTATCCAATTCATTGTTAATCTTTAACTGGTCAGTGAACGAAGTGAAAAGTGTTTTGTGTTAGTGATGTGAACTGGAAAGACACTTTCATATATTCAGGATTCTAATGCTGAGTACCGTTACGAATAAGCAAAGGTGAAGAAACACACACACACACACACACACACACACACACACACACACACACACACACACACACACACACACACACACACACACACACACACACACTCCCACACACACATACATACACTGTAAAAAATTAAATAATTCTATCAGCTGTTAACCTTTCAGATATAATCTAAGCTTGGAGACGACAATTTAAGCGTACATGGCTATCTCGAATTACGTTCCTTGGCAAAATGAGTGTTTTCCTTTTTTTTTTTTTTTTTTTTTTTTGTTTGTTTGTTGGAAAGATTGTCTATAGGAGCTGTAACTACTCCTGCGAAAACAGTATTAAAATTGCATACAAAGAGCACTAAATCTCGCTGCTCCAGATTTCACAAAACTCAGTTATTGCTAAAATGGGGAACATCTAATTTTATTTCAGCAATCAATACAAACTAGCCATAGTGCATTAATGAAGCGTTAACAGAAAGTAGGATCGGATAAAATTTACGGAGGGGTTCGGCACGCCTACCACTCTGAGCTTCTGTACCTATGCCCCAAGTGAGGCATCCCCGCGAGAAAGGAAGAGTGCGAGAGCACACAGCTGGTGACCGAACCTAGAGAGCCATGACAAGGCAGA
This sequence comes from Mantis religiosa, assembly GCA_030765055.1. NCBI lineage: Eukaryota > Metazoa > Arthropoda > Insecta > Mantodea > Mantidae > Mantis > Mantis religiosa. The sequence continues at coordinate 293,655,629 of CM060948.1, read as the reverse complement.
AGGCAGGGTACCTAATACTGACCGGTTTGAAGCTCCCTGGAAGCTAGTAGAGTCTGTTTAGTTAACTCATGTGCACGTCCGCCGCTGCCTTTGACGAACCCTTATAATCGTTTTGCAACAACGGCGCTCCTACTCCCAAACCTTTCTGCAAGGTTGCCTTCGTTCTCCATACGTCATGGGTATCGTACGAGGTTTCGTCTAAATAAATGTCCATTACTGCGAAACTTCCTTAGTTTTGATATATATCACCAAGCTACAATTCTACTGGATTGCATAATAACCCTTAACTTATTCAAAGTGCGGTATTTGTAACCCAGCTATTTTAGGACACCGCGCAAAGTGCAGTGCCCATAAGGAAAATCACAAACGTCCTTCAAATGTGCAACCAATTCGTCTAAGGTGGGCACTCACCCTTTTGCACATAATCTATAAATTTCTCGGCGAATTAAATCGCATGTGAAATTATAAACTTTAGAGAAACGTTTCCTTTGTTTTCACACTTGATCGGCGTCTTTGTTATTCCTTTCGTCCCAATATTTCTTACTGTATTTCTGTGAATACCCAGAATTTTTCAGGTCCATTGAATGACCCCTTACCAAGATTATTTTTAGCACATATTTATATGTGTTCAAAACAAGCGCTTGAATTTGCTTAGAATGACTTCCCGTTATAACTTTTTTTAAGGCTTTTCCAGTAACATAACTCGGCCCAGTTATTTACACTATTGTGATCACATTGATTATTTTCAATTGACTGAAAGTTATCTACTACTTCATTTGCAATTACCACTGCATTTCCCTCCCACGGTCACCACATCGCGACACACGACGAATTTATGTACATAATATGAAACAGATCAACTGGTAGTTGGAACTTTGGCAACTGAGACTCCACGTGGAGTAGACATACGCCTGTCACTTCGAGAAAATCAGGGTTGCTACTGGTCCTCAACGACAGTGTTCCATTTCTGAAGTGTGGAGATAGATTTATGACGGTCATTAGTGGGCGGGAGGGCAGTTTCCTTTGAGGGGCAAACTGCACTCGCGTTCACTAGACAGACTCTACAACCGGCATTACATCTGCCGTGACCCTGAAACGGCCACGGTTAGCAGGTTCGGAGACCGTGCTACCGGATTATATAGGTGATTACCCAGCATGCTCCTGGTAACCGGGGCCAATCCCCGAAGAAACCCATGGGTCAGGCATTACAAAGAAGTACAGAAAGAATTAAAGGGAATTAAATTTGAAAGAATCTCTACTGTTGCATACCACGCATAAGAGGATCATTTCACAACCCGTAATAATGGTTAAATGAAAATAATGGTTTGCAGAGTAGAACTGCACCTTGGTTACGTGTAAGACGCAGGAAAAGCACTCAACTGCTTGTTACGTATTATGGAAAGTGTTGGAACTACATTAATAAGAGAGAAGGAAAAAAGATTGGGAAGATTGATAGCATGAATCTTGTTTTAAATATTCAAGGCCACGACTAAGACACGAGCCATATTTTTCCTGCCAAGTGTCTGCTTCCAGGCATCTAAAACTAAAGCACTTTATTAATATATCCCAATATACCTCTAGACCGCGCCTAGAGTGTGTTGTTAGACCACTGGACTCTCACTAAGGCTGCCGGTGACGGCAAAGTGAGAATTGTAGTGGACAACACACCGTAGGGGCGGGTTTCCCCCGCCATCTCATTCCACCGATGCGCCACCTTCATCTCACGTATTTTCAGTAAAGGCTGGAGAGATTTGTGCTCGCATGCATTGCAAGTTAGCTTGACAGCGAGTATGAATGACGTCAGATGTACAGCACGGCCATCAAACGTGTAAACGTCGACGTAGTACTTTTGAACTCGTGAAGCATTTCCTTTCAAGTGTATGCAAAACGCAACGTCAAGGTGTAGCATAACGAGACTTTTGTTTCTATGGCAGTGAGACGGTTGTCTTAGTCAGGGAATACACACCTGTAGTTGTTTAAATGGGCAAGAGATAACAGTACAGTCCATGTGCACTTTACCTTTGGAAAAACACACACGCCTCCGTCCTTTAATCATCAGTGTTACCACCTGCTGAGCAGCATGCAGTAAAAGTTGCGTTAAACACTACACATTTGATTTCCAGTGTATCTCTAAAGAGTTCTCAATGTAAGGTGACTTGCAGTGTTATATATGCCATAGTTATTATTTCCAATGTTAAACCAGTGCATGATTTATATCTACCGAATCATAATTTAGCTTTAATAAGAGTTTGAAGAGATCACTTTTAATTAACTTTTAGGAAGTCTCGGATAATGCTTTATCCCGTGGCTCAGCCGACAGAGTATCTGCCTGCTTCTCGTAGAGCTCCGGATTTATTTCCGGCTGGGGAGTTGGAATATTTCCATTAGACCAGTATTCCCCATACTTCTCAGAGTCTTAAGAGTGTGTACGTGTTGTGTGCGTCTGTGTGTGTCTATGTGATCTAATCTCTGTTTCATACAACCTTGCCCCGCTGACATGTATCACTCATCGTGCAACTACCTTCACCCTTATCCTAATTTGCTAATGCTTTCGTGCCATAGGCCCAAGGCGGTGCCTTCCCATCACATTTAAAACTGCAGTAAACGTCATAATAGTTGCCAAGAAAATAGATAAAATCATACAAATAAGAATATGAAGGCATGCAAAAGTAATGTTTATAATAAAACTGAGCAAGTTGAAACTGAATAAATGAGCAATGAAACTCAACCAAGTTTATAATTGAAGGTCCTCGGCCTTTCCACTGGGATTTTTTAAAACCAGCACACATAACTTGCAAAAATACTTGTCTATCAATCTTAAAAGTCGTGTCACGCCATATTGTCGTGTGTCCTTCATTCACCCAAGTCTCGTCAAGGTAGTATATTTTGTAATTTTTATCCCAATACAGTCTGATTGTCCTTAAATAACGTCTTCGGCACACAACGATATCGCCCCTGGAGTGGTAAGCTTTCCTGTTGTCTAAATTTCATGTCGCGATGTTCCTACACATCTAACACGCACACCTGTAAGTTCAGAGCACAGCTGTTCGACTCCTCTCACTGACAAAGTCGGATTCTTCTCTGTGAGTGCATTAAACACATGCACCACAATTCTTGTTTCGCCGCCTTGTAAAGGTTTACCCTTGCGATGCTTCAGCGAAAAACTGGCGGTAGACTCTGCCATTATACATATAATAAGTACACGCGCAATAAACGATCTATAAATTAATTTAGATCTCGTACTCGGTACAACACACCTTCGAATGGCAGTATATTACAAATCTAGTTCAAAACAAGGTCAGTGATAAAAGTCGTATAAACAAATATGTCATCACTACCGCTAAATCACGTCGTATCGTGTCATGTTTTTTTAGAGTAGAGGAACCTCCTGTTTACTTCGTTTAAGAATTAACATGCATTTCTAATAAATCAACTCTGGTGCGTAATATATTTAATTCCGTTACGAAAATATAAATTTTACAATTCTCTTCCAACATATAAAGATATTACACCGTGTTAAATAACGAACTAATTTTTACCGCACAACAGTGAATACTACAATAGCAGCAAATGAGATGTGATAAGGTCACGTGAACGTTAGGAGATACGGGGCAAGCTTATGTGAACATGGATTAGCATATAAGCAACCCACCGGTCGATTGAAATTCGAAGAGTATTATTACCTCTACAACACTGATACACCTTACGTTGCCAAATCTCAACTTCCTACTCACATTTGAAACATTATTTTACTCTGTGATTTGCTAAATCACATGAATATTTTGCCATTCTAATTTTTAGAAACTGCCTATGTGTATAATTCCGTATTTGGTTTTCTGAATACCTAACGAATATATCTATCTTCAGACAATGACCTTCAAGAGAACTGGTTTTGGAGTAGCTTCTCTTGGCATAGTTATTCTGACTTATTCCTAGCACCGTAACACTTAGAATCACTTTAAAAACACAAGTGGTTTTCACACGGCAGAAGTCTCAGTTCACTATCCCTGAAGGATGGAGGAAGAGGTCGTTAAGTATTTATATCAAAGTCTACAGCTCTGTTTTGTAGTGAAGAAATATCCTGTGTAGTTAACATTTCCGAGCTCCGAATTGCGTCAGTGAGGCGCAATTAGTTAATAATGTCGACAATATCAAACATTCTGTCATTAACCAAATGGATAGAAGAGATTGCCACGACACATTTCGCTATAAACGAAAGAAATGCCATTCGTAAACTCCGTCATACAGATACTAGGGTTTCTAAGCATTACAATTGCAAAAAATACAAAAAAGGAAACATAAAGCTGGCGTGTCAACAAACGATGCATTTAATATTTTATAGAAGATGCAAAATCTCACAGTTACCCAGCCGTGTAAATCCACAAGAATGTTATACGATAACTATTTTTTCATTTATATCCCTCCTTTAACTGCAGTGGCGTGTTACAAAATGCATACGCCAAAATATAGGCGAAAATTTAATATGGGAGCGTCATTATGATTCTGCAAGAGGTAGCTACAAATAAAACACCTTTTTTAACACCTGAATTCTTTCAGAATGTGAATCACGGGCATATAGTCTAAGTTTTTTCAAAATGTGTTGAATCCTTTTCGAACGCACCAGAAAAAAACTGACAATTTAGAGCATATCGCACTAACAGTGTGCCATCAATTCTGAAAGTGGCCGAAAAACTCCAGCAAGTAGTTCTAAAATTATAGTTGTATATGTATTAATGAATTGACTTCTGTTAGTTTAACAAAAACTCGAGAACGGCTGAATCGATTTGCTAATTTTAGCTTTGAAATATTTTATAAGCTCAAGGAAGGCTTAAAAGTTGATAAATACTTGAAGTAATAATTGATACTGAAACTAAGGGATGCAATGCATTAAGAATCGTAATGGATTTCAAAGGAATGTATATTTGTTGTGAAACGCGTATACCTGCATTTGAGTTGAATAGCATTGGGTTGAATAGTTGTCTTAACAAAGAAACGCAAGAAGCAGTAGAAAAATTCTTAAGGGATAGTACTTGACTCCGTATAAATAGGTGTCCTTCGGACCCTTAATAATGGCATGACTGAGACTAATAATCACAATGGACAAAATAGTCACAAAGGAATTTTGGATGAATAAGCGGGTTGTCGAGAAGTGAAAGTGACACACACACGCGTGTGCGCGCACGCACGCACAGCTATGCATAGTGTGGGAGGACAGTCCGCGACTTGGGGCCGATTAAGAAAGTCATCGCTTCTGTCTTGTTCGAAGGCAAATGAGAAGCGATGGGAGATTTTTGTCGGTTCGTATTGTCACCCGAACGTCGAAACTCCCTATAGAACCGACCGGCGGCAGCAGGAGACGGTAGGCGTTCGCCACGCCCCCTCATTTTTCTTATAGCGGTAACGAGGTTTGGCTGGAAAAAACATCACTGTGCCGTCTCTTTCCCTTCCACCTGAGTTCTCGAACTTACGGGATATTTCATCTAATCCAGAACCTTCTAGATTGGCCAGCTAACCCTATATAAGCAACACGTCGGGCTGGAGGAAAGTCAGTTCTTGGCGAGCAGCGTAAGAGTGCAGTGCTAGTGTACGGACGAGAAGACTGTGTACGTGCATCGGAGGATTGTACGTAATTGCGAGAGCAAACTGGAATTGTAACGGACGAACTGGTGAATCGTAATTGTGTGTATTACGTAATTCTGTGTAATTGGCAAGTGTTTAACTGTAAGTCGGTGGAAATAAAGAACATTTTTCAGTGGTGCAATTGGACTTTTCATTTCACGAACCCGCAAAGTCACAGTATGTACGTGAAGAACGAATTAAATTTTATCCAGTAATAAGCAGTCTACATACAGTGACTCTAAACAGTTATATTGGTAATCCTTGGTCGGCAACTTCGAGCTAGATGTGATGACAAAACGAAGTAGTCATTAAGTCAGTTGAAACAGACATTCCAGTGTCATTATAACCATCCTTACTCATACATATCCACGCATACCTTCAGAGAAATCTCATTGCTCCACCCTGAGGATAGTCTAGTGCATCATAATGGACCGGCCTTTAACTAAATATAAAATTACACACACACACACACACACACACACACACACACACACACACACACACACACAAACTACTTTTATTTTCAACAAACAAAAGCATTACAACGCACAAAGATATTCCATTCCTTGGCAAACTCTTCAAAGATATTTCACTCATCCCTGACATCCTAGGAGAAAATTTGTAGTTTAGGGATATCGTTCTTCGTCGTCGGAAAAAATGAACTGAAACGCACAGGAGATATGAAGCCTTGCAATATCCATTAATTTTCTGGTAGGGGAAAGACGGATACTATTTCAATATCAAAATAGTTAATCAGGTAACAGGTAACTAAACTAAATAACATAAATAAAGCTATATATATATATATATATATATATATTTAATTCGAAACATCTATATAACCATTTATCATTTACTTATATTTACAGGCACTAAAACCAACAAAAAGTTTAGTGCTCTGAATTTAAGAAGAGGGTAACTGGATCATGCGTATTCCGATTATTTCAACGGTTTTAACCTTTGATTTTAAGCTTCTATAATTTCACGTGCGTTTGGACTTTGCAATAACCATAAACAGATCGCGAGGGCATTCGTTGGATGTTTGCGGAATCAACTTGGAGTTTCGCTGTTTCTCTCATGGACAATTATACGAGGTGTGCTCGCGTCCATCATCTTAATATATTTATTCACCACAAAAAAGACAAAAACTATTGTTTATTTGAAAAATTTAAGTTAATTACCTTAATTGTACCTCTGTTGCATCTAAACTTCACCCCATTAGCAGAGTAAATAACTATCTAATCCGTATTTGTTTTATTTATATACATAAGTTTAAACAATTTTAGTCAACTTTTGTTTTCGGGACGAAGTCCACCGGATCAGCTAGTAATATGTGTGTGTGTGTGTGTGTGTGTGTGTGTGTGTGTGTGTATGTGTGTGAGTGTGTGTGTGTGTGTGTGTGTCTGTGTGTGTGTCTGTGTGCCTGTGTGTGTGTGTATACCGGGTTATTAACTGAATAGGAGGGCTGTTCAATATAGCATGACCATAATTTTTTATGATCCTAATGTTTCGCACTAAAATTCAACCTTATTATATTCTGTTAGCTTAATGTGAAACAAACATGCCGTGGTAGTTTCATTGTTGGTACTCCTGATTCCCATCTGTGTGAACCAGACAAATTCAGACATGTTCAGTATTGCCTACCACTGCAATGTCGGTAACACGCTTTGAAATTCTGCTTTCGTCTCAACAAATCTTCAGTTGAGGCCTATACAATGTTACAGGAGGCCTGTGGAAGGTCTCTTATTCCCTACAGCAAAACTCGAAGGTGGTTTAAAATGTTTAAAGAGGGGAGACACTCAATTTCAAAGGAAGGTGGACCCAGTGCTCCAGTTACTGCTCCTACGGAAAAAAAACATCAACACTGCTGCTGCCATTGTGAGAGAGGATCGACGAATTACCTTAAGATCACTTTCTGAAATACTGAACATTTCATTGGTTGCCACCCACACGTCGGTGACAGAAAGATAACACATGAGACGTTTTTGTGCGCGATGGGTTCCAAGACTGTTGATTACCGAACAAAGGTACATTCGCATGCAGGTCTGCAGGCAGTTAAAGTTGATGTTAGAGATAGATCCGGAGTTTCTTTCAAACGTAATCACTTCTGATGAAACTTGGCTGCATCATTTAGATCCTGAGAGGAAATAGCAAAGCTCAGTGTGGAAATCTCCTTCATCACCAACCCCTAAAATGCAAAAGTGTTTGCTTCTGCTGGGAAAGTTATGTCCATCTCATTCTTTGATATTCATGGAATTGTTAATCATCATATTGTACCAGCACACACATCAGTAGCTGGACAATATTACAGGGATGTCCTGAAAACATTGCAAGTCAGTGTCAGGCGCAAAAGACTACATTTCCGTGAAGCAGGCTGGATGCTGCACCACGATTGCCAATGTTGCCATATTGCCAATGTTGTTGTGTGAAGTACATTCCTCACCCTCCCTATAGTCCGGATCTAGCACCATATGACTCCTTTGTACTCCCTATCTTGAAGAAACGCCTTCATGGGAGGCATTATCCATCATCAGTAGCGGTGGTGAAGGTTGCGGAGGCGATTTTGAAGGATCTCTCAAAAATGGTTTTCAGTATTTGTTTGAAGACTGAAAGAAACCCTGGGACAAGTGCATTGCATTCAGGGGAGGCTATTTTGAGAAGGACCATCAAAATTATGAGGATGAGTAAAGGTACGTTGTCAAAACCAAACTGTGATCATCCTTTATTGAACAGCTTTCGTATAAAAGCGCTCACGCGAAACTTTTCGGAACACATACATGTTTTATTTTCAACAAACAAAAGAATTACAAACTATAGGAATATTCCAATACTTACTGAAATCTTCAGAGCTGTTCTAGTACTTACCACACTTTATTAAATAACCTTTACCGTTTGTTATCAAGACTGATTTTTTTATGTAGCATGATGATATATCTTTCAAAAATTAGACACAAAATTAATTCTGGACGCACATAAACAAAATAAATATTTGATCAAGACAATTGTAGACAAATATTGGTTTTTCTTTGGATACTTTTTTTTATAGTTTGTATTTGTGTATTCGTGAAAATGAGTTGAATCAACACAAAATTAATTTAATTCTTTTGTTACTTTCTGAAGTTGGCGGAAACTTTTTACTATGCTATGGAGAGGATACTCAGGTCGTAAAAGTTTGTCAAATGTGCGACGAGCAACGTCACGTGTTGGTCGCACTGATGAACAGCGAGAACAAATAATGCTAATGGTCGAATTGGTATATAAGAATTGCGTATAGAATGTTTGTTTCTTTCGCAGGAGTTGTTTTCGTACAAATCAGTTGACACAGTTGTAAACAAGGATGACGTAATCAGCTATTCCACAGAGTTTTTAAATTCATTTAGGATTGCCTGGACTCCGACCTCATAATTTTAAATTACAAGGATCCATTGTGATCGAACTGCGTAAAATTAACCAATCACGACTGCGTAATGGAACGAGATTAACTGTGAAAAAGGTAATGAATAACGTCATCGAGGAAACAATCATCAATGGTAGGTATAAAGGAAAGGATATCTTGATCCCGCGTATTCCGATGATTCCAACGAATTTACCTTTTGATTTTAAGCGTCTACAAGCGTCTACAATTTCGGTTTGGGATTTGCAATGACCATAAATAAATTGCGAGGGCAGTAATTGGCAGTTACCGGGATCAACTTTGTGTTTCCGTTTTTCTCCCATGGACAATTATAAGTCGCGTATTCTCGCGTCGAAAACCGTCATCTTTATATGTTTATGCAACAAAAGAAGAAACAATTTTACCAGAAAGCTTTAAATTGATTAACTTAATTGCAACTATGTTATGTTTAAACTTCACCCCAAATTGCAGAATAAATAACTAATTAAACCGAATTTATTTTATTTCTATAGATAATGTGAGGGATAAACTTTGCAAAGTCAGTAGAGAATATGTTGTTGGTACTTTCACACGTTGGCTTTTCCTTGACGAGTAGCTTGCGAATACTTATATAGATATGACCTTAATTTTCTTTGAGATTCCGACTGTTGTGTGTAGATTTTGATTCTGGTCTGGATTTTCTGGATGTGCTGGTTGGTTCAGATGAGGAAAGGTGCTATGACAAGGAAGAGCAGTAGCTGATGTTTGATGTCCCCATACTATCGCATAGTTCTAATGAAACCTAATCTTTCCTTTCTTTGTGTGAATGAATGTATAGTGTTTAACGCCCTTTATTACTACATGCAGCACCGCAACCAGTGACACCGATGAAACATGTAATGAAGACAGAGCACATGTGGAATGAGATGGCGGGGGAAACCGGAGATCCCTTAGAAAACTCGCCCCAACCCCGGGTACTGCACCACCATCGAACCCGGGCCTCCTTGGTGACAGTCAAGCGGTGTAACCGCTCGGCCACGGTGCGGCCTTCTTTATTTGTATATAGTTTGGATTACCTATAGTTAGGTTTCTGTTGCACCTTGCAGTTGACACACTTGGTACACGAAATTCTGAGAATACATATCGTGGTGCAAGTATGCCGTAGTTCTGACAGCAAGTACACTGTGGTATACGAGGGGCTCCCAAAAGAAACAGAACGCCGAGGGCGCTGCCACTCGTAGGCGTAGTGCAGGGTTCCCACGCTAGATGGTGTTATTAGAGACCTTCATGAAACAGCTGTACAGAAGGCGTCAGTGTAGAGCTGAACGTGAAAGTGTGGTATTGTGTTCCTCTGTCTGTTGGCGGGTTACCTCTGCGAAATCGTTATGGCAACTTTAAAAGAACAAAGAGTGTATGTGAAATTTTGCTTCCTGCTTAAAAAACTGCAACGGAGACACACCAAATGCTTCATGAAGCTTTCCAGGAGGACGCTATGAGCCGCACACAGGTTATTGAGTGGTTTGGGCGCTTTAAACGTGGGGAGATATGTGTTGAAGGCCAAGCCCGTTCTGTACGTACTTCAACATTGCGAAATGAGGAGAACATTGAAAAGGTCCGCCAAAAGATCAACGAGAATCGTCGCCAAACGATCGACAAAATTTCAGCAGCGACAGGAATCAGTTGGACCGCTTGCCAGCGGATTTTGAGGGAGGATTTGCACATGAGACGTGTTGTTGCTAAATTTGTTCCGCGAATTCTCACACAGGAGTACAAAACCTTAGGAATGAATGTGTGTCAGGACTTGAAAACAGATTGCATGTGATCCAAACTTCTTGAACAGAAGCATTACAGGGGATGAGAGTTGGTGTTACGGGTATGACCCAGAAACCAAACAAGCGTCAAGCCAGTGGAGGACTCCCAGCTCTCTCAGACCAAAAAAGCAAGACAAGTGAGGTCAAATGTGGAGACGAAGATCATTGTCTTTTTTGATATTCGTGGAATTGTGCATCGGGAATTCGTACCCTTTGGTCAGACTGTTAACCAGCACTTTTACTTAAATTTTTTGGGGCGTCTGGGAGAGGATGTGAGTAGAAAACGCCCGGAACTTTGGCGATCAGGTGACTGGTTTGAGCATCATGACAACGCTCCAGCACACACGGCCTTACGAGTGGCCCACTATTTGGCATCTGAGAAGTGGCCTGTCGTTCCGCACGCTCCGTATTCGCCGGACCTAGCCCCGTGCGACTTTTTCCTATTCCCACGAATGAAAAAAAAAGGCTAAAAGGGGAGCGTTATGACGATGTTAAGGCGTTAAAAACAACCTCGCAAAGTACACTGGACAATATCAAACTTGAAGAGTTCCAAACATGCTTCCAACAGTGCGAAAAGAGACTTAACAGGTGCATCGCATGTAATGATGAGTATTTTGAAGGTGACTGAAGTAATTTTGTAAAAAGGTTCATCAATAAAGTTTTTATGACAACTATCCGGTCTCTTTTGGGTCCCCCTCGTATATCTGAACCTTCCGCAAGGTCCAACTTTGATGATACTGTAGAGTAGACGTGTTAAATTCAGAATTGACTTTCCTGCATCATTATCTTCCAATTCGACTCACAGAGAGATGATGCTTGCTTATATTTTCCAACAGGTCTTGCTATTTCCTGCACAAGGTAATGCAATTCCTGCAATGCAATTAGTATTTCCGCATCACTAATGGAGTAAGGAAGGTTTCGCATGATTACGGAAAACCTTTTGTATTCAGGATTCCTATATGTGTACTACGGAGTATGGTTGGCTTATGGATTAAAAATCTGTAATGATCGAAGTAGTCTGAAGCTTTTGGGAATACCTTTATTGTTTAAACTTTTAGTTCCGTGTGAAACTTCGATTTTGCTTGATTGCGTAAGCTCTGTATAAGACGCTGATAGTTTTCAATACTTTTTAAACAAATTGGTGGCACCTTTGGTTTAGATTCCTCAGCAGCATAGAAGTTTCAGCTGCGTTTTTTAATGTTTGAAATGTATTGTGTGTAGCTATTGTGACTATGAATAAACTCAATGCTGCGTTATCAGTACTTGTAGGCTTATTATTTTGGGTACGGCACATACAGGTTTAATTATAGAGGCAAAATATATAGTAAAATCTTCAGTTTTTCGATTCCTGGATAAATATAGAATCTTTGGTAAGTTTAGAAGATGATAATTTTGTTTATTTGCCATGAGATTGCCGTAAAGCTTTGTGTAATGATTGACGGTACTCTGCTTTACGCACCTTCATTGGCACCTCCGGTGGACATGAAACATTAGAGCCAGACTGAAAAATTCAATGCCATAGCCGGGATTTGAAACACGGACCTTCTGGTTGCCGTCCAACCGCTCTAACCCTTGAGCTACTGCAGCCAACGTGCGCACATGACAAAAAATTTCCCAACTGACTCGTATTCTTCCCGGTAAACCACTTGGAGTTCTCATAACCACATAAGACAACTACCTTAATGGCGACTTACTATGCTGTAAGTATTTTAAGACCCGTGCTTTATAGTTTGGACCACTATTAGGTACAATTAATTCTAATTAATTGTTCTTTCACTCTAGTCGTGTGTAGGACGCCCTATGAAACAGAGAGAAAGACAGAAAAGTTCAATGCCATAGCCGGAGTTTGAACCACGGATCTTCTGGTTGCCGTCCATCTGCTCTAACCCTTGAGCTACTACGGCCAACGTTCCGACATGACAATAAATTCTCCAACTGACTCTTATTTTTCACCTTAAACCACTAGGAGTTCTCATAAACACATGAGATAACTACCTTAATGGCGACTTACTATGCTGTAAGTATTTTAAGGCCCATACTTTATAGTTCGGACCACTATTAGCTACAATTAATGGAAATTAATTGTTCTCTGACACTAGCCGTGTGTAGGACGCACTATGAAACAGAGAGAAAGACTGAAAAATTCAAAGCCGTAGCCGGGATTTAAACCACAGGTCTTCTGGTTGCCGTTCAACCGCTCTCACCCTTGAGCTACTATGGCCAACGTGCCGACAGGACATTAAAGTCTCCAACTGAAACGAAAATCTTTCAAGCTGAATTTGATTCATTACTATTTTAGGTTAGATATGTACTTGCAATATCCATGTACCAAAGCCTAGATTCTACCTCTAGATAAACATGCCTTTTATGTTTCATTAGAATTTATATTATTGCCAGATAACGAGAAAGGTGATAGTCTACGTGCCTATGCGTTAGAAAAGAAACCTTCACAGCACTCGCAATTTCACTTGCAACAAATTTGTGACTTTGTGTGTTCGTAGAAATAAAAGTCCAATTTGTTGAAATTCTAAATGTTCTTTATTACCGTAGAAAAACACTGTGTTGCAGCAGAATTACATTACATATCACAATTGACAACACCAAGTTCGATGACAATAACAAACAGCTTATTCAACTTCCCCTCTTTACAACAGTTTTGTTACATGTCTCAAAAAACAACAACTGTTATTTCACAACTTGCAGCTCGACTCTTGGTGAGTCGTCGCCTCTTTAAATACCTCACTGATAATTTCTAGATTATTCGAAAATAAACCAGAAACCAAACAGTCTCTATCAGTCAAAAAGTAACTAGAAATTTCCATTTATCTCTGTTTGTTTCGGCAGACCTTTATCTGCATGTTATCTTTGTCTGTGGGCTCTTGGTTTTCACACTGCCCGTCTATCAATTCCTTTTGTGAAAACAAGGCGCACGATCGAAGATACGGGTTCGTGACACTTTATATATATATACATAAACTAGGCCTTAATAATAAGAGTAGTACAAAGCATGAAATTACAATTGTTTAAAGCACCAGATTAATCGAACAGTTAAAATTAAATTAGTAACTATTTACATAAGAACGATATCACTCCGATAATCCCGAAGTCGTGGCCACCTATATTCAACATGTATGCTGAACAGAAACGTTCTGCTCCTGGGGAAGCTAAATTCTCTTTCTGAAGGAGCAGTTTGGGCATATACTGCTCATTAAAACAATTTTTGATAACTCTCCGAAACAATAATTGCAAAGATAGAATCCTCAAGCATGCGAATGCCAGATGTCTTAAATCTAATAGAGAGAACCTTTGCTTTTTATTTGCACCCTTGACTTAAGTTTTTACGCTAGGAACATTGTTTGAATGAAAAGACTGCAGCACATTCAACACTTCAGTAGAAGACAGGGTATTGTTTATAGAGGTCTTCTCTGATTGTCCTACAATTCCGCAACTTTATACATATTGTTGATAGGTTTGGCGAACTTTCCATCATGCTTTACTAATGACCAATTTGTAGTACTGCACTCAACATCACATCCACTTCTACGGCTAAACTCCTTCACTTACTAACAAAATATTAACTAATGAGTAGATGTTTTCAAAATCCGTGAGCCTCCGAGCTACATGTCAGTGTACTACAGTACTTTCCAACACCTGAAATGTGAAAAAGCTAACTGTTTTTGTTTGTTTTTGGTTTGAAATTTACGTCCTCCAACGTTAGGTCTTATCGGACGATGAATATTGGAATGGTTGAAATGATGCTCAAACGCGCCCAGGGACCATAGAGCTCAGAGCTACCCGACATTCGTCTTTAAGGATAAGGTAAGACCCCGGAAAAAACTTATACAAGTAACATCCTGACCGATATTCCAACTCGGGAACCTCTTGAGCGCGAGGCAGACACGCCACCAACGCTGCCGAGGCGGGCTAACTGTTTTTGTGGATGTTTTTAGGATTGCCTGATTAGACCACGGGCTAATCAAGCTTCAAAAATTGTGTACTAAACTTAGATGTCAACGACGTATGCCATGTCGTGCCATATGCCATGCCATGCCATGTGGTGCTGGCTGGCTGTATAAAGCCAGAAGGTTTTTGCTGCGTGCCCACCCGTTTTTGAGGGTTTTACCGCAGTTAAGGTAAATATCGGGATGTTGTAGGGTGAAATGTTGATTTTTAGGATGATGAATTTTTCTGAGGTTACTAGTAGTACCTGGGGGTTGAAGGACAGGATGCAACACCTTGCACCCTGGTGTTTTATTTATTTAAATTTTGGGTTTATAATTTTGATGCCAAGCAGCTTGGAAGAATTATGTGGAGCTCAGCTTTAGCTGCTGTTCGGATTAGCTCCTTGGTTATCTCGGATGCCCGCAAGCCATGCGGGGTAACCGGTGCTGACTAGAGCGACGTCTAGTGGGGTCATAATCTCCCAGGGATCTGACAAGGGCGCTTCTATGAGATGGTAAACTTTCGTAAAATTTTGATGCCCGGCGCCTGATTTCATCCTCCACGTATGGGAGACTACAGGCCTCGTGTAGCAACCTGGTAGGAAAATAAGGACCCACAGAATATATAGACCTGAGTCCTCTATTCTGTGCACGTTGGAGCCATGCTAGCACGCTGTCTGCGACCATGCCCCAGATCTCACAGGCATACAGCATAACCGGGATTACCAGCGCTCGGAAAAGGTATAACTTCATGCCAACTGGCATCGAGGTTGACCCCAGCATTGGATACAGTGAAGCAATTGCTCCCTGTACCTTAGCCGCTCGGTCCCTGATGTGTTGGCGAAAGGTTAGACCTTTGTCCAAGTTAATACCTAGGTACTGGACAGAGTTAGTCCACTCTATCCTTCGACCTCGGTAGCTGAAATTGGGGCAGTCTGCGGGGGTGTGGCGCTTTGTGAAAAGTATGGCGTGGCTTTTGCCCGGATTAACGGACATCCGCCAACGCCTACACCACTGCTGTGTGAGACGGAGATGTCTTTGTAGGGGGTTGAAGGCTCTGAGGATGTGTTTGTCTTTGCAGAACAGAAGCACGTCGTCAGCGTATTGTGCCATTTCGACTCGTGGCTCTGTTGGGAAGTCTGCCATAAAGACGTTGAATAGGGTGGGGGATAGTACAGAGCCTTCGGGGACTCCGCCTCTCACTGGTCTGAGTGTAGATGTTTTCCCCGCGACTGTGACTTTGAATGTGCGGTGTCGCAAGAAGCTGTGTATAATGTTGAGCAATTGTGTTGGTAGCCCCAGGTGGATCAATTTGTAGAGGAGCCCGGCGTGCCATGTCGTGGAAAAGGCCTTCTCGATATCCAAAGAAACTGCAGCAGTGAAGGCGCCTTCCTGGAATCCCAGGGCAGCAGTCTCCACCACCCGCAGCAAATGTTGGATTGTCGAGTGCCCAGGACGAAAACCAAACTGATGTGCGGAAATGGCTTGAAGGTCTCCCAGCATTGGGGACAAGCGGATGAGAATCAACCTCTCGAGAACTTTCGAGAGGGTGGAAAGGAGGCTGATGGATCGGTAGCTGGAGGGGTGAACCGGATCTTTCCCAGGTTTCAATATGCAAATCATCCGGGCCTCTCTCCACTCGTGGAAAGTACCCAAGGGTGAGGCACATGTTGAAAATCCTAGTGAGGAATAGAACCGCGTTGAAGGGGAGATGGCGGAGCATTAGGGGGGTCAGCCCGTCCGGCCCCGCCGCCATTTTTCTTTGAGACGCTGAAGTGCGCCCTGGACTTCACTGGGACGAATGGTGGGGAGACGAACCGCGTCCTCAGGAGGGCGACGTAGGAAACGACACACCTCCCGGCGAACGCGTTCGGAAAAGTTATCGTCCTGGGGGTCATCCCTTGGACATAAGGTACGTTCAAGGTAGTCAGCGAAAGAATCGGCTTTGGCTTGGGGAGCGTAAGCCAGGCCTTGGGTGCCATGGATGGGTGAGTTGTATTGGCCTCTGTGATTTCTGAGGGCTCTGGCTATCCTCCACACGTCGCCATCCTCGACGCGCAATCTGGCCATCTTGTCCTCCCACGCTTGCACCTTGTGCTCGCGCAGTCGGGCACTGACCTCACGACGCAAGCGTCTTAGAAGCGCTCGATTATGTGGCGTGCGGTGACGCTGGTATAGTCTCCGTGCAGCCCGGGATCTTCTGATGAGGAGGATGATGTCCAAAGGAAGGACATCAGGGTGGAGAGGAGCCGAGGAGTGGACTGTCAGATTGTGGGTAGTCCGCTTCACGATGGAAGTGAAGGATGAGATTGCATTCTCCAGAGTGGCTATGTTTGTGATCCTTGGGTTTGGCGGGATGGAAGTGCGGAGACAATTCCTGACGCCTTCCCAATCGACTTCTCGCGTCTGAAGCGAGATGCCATGACTGGCAACCCTGGTGTTGATCTCTGTCAACACCGGATTATAGTCTGAATGTAATGCGTTTAAGGATGTTAGGGTGATATGAAATGGTAGATGCTTTGTGATGGCGAAGTCTATGACTGAAGGCAGTCCTCCACCTCGCGGGTAGTGAGTGGGTTGCCAGGGACCCTGCACTTGAAGTAGCGGGTCTGCATCTATCAGGTGAATGATTTCAATGCCTCTTGCATCGGCCCGACGACCGCTATGCCAACGTTGATGTTTACCATTGAAGTCGCCGGCCATGATTGCACTGGGACGTAGGGCTAGGATGGAGAGGTAGTCATTTGGGACAAACTGTCGTCGTGGTGGATGGTACACGGAGACTACCAAGACCTCTAATCCGCCAAGGTCCATACTGACGGCCGTGGCCTCCAGGGTTTGCAGAGGTGGGACCTGCATAGGCTGATGGACCACATTCTGCCGTACCAGGATCGCAGTTCCGCCACCCGGGCGTCCCTGTCGATCCGTACGATGGCAGATGTAACCCGGAAGGCGGAACCGGGAGTCTGGACTGAGATGCGTTTCGCTGACTAGGATGACGTCCAGGGCATGAGCTCGAGCAAAGTGAAGCAGCTCGCTCGCCCGACCGGCTAGGCTGCACGCATTCCAAAATGCGAATGGAAATGAGGTTCGAGACCTAGATCGATACGCCATCACGGAGTTGCTGCGTACCTGCTGTCAGGAGGGCCATCGCCTCCATTGCTACCAGCATCTTGCCAGCCGGGTCGGAAGAGGTGAGGAACTTCACGACGAGCTCGCAGATCTTCTGTCCATGCGTCAGCAGCAACTGCTGCAGACACGTGAACACATCTGAGAGGTCGAGTGTAGCTGTGAGAGGAGTGGTTTGAAGTGTAGCCGGCTGGGCGACTTGGTTGGTTGGCGAGGGTGTGCGTGTGCGAATGGGAGCAGGCCTTCCTCCCGCCCTCTCATCCCTTAACTGTCTAGGAGGCATGGGTTTGCCATGCTTCTCCTGATCAGTAGGATTTCGGGGTTCGCGAGAAAGCCTCCCACCATTCCTACTCTGGTTGGTGTCAGCGCTTTTAGGGGCTGGGGTACGCTTTTGTTTTCGTGGCTGTGTGGGAGTATTGTGTGCCTCCCGTGACATCTTTGGTCCATCAGAGGCCACTTGTGCTACTTTAGCGTAGGACGGTCTCTCACTTTCCTGTTGTTCCTGCCGGTGGTTGGGCCGGGCGCTGGTGGTCGTTGTTGGGAGCGGTCTTTGCTCCACCCTGGTTGTAACTGGCTGCTGCTGTCTTGAAGGGTTCCTTCGATTAGCAGCTATGACTGCCTTACGGGCAGGACATCCGCCGTAGCAAGCCACATGCTTGCCCTGTCGTGCCATATCGCTCGCTCGCTCGTGCTGGCTGGCTGTATACAGCCAGAAGGTTTTTGCTGCGTGCCCACACATTAAGGGTTTTACCGCAGGTAGGATTATAAATGAAAGATGTAGGATGAAGGTGATGTAGGTTTTTGATTGGAAGTTAATTTTGAGGTTACCAAGGTACCTTCGGGTCGAAAGAGAGGATGCAGTACTTAGCACCCATTTTGTTTTGTTTTTAAATATTTTGTAATTTAGTTGGGGAGAAATTTAGATGCCAAACAGCTTGGAAGAATTATGAGGAGCTCAGCTTTAGCTGCTGATAGGTTCAGCTCCTGTGTTATCTAGGGTGCCCGCATGCCATACGGGGGACCCGATGCAGTCTAGATCGACGTCTAGTGGGGTCATAATTTCCCAGTGATCTGACAAGGGCTCTTCTGTGAGATGGTAAACTTGCGTATAATTTTGAAGCCCGGCGCCTAATTTCATCCTCCACGTATGGAAGACCCGATGCTTCGTGGAGCAACCTGGTAGGGAAATAACGTCCCACAGAATAAATAGACCGCAGTCCTTTATTCTGTGCACGTTGAAGCCATGCTAAACAGCTGTCTGCTGCCATGCCCCAGATCTCGCAGGCATATAGCATCACCGGGATTACCAGCGCTCGGAAGAGCTACAACTTCATGCGGACTGGCATCGAGGTAGACCCCAGCATTGGGTACAGGGAAGCAATTGCTCCCTGTACCTTTGCCGAAAGGTCCCTGATGTGCCGGCGAAAAGTTAAACCTCTATCCAAGTTGACACCAAGGTACTGGACAGAGTTAGACCACTCTATCCTTCGACCTCGGTAGCTGAAGTTGGGGCAGTCTGCGGGGGTGTGGCGCTTTGTAAAAAGTATGGCGTAGCTTTTGTCCGGATTTACGGGCATCCGCCAACGCCGACACCACTGTTGTGTTAGGCGGAGATGTCTTTGAATGGGGTTGAAGGCTCTGAGGATGTGTTTGTCTTTGCAGAACAGAAGCACGTCGTCAGCGTATTGTGCCATTTCGACTCGTGGCTCTGTTGGGAAGTCTGCCATAAAGACGTTGAATAGGGTGGGGGATAGTACAGAGCCTTCGGGGACTCCGCCTCTCACTGGTCTGAGTGTAGATGTTTTCCCCGCGACTGTGACTTTGAATGTGCGGTGTCGCAAGAAGCTGTGTATAATGTTGAGCAATTGTGTTGGTAGCCCCAGGTGGATCAATTTGTAGAGGAGCCCGGCGTGCCATGTCGTGGAAAAGGCCTTCTCGATATCCAAAGAAACTGCAGCAGTGAAGGCGCCTTCCTGGAATCCCAGGGCAGCAGTCTCCACCACCCGCAGCAAATGTTGGATTGTCGAGTGCCCAGGACGAAAACCAAACTGATGTGCGGAAATGGCTTGAAGGTCTCCCAGCATTGGGGACAAGCGGATGAGAATCAACCTCTCGAGAACTTTCGAGAGGGTGGAAAGGAGGCTGATGGATCGGTAGCTGGAGGGGTGAACCGGATCTTTCCCAGGTTTCAATATGCAAATCATCCGGGCCTCTCTCCACTCGTGGAAAGTACCCAAGGGTGAGGCACATGTTGAAAATCCTAGTGAGGAATAGAACCGCGTTGAAGGGGAGATGGCGGAGCATTAGGGGGGTCAGCCCGTCCGGCCCCGCCGCCATTTTTCTTTGAGACGCTGAAGTGCGCCCTGGACTTCACTGGGACGAATGGTGGGGAGACGAACCGCGTCCTCAGGAGGGCGACGTAGGAAACGACACACCTCCCGGCGAACGCGTTCGGAAAAGTTATCGTCCTGGGGGTCATCCCTTGGACATAAGGTACGTTCAAGGTAGTCAGCGAAAGAATCGGCTTTGGCTTGGGGAGCGTAAGCCAGGCCTTGGGTGCCATGGATGGGTGAGTTGTATTGGCCTCTGTGATTTCTGAGGGCTCTGGCTATCCTCCACACGTCGCCATCCTCGACGCGCAATCTGGCCATCTTGTCCTCCCACGCTTGCACCTTGTGCTCGCGCAGTCGGGCACTGACCTCACGACGCAAGCGTCTTAGAAGCGCTCGATTATGTGGCGTGCGGTGACGCTGGTATAGTCTCCGTGCAGCCCGGGATCTTCTGATGAGGAGGATGATGTCCAAAGGAAGGACATCAGGGTGGAGAGGAGCCGAGGAGTGGACTGTCAGATTGTGGGTAGTCCGCTTCACGATGGAAGTGAAGGATGAGATTGCATTCTCCAGAGTGGCTATGTTTGTGATCCTTGGGTTTGGCGGGATGGAAGTGCGGAGACAATTCCTGACGCCTTCCCAATCGACTTCTCGCGTCTGAAGCGAGATGCCATGACTGGCAACCCTGGTGTTGATCTCTGTCAACACCGGATTATAGTCTGAATGTAATGCGTTTAAGGATGTTAGGGTGATATGAAATGGTAGATGCTTTGTGATGGCGAAGTCTATGACTGAAGGCAGTCCTCCACCTCGCGGGTAGTGAGTGGGTTGCCAGGGACCCTGCACTTGAAGTAGCGGGTCTGCATCTATCAGGTGAATGATTTCAATGCCTCTTGCATCGGCCCGACGACCGCTATGCCAACGTTGATGTTTACCATTGAAGTCGCCGGCCATGATTGCACTGGGACGTAGGGCTAGGATGGAGAGGTAGTCATTTGGGACAAACTGTCGTCGTGGTGGATGGTACACGGAGACTACCAAGACCTCTAATCCGCCAAGGTCCATACTGACGGCCGTGGCCTCCAGGGTTTGCAGAGGTGGGACCTGCATAGGCTGATGGACCACATTCTGCCGTACCAGGATCGCAGTTCCGCCACCCGGGCGTCCCTGTCGATCCGTACGATGGCAGATGTAACCCGGAAGGCGGAACCGGGAGTCTGGACTGAGATGCGTTTCGCTGACTAGGATGACGTCCAGGGCATGAGCTCGAGCAAAGTGAAGCAGCTCGCTCGCCCGACCGGCTAGGCTGCACGCATTCCAAAATGCGAATGGAAATGAGGTTCGAGACCTAGATCGATACGCCATCACGGAGTTGCTGCGTACCTGCTGTCAGGAGGGCCATCGCCTACATTGCTACCAGCATCTTGCCAGCCGGGTCGGAAGAGGTGAGGAACTTCACGACGAGCTCGCAGATCTTCTGTCCATGCGTCAGCAGCAACTGCTGCAGACACGTGAACACATCTGAGAGGTCGAGTGTAGCTGTGAGAGGAGTGGTTTGAAGTGTAGCCGGCTGGGCGACTTGGTTGGTTGGCGAGGGTGTGCGTGTGCGAATGGGAGCAGGCCTTCCTCCCGCCCTCTCATCCCTTAACTGTCTAGGAGGCATGGGTTTGCCATGCTTCTCCTGATCAGTAGGATTTCGGGGTTCGCGAGAAAGCCTCCCACCATTCCTACTCTGGTTGGTGTCAGCGCTTTTAGGGGCTGGGGTACGCTTTTGTTTGCGTGGCTGTGTGGGAGTATTGTGTGCCTCCCGTGACATCTTTGGTCCATCAGAGGCCACTTGTGCTACTTTAGCGTAGGACGGTCTCTCACTTTCCTGTTGTTCCTGCCGGTGGTTGGGCCGGGCGCTGGTGGTCGTTGTTGGGAGCGGTCTTTGCTCCACCCTGGTTGTAACTGGCTGCTGCTGTCTTGAAGGGTTCCTTCGATTAGCAGCTATGACTGCCTTACGGGCAGGACATCCGCCGTAGCAAGCCACATGCTTGCCCTGTCGTGCCATATCGCTCGCTCGCTCGTGCTGGCTGGCTGTATACAGCCAGAAGGTTTTTGCTGCGTGCCCACACATTAAGGGTTTTACCGCAGGTAGGATTATAAATGAAAGATGTAGGATGAAGGTGATGTAGGTTTTTGATTGGAAGTTAATTTTGAGGTTACCAAGGTACCTTCGGGTCGAAAGAGAGGATGCAGTACTTAGCACCCATTTTGTTTTGTTTTTAAATATTTTGTAATTTAGTTGGGGAGAAATTTAGATGCCAAACAGCTTGGAAGAATTATGAGGAGCTCAGCTTTAGCTGCTGATAGGTTCAGCTCCTGTGTTATCTAGGGTGCCCGCATGCCATACGGGGGACCCGATGCAGTCTAGATCGACGTCTAGTGGGGTCATAATTTCCCAGTGATCTGACAAGGGCTCTTCTGTGAGATGGTAAACTTGCGTATAATTTTGAAGCCCGGCGCCTAATTTCATCCTCCACGTATGGAAGACCCGATGCTTCGTGGAGCAACCTGGTAGGGAAATAACGTCCCACAGAATAAATAGACCGCAGTCCTTTATTCTGTGCACGTTGAAGCCATGCTAAACAGCTGTCTGCTGCCATGCCCCAGATCTCGCAGGCATATAGCATCACCGGGATTACCAGCGCTCGGAAGAGCTACAACTTCATGCGGACTGGCATCGAGGTAGACCCCAGCATTGGGTACAGGGAAGCAATTGCTCCCTGTACCTTTGCCGAAAGGTCCCTGATGTGCCGGCGAAAAGTTAAACCTCTATCCAAGTTGACACCAAGGTACTGGACAGAGTTAGACCACTCTATCCTTCGACCTCGGTAGCTGAAGTTGGGGCAGTCTGCGGGGGTGTGGCGCTTTGTAAAAAGTATGGCGTAGCTTTTGTCCGGATTTACGGGCATCCGCCAACGCCGACACCACTGTTGTGTTAGGCGGAGATGTCTTTGAATGGGGTTGAAGGCTCTGAGAATGTGTTTGTCCTTGCAGAACAGAAACACGTCGTCAGCGTATTGTGCCATTTCGACTCGTGGTTCTGTGGGTAAATCTGCCATAAAGACGTTGAAGAGGGTGGGGGATAGCACAGAGCCTTCGGGGACTCCGCCTCTCACTGGCCTTAGTGTTGATGTTTTCCCCGCGACTGAGACTTTAAAAGTGCGATGTCGCAAGAAAATGTGTAGAATGTTGATCACTTGAGTTGGGACCCCAGATTGATCATTTTGTGTAGGAGTCCGGCATGCCATGTCGTAGAGAAGGCCTTCTCGACATCCAACGAAACTGCGGCCGTGAAGGCGCCTTCCTGGAAGCCCAGGGCGGCGGTCTCCACCACACGCAGCAACTGCTGAACTGTTGAGTGCCCAGGACGAAAACCAAATTGGTGGTCAGGAATGGCTTGAATGTCTACCAATATTGTGGACAAACGAGCAAGAATTAGCCTCTCGAGAACTTTCGAGAGGGTGGAGAGGAGGCTAATGGACCTGTAGCTGGATGGGTGTACCGGGTTCTTCCCAGGTTTCAATATGCAAATCACCCGGGCCTCTCTCCACTCTCGTGGAAAGTACCCAAGGGCGAGGCACATATTGAAAATACTGGTCAGGAAGAGAATCGCATTGAAGGGAAGATGGCGGAGCATTAGGGGAGTCAGCCCGTCCGGCCCCGCCGCCTTCTTTGGTTTGAGACGTTAGAGTACGCCTTGGACTTCACTAGGTCGGATGGTAGGGAGTCTCTCCGCATCCTCAGGAGGGTGACGTAAGAAACGAGGCACCTCCCGACGGACGCGTTCAGAAAAGTTATCGTCCTGGGGGTCATCTCTCGGACACATAGTACGCTCAAGATAGTCAGCGAACGCATTGGCTTTGGCTTGGGGTTCATAGGCCAGGCCCTGGGTTCGTGCCATATGAAATCGTTCCAGTAATATATTAGACTCCAGCTGTCAATTACAGCTAGGATGAATGTGTTCTTCTTTTTTTATTTTAGAAAATGGTTAACGTTTTGCTTATCTGATGTTAACATGGGTTTGTAAATCAAAAATAAAGCTAAAGGTGTATAACATTACTGTTATTTTGCATCCATGACTTATTTCCGCTCGTTTTTATTAAACAACACAACTAAATGCTTGCCCTGCCATCTGTTGGGCCTTTACGTAGGTAGTAGCGCAGAGATCTGCACCAGATAGCAGACTATCTACATATTTGTATTTTGATTTCCAAAACCATGTTAGCCTCAGATAAGTAAAACTTTAATCATTTTCTAAAATATAGAGAAACATATTCTTCAGAGTTTTTTTATAGCTGTGACCTAAACTACAGTCTGATTTTTGAAAGAAGATACGTGAAGGCCATCAAGCAAGGCTCGCGAATGGTGACAGGGGAACGTCGTTGCTAGGATAACGTAAACATAGGTTGCACGATTGGTTAAACTGGTGAATCACATACTATGATAGCTCAAAACCTTGTTTATGTTTTATGTATTGAGAGGATAAAGAAAGGGGATATCTACATTACTTCATGTCTGCTGTTGGGCAATATTGTGGAATTTCATGTGGCGAAACAGATGACCTGTTTTTTACTTTTTTTAGTGGAATACAATGTTTTCGCTATAAACAATAATCCTAGAAGAAAACCTCATAATGTATTAGTGTTTTCCTGTTCTTCAGCCTATCGGCAATGTTCTCTGAAGTCCCTTCACTAAGATTCAATTCTTCATAGAAATCCGCTTCCTGGAGAATAATGAGAGAGAGAGAGAGAGATGGAGGCGACGTTGCCGCTTCTTGCTGCCACGTAAAGAGTGATTTAGGATTATGTGTACGAAGGTGTCTCGGTTGCGACTACAATGGGTATTATTATTATTATTATTATTATTATTATTATTATTATTATTATTATTATTATTATTATTATTATTATTATTATTATTATTATTATTATTATTATTATTATTATTATTATTATTATTATTATCATTATTATTATCATTATCATTATCATTATCATTATCATTATCATTATCATTATCATTATCATTATCATTATCATTATCATTATCATTATCATTATCATTATCATTATCATTATCATTATCATTATCATTATCATTATCATTATCATTATCATTATCATTATCATTATCATTATCATTATCATTATCATTATCATTATCATTATCATTATCATTATCATTATCATTTTCATTATCATTATCATTATCATTATCATTATCATTATCATTATCATTATCATTATCATTATCATTATCATTATCATTATCATTATCATTATCATTATCATTATCATTATCATTATCATTATCATTATCATTATCATTATCATTATCATTATCATTATCATTATCATTATCATTATCATTATCATTATCATTATCATTATCATTATCATTATCATTATTATTATTATTATTATTATTATTATTATTATTATTATTATTATTATTATTATTATTATTATTATTATTATTATTATTATTATTATTATTATTATTATTATTATTATTATTATTATTATTATTATTATTATTATTATTATTATTATTATTATTATTATTATTATTATTATTATTATTATTATTATTATTATTATTATTATTATTATTATTATTATTATTATTATTATTATTATTATTATTATTATTATTATTATTATTATTATTATTATTATTATTACTATTATTACTATTATTATTATTATTACTATTATTATTATTACTATTATTACTATTATTACTATTATTACTATTATTATTATTATTATTATTACTATTATTATTATTATTATTATTATTATTATTATTATTATTATTATTATTATTATTATTATTATTATTATTATTATTATTATTATTATTATTATTATTATTATTATTATTATTATTATTATTATTATTATTATTATTATTATTATTATTATTATTATTATTATTATTATTATTATTATTATTACTATTATGTAAGGAGTTACGTTAAGGCCTTCACTATGACATCAAACTATAATAACTAATACATGTTTGACAAGTAATGCAGCCTTGATTTATATGCAAGACAGAAGTACTAAAGGTATATCAGTTTGTATTATAATACATAAATACGTTATATTTTATGATATAAGACTATGTGAGGGGCATTGCTCTAGTATTTGCTTAGCGCAACTGTGAGATATACAGATGGCGTAGTTCCGGTCGGCATACCCAACATTCCATCTAAAACTACAACTTCCATAGGTCAAAAGGTAATGAAAGTTCCTCATTATCACTCGGAAAACACGAGACACTCAATAAAAATACAATTTCCGTCAGAAAATAAACCTCCATACCGCGTAAACACTGGTGAAGCTGTTTCAGAATACGACCGCGGGCTAACAAATGACAAGCGCTATCCGTTGCTGCAGGTGGTGCTACTTGAAGGCAAAGAGACAGCAAAAAAGATGCTGTTCTAAATAGGAATTTTATATTTGCTCTTTATTATAGATGTAATGGCAGTTCTAGTCTATCAAAGGAAACAGTATGTCATGGAAATCTTTTGCCTGCCTCAAGCAGGTGCAAGAAATATTAATTCTACAGCCTGTGGTGCATAGTGATTGATTGATATCTATATATTTAAATAAAGTTCCAAAATTCAGAAGCCATTCTGAGTGCAAGAGACCTTAAGTGGGTAAATACAGGTTTCTCTGTGCAATTATATAGGATGGAGGCTGGATTCTTGTGGTAAAAATATCGAATAATATAATTAATATAAGGAGGCTCCTCTTAGTACCAAATGTATAAAATGTTCGGAAAACAAAATAAATCAAAAGAGAATTATCAATTAATGAATTTTACATATTTTCTTGCCATAATAGAAAACCTAGTGACCTTAACATCATGGTAAGTTGTACTGAAACACAAATTATTGTCGCCGACCGCATTGTCACGAGAAGGCGGTGCCGAAGCGCACAAAGAGACGGATAGTGCTGCGCGGAGATAAGGGACAGGTAGTACAGCGCGGAGATAAAAGCTTTCCGAGAAAGATAAAGAGACAGATCGCTGACTGTAAAGTTCGATTTCTTGTTTGTTACAGAACACTCGGGAAATGTCTAGAAATATGAATGGTCATATAAAAGCCGTGGTTAGTTGAGGGAAGTTCTAAGGGCAGAGTTGAAATGGAACTTGATATTGAACTCTATTGGTTTTGTACGGCGAGCTTGGAAGATTTGATTTGTGTATGCTACGTAATTCTGCTACTGTAAGGGTTGACCAAAGTGTGTTTCTACGGATATAAAGAGTCTTAGGAATTCCTGCAACTTGGACATTTAAACTTAAGAACCCAGAAAGTCACATTATATATCTTTACCCAGTTTCAAGATCTATGAATTATATTTCCAATGATTTTTGTTTGCCTAAATATTCTTTGGTATGTAAAATCTTACATCAGAGGTAGAGACGATGGTCATGTTTATTTGTTCTCTGTACCAATTGAACAAAGGAAGTTATTTGTAAAGATTTATCATATATACCATCACACATTGGTCTGGATTCCACTGTAAGTATTACATAATTTAGTTATTCACAGGAAGTGTTAGTAATAAGATCCCTTAACACTTCATTGTGCAAAAATCATTTATTACGTCGCTCAGCTCAGATGGAGTATGAATGAAACAAAAGCCAATCATGGGACAAATAAAGTAGCAAAAAAATTACGTACTGACAGTGCTGCCAATACAACTCAGTTTTCCATTCCAAATCCGTTTGAACAACTGAGTAACCTCACTGAGGACGAATCCAATGAAAACATGAATCAGAACTATAGTGAAAATCATAACTCTCAAGTCAAATCTGTTAAACCACCACCTATTTACATAAATAATATTAGAGTCATGGATAGAGTTGTGCAGGCACTAAACAGCGAAGCAGTTGGCAATTCAGAGAGTTAGGTTTTGTCTTAAAACAGTAGAAGGATATAAAAAGACAATTCATTACTTTGAAAACAACAAAGCCTAGCGCCGCACTCACCAAATGAAGCAGGGTCGTAATTTGCGAGCAGTTATACGTGGCTTTCTTCCTATATGTGATACAGGAATGAGTTAGGATCTTAGGCTTTTCGCTTACACAGATGGTTCCTGTTTACTATACAGTTACAAAACAATCTATGAATTAAGTATGTTGTACCATAGAGTCATAAAAGTAGAACCTCCTAAACTAAAGTGTCATATCACCCAGTGCTACAGGTGCCAATAATATGTGTACACTAAAAATTATTTTCATAAAAGAGTTGCATGTGTAAAATGCGATGATGAACATGATACTGCATAATGCAAGAAGCCCAACAATGCGCTCCCAGTGTGTGTAAAGTGTAAAGGGTAACGTACAGCTAGTTACAAGGGATATCCAATGCACGTTAAGCTTCAAAATTCTGTATAGCTCCATTACCTAGAATTAATGTCTTCTGAAACGCAGGTCCCCTCTCTCGGGGTACCATATCAGCCATTTAGTGAAAATTGTATTCAAAAGCAAGCAAGTAAAAAAAATGACAGTCAAATGGAGTGCTTATTGGGTAAATAAGATTCGCTACTATTACTCTTGGTTCCTCTCATAAGTACCTTTACACAAATACAAAAAGTGATTACAAAGGGAAGGGATGAAACCCTTAAAGGACAAATTCACATATGTATGTGGAATTTCCAGGGCACAAACAGCAGATATTACGTCCTGCTAAACTTGCTCTCTACTTATGAAAGACAATCTGCTTGCTTTACAAGCTAAACTAGCACTGCATATACATTGAAATCCAGGTTACAGGTTTTATCGTGCTGAACATACCAGCAATGTCAGAAAGGTAGTTCGACCATATTTGTTAAAACTACAGTTTTCTACAACGAACTACGGACCATAGTAGAGCATGAGTATCAAGTATTCAGAATATTACTGGATATGAGTAATATAAAACTAAAGATTTGCTCTTTCTATTCGGCTCCGAAAAACAAACTCACATGAGGGATTTCTGAAGAATCTTCGATAAAATGGAATCACGTTATTTCCTCGGCGGTGACTTTAATAGTAAACACTCGAGATTGGGTTCCTACACTACCAGTCCAACAGGGGAGCTGCTTCACGATGTAATATATCAGTTTAAATCAAGAATTCTGCATTCAGTTGAACCAAACCAGTATCCACAGTATACATAGGTAAGAAGGTGTCATGTACGTGTGCGGACTCATTCGTATTACACGAATTAGCCTCAGACCCTTGTCCAGTTGTAATTAGTTTTTTATCGAATATATTTCTAAAAGAACACGCCCAAGCCCCAATCAAGTAGCTTTGTACACATTAACAATAAAACAAAAAGACACAAAATTTCCACTCACAACACCCAGGGATATACAAGCTGCAATTTATAGCCTAACTAGAGATATACAGTATGTCGCAAGAATATCTAATAACAGCCAAACACATCAAATAAAGTCATTCCATTGTACTCCACATATAGAGCATTCTCAATAAGCTAAAAGAGAGTATATCGACTATGGAAAACAACCGGGTACCCAGCTTATAAAACAATAATAAATAACTATACAGGAAACTGAACAGAGCACTAAAGAAACAACACTACGATTCCATGGAAGCAGAAATGAAAAGCCCCAACTCTCAAGATGGATCGTTGTGCGGAAAAACTAAACTTGCACGGAAATACAAAGAGAACATACCTCCTCTAAAAGCTGGCAATCACTGTTTAAACACCTGAAAAAAATTTAGAGCTTTTCAGCTTACAATTACAAGAACCATTTCAACCCAATCCTATCATCAACGAACATCTTATTAACTTTGTTAACAGCAGCATATCTCTACCGTTGCAGCTTTCTAATTTTCCTAAGCTCTTCACTCCTGTAGAGATTAAAATGCACTTAGTCGGTTTCCTCCAGAAAAGTTTCCTGGTGATGACTTGATAATAAATAATCCCTGGCACGACAGGCCTAAGAGGGCCAAGGCCTGCCAACCCAACTGCCGGCCTAACGCTCACTTACGCAAGGCAGAGGTGGGCGATCATACAACCGATACAGGGAGAAGAAGTGGTCAAAATCTCGGCATCCACCAGCCGGAACGTTGGTTTTCTTGACCAGGGCCGCTTACCAGGCCTAAGCTCCTCACCTTCCTCACAATGCTGAGTGGGCACTGGTCCTACATCCGGGACCACACCCCATGGGTGGAATCGAACCCGCGCCGCTTTCCATGGTTGGTGACCAAGGCATCGCTGTCTTAGCCCGCTGCTTTAGTCTTCCTAACACATGTTTATAATGTTATTATTCGCTTGACTTAACTTCTCACAAAGATTCCAAACATGCATCAGATGTTTCGATACCTAAATCCAACAAAGCAAAACGTGATCCTAAAAGCTATCCTCAAATAGTTCTGTTATCCCTAATATAAAATATTTTAACGGCTATTGTTGTCTCGTCTTCTTGAGAGGCTTGAAGATGTCATACCGTCTACTGAGTTTGGGTTTAAGGCATTGCACTCCTGTCCACAGTAACTTCATCGAATCGTTGACACAATTATGGACACATATGGAAGGAACCAGTGTGCTTAGGTCTGTTCCTTGTCATAGGGAAAGCTTTTGATAAAGTGTGGCATAGTGGATTACTGCTGAAAATCTGGAATTATGCATCCGACACATATTTCAGAAGACGTTTCATCTGAGATTGCGGCAGACATTTTCAGTGGCAGTAGCACGGTCGAAGTACTCTGACAGAGGTTTCAACAGCAACTGTGATAACACACAGTAACAGCACAGTTGCATAGCTACTTCAGTCTTGATGTGAGGAGGGCGAACATCCACGTCGGATATGGGGTAACAGAACCCAGATTATGTTCATCACAGGAATTACATACTTCTGAAAAAATAACTCATGCAAAGCTCAGTAATTAAATTCAGGGTACCCTGATGTCATTAAAGTAAACTACCTACCAAAGGTACTGCCAATTTCAGAGCTCAAATGGATCATTCTAATAATTGCCTGAGGTTTCAAGAATTGAACTGTATCATTTTTTGCTATTTTATTTTATTTATTTAGTTTTGTTTCCCCAGAAATTCTAAATTTCGAAGCAATACTGATAGCTTGCATTGTTCAAATGAACGGAATATTTCCTCTCACTGTACGTTTTGAATGAATTCTCTGAAGGATGGCTCCTACCTTGTTTTGCTGCAGTTTATATAAGCGCAGTACGTTTTGTATATGACAATGGTGTCATAAAAACAGAAGAATGATTGCCATTATTCCTCTGACGTCATTAGTTCCAGGAAGCTATGATTGTGAATTTCGATCTATTATATGCACATGAATAGGAAAGGTCTAATTAATTTCAACTTTAATTTAATCCCAATTACCGACTTCTGCGTACCATGTGAGGTGTACCATTCATTCAGATTTATTCACGCCAACTGCCTTCAAATGATTGTTTGAGATCTGAAATGGTTAGTATTACTTTATTTAAGAAGAGGTGCTTGTTGTGGTTTTTAATAACTCAAGAATATGTTTTGGCTTTTCTTGTTAGGCAGCCAGCGCTTTCTCTCGAACTTCTTTATAGAGTGCTGCTGCCGTCTTAGAAACAAGAAGTGCTTTATTTAATTTTATTTTATTGCAAAGAGTTTTCAACATCACTACTAAAATGATTTTGTTCTTTCAGTTGTAGAGCTTCAAAAGGAAGTAAATATTCCACAAAAGTTTCTATTCAGCTACCGTCCTTCAGCAGCAATAGTGAACAGAGTAATTTAGAAATAATAAAGTCAGCGTCATTAAGAGCTTGAATTAATTTATTAACAGCGGAGCACTGCTCCATAGAAATAATGTGGCAACGAATCCTTTATTTATATATTTATTTAGAATGTACTGTATGTCACCACGAATAACTAAGGAGTTCTTAGGTACACGAATGGGCTCAGTTTTAAAATTTAGCTAAAATAAATGGGTATAAAACAAAAAATGCTGCTGTTGCATTATATTTATGTCTCTTTTTGCCACCTACTTATAAACTTAAAAAACTATTACTTCGAAAATATACGCTCTGATGTCTACCAAAAATCCTCCCTGCTAAATTAGTACAAGGTGAGTGTCCCTTACTTTCTGTTCTGATTATCTTATTTCAAACTGTATGAATGGATATATGGAGATCTGGTCGTCTCATCATACTGCAAAAATGAACACGTAGAGCTAATTAACCACAAACTTCTGCTACTTCTTCTTTTCCCCTTCAATGTTAGCTGTTTTCGCAATATTTAAACTTGGTCGTTTATCTACACCATCTCACATGTGAGTCTGATGAACGTACTTGAAGGTACGCAAACATTTTTCATTACCTATAACTGGGACTGAATGAGCTCTTCTATATGTAATAACGATCAATCGCACTTCTTGCTAATATACCTATACATCATACGTACCTTCCGGTGAGCATCGGTCTTTTAGTGACTCCATGAATCTTCACCGCAGTAGAAATTTTTTGTGTAATTTACGTCCTCCAACATTAAGTTATATCGAACGATGAATGAAAAGGGTGAAATGATGCTCAAATGTGTCCAGGGTCCATGGAGCTTAGAGGTACCCGACATTCGTCTTGAATGATTAGGGAAACCACTGAAAAAACCTTATCCAGGTAACTCACCCTGACCGAGATTCGAACTCAGGACCTCTTGAACGTGAGGCAGGCATGCTATCACCTACGCTACTGAGGCGGGCCCCGCAGTAGTAATAACAGAGCAAATTCTTGATACTACAATCTCTAATTATAGATGTTATCTATAGCTATGAAATTTTCGTGTCATTTTATTCTATCCAAGCCAGAACTCTCTTGGTCATAGTCCCTAGAGCTTTTGACTGATGTTTTCTGCAATGAGGAGCCTAGAGTTCGAGTTCCACTTCGATTATGAATGTGTCTTTATTTGGTCCGTGTAAATGTGTGTATGTGTGTGGGTCCTTGTAGCTATAACTATTTGCATATACATTTTTATGGTTGTACTATCTTTTTTATTATTTGCAAAAACGAACTGCATAGTTTTTCTGAATGCATACTGATGCAAAGATAGTTGCGAAAACGTGTATACTGTATCTATTTGGGAAATCAACACTATTAGACAAAATCTTACAAATAAAACAGATTGTAACTTATAAAGTGTCTAAAATCAGTAAGTAGTGAGTGTATGATTGATCACGGTAGTAGCAAAAAGTCTCATTCTCAATGCATTCTAGATTTGCACAAGAAAATGTTCTGAATTGGGTACTCGTATTCCATTCATGCCTCAGGTACAAATTAAAGAATAGGCGTAAGGAAATTATTTTAACAATCTATATTGTCCATAGTTATCAGTAATTTAGTAAATTTATCCAAGACAATTTCTGAAAAACCAACTTCAAAACATGCCCAGGCAAAACCTGTGAGCACTTTTGTCCTTTCAATCGGAAAGAAAAAACTTCCATAATTGCTCTAAGACCTCCCATTTCATTATATATTAAAATCAATATAATATGTACTTTGCACGAATTAACTGTTTTTTGTTAAGTAACAGTGTTAGCCATTTCAATTTTATAAACTGAAGGTCTGTTTAACTCACTTTGAACTTAAAAGTGTTAAAGGCATTGTTATTCAAAACCGGTATTGCTATACGCGACTGCCTAGTCTCCACCAGTCAGTGACAGGTGCCCCAAAAAGCACAAGGCTGACTTATTTAAAAGCAGTGCTTTATATTGGGGGCAAAATAATTAAGAGAACGGAACATAAAATCAGGCTGTAAGCAGTAGATTTCCCAGCTAAATTGTGGTAAATGTACTAGCTGTAGTTTGTTAAAATCCGTATCTTTGCGATATGCTTGATTTCCAACTTACGTTGGCAAACATAAAAACAGGTGTAACGAAACAAGTGACATTCAAATAACTAGATTGAGATCTTCCACATTGCGGCACAAAATTTACTCCAGAAGTTTGGAAGGATAACCTTGTACATGTGAAGGGGCTTAACAAATGTACTAAAAGAACGAGGATTAGTGATGATGACAATGAAAAAAAAAAAATGACTCTGAATTTGATGACGATTTTGACGAATACGTGTGTAATCTAGCGTTCCAATGAAAATGGAGCTGAGAATATTAGCAATTCGCTGTGAAACTTCAAGAAAACCCTACCAGTAGACTTTAAAGCACTGCACTTGAAAATATTAAAGGGATAACTACTACACAAGGTGATGCTATATGACATTATTCACTCCTGGATTACCTACAATTATTGCACGGGCAATAATCCTCTCTCATTTCCCATGTTTCAAGATAAACCAAACGAACCGTAGACAGGCATCATAAATGAGAAGTTGAACGGCCCAAATCAAGCAGGCGTTCTGGTAAGTTGCTGAAGAGGAAGCTCTGGTAAAAGATGGATCGAATCAACCTTTAACACGCAAGTCTGTGTTTCTGGAAAACACAGATATAAAAACATGGCTGATCATATGAAGCAATGTGATAGTGATTAGGGGATGCCAATACTGCATCGCATCATCCTGCCACTAAGCTCTTTCTCACAGAGACACAAGGCGAGAAAGTTAATGTGGGCAATCCGACCAAAAAGGAACCATTGCCATATAGACCACCGGAAGCTAGATACCAGCCTCACCATTCGTTCGAGCAGAATATTCCGGATGAATTTGAGCACGTTTTATACGACAGCATCAGGTCCATGGGAGTTAATTCAACAGCCAGAGAACAAGACACGTGCAGTCTACAGACATACACTCAAAGATATGCTTATATATTATACAATACACCTTAATGTCATCTCTTCGTCCCAGGTTCCCAGAACAGGGAATGTATGCATTAATGCGCAACAGTGTGGTGCGTACCTCAAATAAAACCCAGGATTGGCTAGCGAGTAGTTCAGAAATAATCCGCAGGGAATGTTAGCCAACGTCTGCAGATAGGAACCCATTGAGTATGGATGACCACTCATGGTAAAAAAATGGAATAAATGTCGAGCGGACAGGGTGCGAATAAACTTGGTTGCACACGTGATGCAGGAATGACATTTTCAGCAAAAACCAATCACCGATGGTAAACATACACCGTAAAATAAGTTATGTAATCATAGCTGGGGGCCATTACAGTATATCCTACCGTCTGATATATAAAAGAAGATACGTAAATGTCATCTGTTTCTCCACATGAGGAACTGCAATGTTGCCGATGAGGAGAGAGCAAGTTACGCATATCCCCATCTTTACCCTCTCAATACTGAAACATATGAACAAGCGTTCGAGGTTATCTCACCTCAACAAAATCATGCACATTGAATCTGAGTTGGTCTACTTTAAGAACAAAAATAAGGTCTCCACACACATTCACTGTGTTGTACCATCTTCACAGATGTGAGAATTCTTAAAATAATTTATTAACGACTCTGTCAATTGGAATGGTCGTATCAGCGCCACCGGTGTGCTGGAATTTTGACCCCAGAAGTTCATGATAATGGTTCATGTCTTCTTATCCCCAGAGTTATTTTCCATCTGAGGAGTAGTGGGGCGTCATGAACAAAACCATTTGACGTACCGGCATGACCAATAATAAAGCTGCCATCCCTTCTAAGTCATTTTGTGATACTTTAAAGTTTGCCTACAGTGCAGCCCTTTGAAGCAGTATGGTCGGCTTTTACCTAGGTTTCCTCTAAAGAGACCATTTCATGCAAGTTCTTATTCAGCATTTCGCTTAAAAACTAAGCGCTTAGCACCACAATGTATGATCTTTCGAGTATAAGTTTTCTGTTATTTATTTTTTGAACTCAAATCCCAGATCATGGAGAACCTTGGTCAAAGACCTACGGGCCCCTTCAAATTGCTCTGATTCTTTAAGAG
Source organism: Mantis religiosa (assembly GCA_030765055.1). Classification (NCBI taxonomy): domain Eukaryota; kingdom Metazoa; phylum Arthropoda; class Insecta; order Mantodea; family Mantidae; genus Mantis; species Mantis religiosa. The sequence goes on along the minus strand of CM060948.1, from coordinate 293,619,505 downwards.
AAGGAAGAAGTATACATGGGCTAGGATGCTCTTTCCAGGTGTAATAGTCATAAATGCGCTTACTTATTGCACCTAATTGAAAACTATGGAGATGCACTTTGACTTTGTTTCCCAGGAGGTACAATTCGTGATGAACCTGGATGTAGCTGCTTTTGTTTATAGATTATAGGAAAAGTCACCTCACTTTAGGGTCACACGCTCTCCTTTTTCTCACTTGATTCTCCTCTTCCTGCTCAAGGAAGTTCCAAATAGAGCAGACAAATCCTCTAGCTTGGCTGTGCAATATAATACCCAAACCGTAAGCTGATATTTGTCTTGAGTCATGAATCCTAGGTCTGCCTCTAATCATACTGCCACTGCCACGGCCTTTACTTGCCTGTCCCTTGTCCTCTGCTCTTTTGAAATCTATGGTTTGAGTGTATATAACTAGAAGCCAATAGTTGAAGAATACATATGGTTCATTAAATTAGATTCCTAGATGTTACAGCTTATTTTGCCCTAGGTTTATCAACCTGATTACCAGCTTAACGCCCATTACTCACAGAAGGGATGTCCGATTATCCGAGTGATACGGGAGCTTGATGTGGCTAGAATCTCGCATTGCCCAGGCAGGATGCTGACCTATGGCTGCGATTACTGTATATGGCCGTTATTGGTATCTAAATGCAGCACCTATCCTCAAGGGAAAGAGCAGGCTCAGGGACATTCTGTTGCCGGGTACACAGCTATCACCACCTTTTGTTATACGAATGTAAAAAAGATTATCAACCTTCAGTTTACAGTCGTACGTATCGTAAGGTTCATATTAGAATATGGATCGCGTACTCCGTTGGCTGAAGTACAGCTCATTACTGAACCATTTCCATTAAGTAGGAATAGATCCATATATAAATTTAACCAATAAATGATAAAAGAATGCCTTTCCCGGTGGAGTTAATCGATGTGATAGGGAGGAGGTTAAACTTTACTTCTGTGAACATCTAAGTTGTGATCTGCAAATAATTATAATGCAACCATTTTTAATGCTTCTCTGTTTACAATGAACGTCCACAAACTTGCTCTGGTGAGGTCCATTTCTACTACTCGACAAAGCATTGAGGCGTATTGACCTTCAGTAACCAGCGCTGCGATCGTGTTTCTATCTGGTGATAAGAAGAATGAAATATTAGTAAGTTGACTTACAGTAAGTGACGACTCACAACTGGAGCACTTGGGAACTGCTTGTCTGAGAGTTAAGATCAGAAAATTATTAAACACAACACGGATGTATAACCAAGAAATCTAACCTCCATGATTATGAATCATTAAACATGCATCCACGAAATTATTTATTATAATATTATTCAAACAATGAAAACGAAGCTAAACAGTCCTGTGGGCTGCAATTTTCATAAGGAAGAAAATAGAGAATATCAACTAAATTATTTAGTGCAATTTTGGCATTAAATGACTATTACAACTAGAGCAAGTGTAGGGTAATGAAACTAATTTGCTAGTGTGATCTATCTGTAATACAGGAAAAATTTTATAATAAGCTGATTTACTCAACTGTCAAAGACGTAATGTCAAATATATCATCAGCAGTGTTCTGTCACTAAAATATGTCTTACTGTCATTGTGGCTGTTACCGTATACAAATAATCAACTTCCAGTTTCTTATTTAAGCAATCCATCCTCTTTTTCAATAATTATCGTTTCTTTTAGTGCCCTCTTAAAAAATACGCTTGTCATTGAAAAGCCCATGAAAGCTTCTTATATTAAATAATTTCTACAATTATAGGTAGTATATGGTAATACAACTAATTTTTCGAAGCTTGATCAGTCTGTACAAATAGGCCATTGCCGTAATATAAACACCACGAACCAAATACATTCCAATGTTATGTTATATGAAAGGACACGTATGTAATTTTAGATGTTATAACTGCAATTAACAATGAAATATAATATTGTTAGTTTAATAATAACGAATCTGCATGAAAAAATAAAAATAACGCCTGCGTGGTCTGAGCCAACAACCCCAAAACCGCCCTAAAATACCTCCAAACCTTACGTAAAATCCTATCTGTCCCTATCCGTTCGACTACTGCCAACCTTCATCCAGAAAGCCATATCCCCTACATCCCCGAGGCCGTTACAAAACGGGCTTCTTCCATCTGGGCGCGCATACGGCAACATAGCCATCCAAAAATTAACAACATTGGGAAAGGTGAACCAAAATACCGTAAGCATGCACGTATAGAAATATTCTAATGCCACCGTTACACCACAATGCGTGCCCAAGTCCTTCCGGCCCAGACCTTTCCCCATATGCAGATGCCGCCGTCACAGCAGCCCAGGAGACAGCAGAACGCTGCCGAACGGAGCCGTGTAAAGAGTGTAAATAGTGAAGTGTGTGAGCGTGTGTGCGCGACTGACTGGGACGTACCCGATACGCACAGGTGTGTGTGTGTGTGTGTGTGTGTATGTGTGTGAGTGTGTGTGAATAAAAGCTCAAAATAAGTGCGTTTAAATATTGTATATAACAAAAAAGGGATATTGAAAGACACTAACATAATTAAAGTGTTCTCGGTTGGCTAAGAAAGGTCACCGCATGGATTTTATATACACCCACGTAGACAGTAAGCATAATTAAAGTGTTCTCGGTTGGCTAAGAAAGGTCACCGCATGGATTTTATATACACCCACGTAGACAGTAAGCATTTAATCCCTAACTATAACCTCAATGAAAATTTTAGCTCGTAAGCCGGGACCCTTTGTACCGGCACCAGGCCATGAAACAAAATAAGAACCTGAACCTGAAACCCTATTCAACAAAGTTCAAATATCACGTTTATAGTCAACCCTTTTAAATGCAATGGAAGGCAATCGACCAATTATAGTACTAAAATAATAATAATAATAAGTCCTTCTTGCATTACCAAAACCACAAAAATGACTTACTAATGGCTGTAGCTGATTGTACTTCAAACTCTCATTATTACTGAAGAGCCGCTTGTACCAGGAGATACTATAAAAAGTTATTCAGTGCATTGATGTGAAAACTATTCACAGATTATTGGCATCAGATTGACATTACAAAAATTAGATTTTATTTTCAGATACAGCAATTTATCAAGAAGTAGCTGAATTTTCCACTATGTAGCACTTCGTTGATAGCACTGTTCAACAGTGGTTTTAGTGCAAAGTACATATAAAACAAAATTCTATATTGTAATATGACATAAAATGTGAAATCAGAAAGTGTCCGTCACCTCAGGAATAAAAGAAATGACTTGCTTTGCTTTTGAAAGGAAGATGATAAAAGTTAGTGCAGTGGCCTTTCTGGTTCTTAGCTTTAATGTAAACTACCTTCTAAATGTATTATGTAACATTAGTGTATTTTACATTGTATATTTAAGGCGTCCAGACACACACATTTGCTGGGTGGATTCTAAATTCATTTTTCTTCCTGCATTGCATATTAAGCTCGGCCTTATGAAGAATTTTGTCAATGGAATGGACAAAAATTCTAATATTTTTATGTATCTACATGAAGTGTTCCCTGAGTTAAGTAACACCAAATTGGAGGAGGGGATTCTTAATGAATGATAACGACGTCGAGGTAAAATTAAATAAGAAACGGCAAAATGGCGTTATTTTAAGTATGTCTTTGAAGGTTTCCTTTGTATTTCTTTTATCTATTCTTTTTTCTTTTAATCTTTTTTTGCAATATAATGCTTCTCTGTTAACAATGAAGATCCACAAACTTGCTCTGGTGAGGTCCATATTTACTACTCGACTAAGCATTGAGGCGTATTGACCTTAAGTAACCAGCGCTGCGATCGTGTTCTTATCTGGCGATAGAAAGAAATAAATGTTAGTAAGTTGACTTACAGTAAGTGACGAATCACAAATGAAGCACTTGGGAACTGTTTGTCTGAGAGTTAAGGTTAGCAAATTATTAAACGCAACTCGGATGTATAACCATGAAATCTAACCTTCATGATTATGAATCATTAGACATGTATCCACGTAATTATTTACTATAATATTTTTCAAACAATGAAAACGAGGCTAAACAATCCTTTTGGCTGCAATTTTCATAAGGAGGAAAGGAGTGAAAATCAACTAAATTATTTAGTGCAATTTTGTCATTAAATGACTATTACAACTATAGCAAGTGTAGGGTAATAAAACTAATTTGCTAGTGTGATCTATCTGTAATACAGGAAAAATTTACTATAAGCTGATTTACTCAACTGTCAAAGACGTAATGTCAAATATATCATCAGCAGTGTTCTGTCACTAAAATATGTCTTACTGTCATTGTGGCTGTTACCGTATACAAATAATCAACTTCCAGTTTCTTGTTTCAGCAATCCATACTCCTTTTCAATAATTATCGGTTCTTCTAGTATCCTGGTAAAGAAAAGTAAAACCTATGTCATTGAAGCCTTTTCTCATTGAAAAGCCTATGAAAGCTTCTCATATTAAACAATTTCTACAATTATAAGTAGTATATGGTAATACAACTAATTTTTCGAAGTTTGATCAGTCTGTACAAATAGGCCATTGAAGTAATATAAACACCAGGACTTAAATTCTTTCCAATGTTAAGTTATATGAAAGTAAACGTATGTACTGTTAGATATTATAACTGCAATTAAAAATGAAATATAATATTGTTAGTTTAATAATAACGAATCTGCATGAAACATATAAATAAAAATAACGTCATGTTCATAGCTTTGGCATAAATCACATTATAAAATAAATCTTCCCCCTCCCCCCGATTAATTACGAATGCAAAGCATGTCACGGAAATAATACATTAACATCAGTTCTACTGACTTTAATTCAATGTACCTGAGGGATTAAAGTGCTATTGATAAAATCCCAGAGGAATCACAAAGGGATTTTGATTTCATCTTTCTCGTTGTTACAATATTCAGTCACGTTACAAATAATTTCTCTTGCCTGCCGATGTATGACATGCTATTGTTACTGTATCTGAAGAGAGTAGGTACGTATACTGGACTCGCAAAGTATGTGCGATAACTTCACGTAAACAGGTCTGACGTCTAGCCATTCACAATGCAACATGTCACCAATGTTAGTACTCTGCTCTTCTGTGCCATTCTACTTGAACTCACTTTTCTTCGGCTGTGACAATGGCAGAGGCAATGTTACCGATAATAATAATCTCAACCATCCGACTTAGATATTAATGGCTCTATATTCAAAGCACTTGGAGCACCCTTTTAGCAGCACGCGATGTTTACTTCTTTGATTCCGGGCAAAGACAATCATAATACACACATAATAAAAAATAAAACAATATAAATTAAATTAAAATAAAATAAAATCTGCATATCTAATAGCCCGGATTCTGGAATCTATAGTAGTCCTTATTATGCAAACTTCAGTTTTAACTTTATTGAATTCTGAATCAGGTTACACAAAACAATTTACAATTTTTGCAGTTATAATCTACTTTCTACCTCAACGAACTAACTAAACCTAAAGATTACAGGATTCCAGTAACCTTACAAATATAATCTATTTAAAACAGCCTTTTTTCCACTATACTTCTACAACGATAATATAAATAAAATCTAAATTTCTACTACAACTTTAATTCTTATAAAAAGTAAGAAAGGCTGCTTCCTACGGCTTTAAAATTTCCCTTCTGCAACTGGTATCCAAAGTTTCCTCCTACTAGTATCCATCTCCTAACGGAACTGGCATCAGTAGATGTAGCTGGTTCATCAGTTCCAGACATCCGGGTAGTTATCTCTCCGCTTCTGCATAATCAGTTGCATCTGTCCGCTCTGATACTTCCCATATATATCTTCTCTCTCCTGGTATTCTCTTTCTGTCTTTGGTCTTTGTCTCTTTTTTCTGATGTCCATAATTGGCGTCTTAAATCAGGTCTTCAAGTCTGGTAATCTGTATCTTCAGTTTCTCTTGGTTCTATTTCCCTCCGACGATCTCTTAAGTTATATTCTTTTCTCATAAATTGAAATGTTCTTACATTTATTTCTCGAAATATTTTGTTGCGGATCATGTATTCATGCAACGCCTTCACGGATAGTATCTGCGGCATATTTTCTAAATGTGCATAATCTTCTGCATCTCTTATGATGTTCCATAAACATTTTCCTTGAAGTTTCCTTCGGCAGTCTTCTACTATTTCACTATATTTATTACACTCAAAAATAACATGTTCAGGCGAATCTAAACAGTTATATTGCTCACATAAATCTGAGTTCTTCCCTATTCTCTTGAAATATACATTGTGTTAGGCATGTCCAGTAAAAAATGAAAAGAATCCTTTTCTTGGTCATATATGTTCTAATTTTAGCCTCTCTTTAATGTCCGGATATAAATCATGTACTCTTCTTCCTACATGTGCATTTTCCCATTCTTTTTGCCATTCTTGCAATCAATAGTTTGTCACATCTTTCTTAGTATTGCATCTTTTCCCCATAATTTTACAAACATTCCCATATTCTTTCTTAATCTAATGATATAGCCAATATGCCAAATTCCCTCTCTACTATTAGCAGGGCCAAAGTAGATGTCGTTTTGTAGCTCCGCTGCTGCGAAGTGGTATTTGTCTCTGTGTTTTTTGGATTAAACTTGCGCAGGATTTGACCCTTGACCTATGTGCCCATGTAGTTGCGCCACATCCTATTATACCTATTACAAAACTCATATGATATATCCTTGTTGCTGTAAAAGGTCTTATATAGCTCTTTTGTACAATTGACGCTAATTTCATAATGACATTTACTACCATTTCTCTTACGTATTTCACGTGGCTATTTAAAAGTAATTTTCTATCTAATTCTACGCCTAAATACTTTACTATTTTGTTTCTTTTTATATTTACACTATAGATTTTAATAGTATTGTCTCTTTTGACTTCTCCCTTAAACATAACATGGGCATTCGGGTGCATAACGCAGCAATAATGAGCATGATGCCATCGAGCATATGAGTTTAGCGCGTGAATTGAAATGTGCTGCACTGGTATGTGATGTTCTATAGTGCAGAATGCCACATATATTTAAAAATACACTGAATGTGAAATCAAGTATAAAAAGAAATAAGCTCTGCTTCCTACTTTGAATTACTCCTACCGGCACATAATATTAACAGTTAAACTATGTTAGTTTTCACATTATTTACTCATTCAGGTCATTTACACGCAAAGATGACGATGTAAAACACCGAGGAGTTTTCTTTGGCACATTTTGGTTGAAAATTCGAAATACAAGGCTTATTTGTCCGGAAAATATATTAGACATAAATAATTCTAATAAAATTTGTAGAGTAAAGTTTTGAAAGCTTAACAATTTTTTGAAAGACTTTCTATGGGGACAGAACTTTGGAGAAGGGGGATTTGAAAAAAGTTGTGTCACATATGCTTTAATGTTTCGGGACACAATTTCCAGGTTACGTTTCTAGATGACTTTAAGCATTTGTGTTTGGCTGTTCATAGGTAGACCCGTACAGACAGACTTTCTTTCCAGCAAATAATTCGGAATTATGCGCATTGGGTATTCTTAACGCACTTCAGTGCTTGGAGGTACTTTTAGGGAGCCAGCTCACCCAAATACACTGTAAAATGCAGCTCAGAAATGAGGTTATACCACTGTTTTGGCTGCGATACCATTTTTCAATACCAAAGCCATGTGCATGCAAAACTCTTGCTGAGTATTTTTGTTACATTGCGCTAAAACTGATATGTACATTACTCATAATAATGTTACGTAATCATATCGAAATATCTATTAAAAACTGTCACATGAAACACACAGTAACATAATACTATCAACAGCTCTTTTTTTTTTTTTTTTTTAATTTTGGTTCTTCCTAATGCAGCGCCTGAGGTACGTCCCGTTTGCTTCCTCTCATCCTGTGGCCGGCTAATTCTTTTAAAGCAATTTAGAAAGGCATTCAGAAATGGCGCTGAGGATCTTATTAAGGAGCAGTAAACAACTTTTCGCCATATTTAAGTGATTCTAAAGAAATGCACATAAATCCTTTCTTTCTTTCCTTCTTTAATCATATATGCTGTATTAAAAAACGGATAACATAGTAGATAAGTTCAAGCATGAAGAGTAATATACACGGAATGCATACTTATGTGGAAATAAGGGCTATGAATGACGATATAAATACCATGAGTTTATGGTAAACTCTATTCATAGTATGTAACTAATACCTCGGTATCCGGAAATAACCAAAACAATAAAGATGACTTACTAATGGCTGTGGCTGATTGTGCTTTAAACTTTCATTATTATGGTAGAATTATCTTGAGATGGCAGCTGAGTAAAGTTGCACATTAAATGAATTTCTCTATCACTGCACCTGGAAGGAGAGTGAGAATAATATCTACATGTGGAGCCATATATGGTGCATGCATTAACTACTCCACATGTAGAACTGCTCCTCATACTGCTTCCAGGTGTGGTAATAGATTAATTTATTTAGTGTACATATTTACTCAGCTGCCACCTCAAGATAATTCGACTGTACTGAAGAGCTGCTTGTACCATAAGGTGCTATAGAAGTTATTCAGTGCATTGTTGTGAAAACTATTGACAGCCTATTGGCATGTGATTGGCATTGCAATGCTTTGATTTTATTATCTGATACAGCAATTTATCAAGAAGTAGCTGAATGTTCCACAATGTGGAATTCCTGCACTGCATATTAAGCTCGACCTTACGAAGAATTTTGTCAAAGGAATGGACGAAAATCCTAATGGTTTCATGTATCTACATGAAGTGCTCCCTGAATTAAGTAGCACCAAATTGAAGGAGGGGATTATTAATGAATTATAAGAACTTCGAAGAAAAATTAATTTAGAACTTTCAGCCTGGCGTTCATTTAAGTATGTCTTTGAAGGTTTCCTTTGTATGTGTTTTTTATTTTCTTTCTTTTTTGCAATTTAAGTCTACCAACGTTAACACATATCGTAAGATGAATAAAATGGGTAAAATGATACTCAAATGAGTCAGGTGCACATGGAACTTACAGTTACCCGACATTCTTCTCTCAGGTTAAGGGAAAACCCCGAAAAACCCTCAAACAGGTTACTAACCCTGATCGAGATTCGAACTCGCGATCTCTTGAACGTGAGACAGACACGCTACCGTCTACGCTACCGAGGCGGGCTGAAGGTTTCCTAGGAAATACAAGAGCAGAAATCAGTGACGAGATGTCACAAGTGACGTTTTAATTAACACAATAGTAGTTCATTTGACTTCAGTAGTACGTGTGACGTCACTCCCCCACACCATCCCCTGTTGGATAATAAGTTGGTGTAAGCCGGTTTCTCGCTCTCTCTTGGACCATCCTTCGGCTTGAGCGGATGGATTTTTCCGCAGCTTCTTGAGGCAAGTAAGCGCCTGTTGTGGCCGCCTATGTACTATGCTTGATTGTAGTAAATATTCTTATTCAGTGAATTGTACTTTTAGTGAGTATTACCCATACCTTTTGTAGAAATGAACCAGATAGAAAAGCCCAACCTCTGGACAAGCCAGTATTCCCTACCGTGTACGATCTGGCCACGTGTTCCTTATCTTTTTCGAACCATGGGTAGGTCATCACGTAATGGTGATTAGCCACCGAGTACAATCTTTCTAATGGTTCATTGTGAAACTTCTAAATTTATTTTGGAAAAAAGTCTTTCGTGAAATGTAGAAATTGTGTAAAAAATTTAAGGCCACGTTTACAATCTTTTATTACCTCGCCATCTTGAAAATTGTTAACTTTAATTTAAGTAGTAAATCTAAATAGTTCTGTTCTTTATTAAAGGAAAAAACAAATTAATCGGGTGTTTTATTTTAAGTTTTCTGAAAAAATGTGTCTTATTAAATAGTTTCTGAAAATGCCGCACCACGTGTTTTACGTGTAAGTTGGTTGTGTTAATGTAATGTTTTCTTCCCCTAATCAATGAAGTTGTAGTATAAGCGAAACGGAAAAGGTAATTCAAAGGTTGTATGCAAAGAGAGTTTATTAGTAAAGTAGTATGTTGTAACAGAAAAAGTACTCAATTGCTGAATTTAAGCAGTGAAACAAGTGAAAGTTCAAGTAGAAAATTTAATGTATATTCCCTTTTATGTTTTGTTCGCACAAATGTTATGTTCTTAAGGTAATTTATTTGTTTGGTTCCAGGAGGTGGAACTCCGCTCTATGCACCTAACAATTTTAAAGGTTAAGTTGTTAGATCTGGCCTCATTTTTGATAATTTTAAATATATTTTTTTAATCCACTTAGTAGTTCTGCATAAATGTGCCAAAGTGACAAATAGTGATTTTTTGACTTGCTGGTTTTCTTAGTAATTCAACTTTTGGCTTGTGTAGTGGTAAGTGATCACTACCTAGTTCATCATGTCTAAGCTTACTAGGCAGCATTCTAATTTACCAATTAAACCCTTGTTAGAATCACAAGGAACCCATAATTCTAGAGATGTTAGTACTAATATTCAGCTTGGGTCTACCCCAGGTCAAGCTATGGCTCCAGTTCTGCAAAAACCTTTATTTAGACCTACAATTGAACCATCATATTTTAAAAGTGCTTCTTCAGAAGCTTCTTTTATTTACTTAGAAACTTTGAAAAGTTAGCCTCAGCCAATGGGTGGAATGATGAAGTTAAATTGAAATTTTTCCCTTGTTCCTTTAAAGATTCTTCTGCACAATGATTCCAAATTTTTCCACATAGAAATCCACGTCATGATTGTACAATATTAGCTAGCAGTTTCCTCACAGCTTTTCAAATGCCCAATTCAGTAGCCTTGCTAGAAATGAAGCTTGGACAGAGGATCCAGTTAGATACAGAACCTGTGATGGATTATATCTATGAAGTATTATCCCTTTGTGACCAAATCAATCCATGTATGTTACAAGCTCAACTAATTAAACATTTATTGAAAGGTTCTCAATATATACAGACTTTGGTTGCGCTAAACCCACAATCAGTTGACGAGGTTTTAACTTTCATTCGTAGAGTAGACCATACTCAGTTTTATGTACAAAATCCACAGCACATGCTTACGCAAACTAATGTAAATGCTACAGTTCAAACTCCTTTAGGCCTTAACCAACCTTCAATGTTACATCTGTTGCCACCTAATAGTACCGCATCTGCACCTCCTGTATATATTACAGATTCACTTGGTAGAGTTTACCAGTTATGTACACAGTTCAATCAGTTTCAGACAACACCAGTGCCTGTACAGACGAGCCAGCCTCTTTTTCAGTCGCAGCGTAATCAACCTTCTGGACAGTCTTCGGGTTGTCAGTATCAGGGCGATCCATCAGTAATCTGTTACAGATGTAACAGAAGAGGTCATATGTCTAGAGTGTGTCGCAGTTCCCTGCCTCAGTCAAAAAACGACCTGCGCCTAGCCTCAATGACTTAGCAACATCACAGCCACGTTCCAGCCGGGCTGCTGATCATCCCGCCTTAGCTCTACAGGTATCTCAGGCTCCTTCACATTTATCCATATAAGGGAATGTAGCCGCTCTATCAGGTCATATATTAAATCTTACATGTATAAATAATGATAATGAAGTTAACATTCTGTTGGATACAGGTAGTGCAGTCAGCATTCTTAATGCAGTATATGCAACTGATCTTCCTAAACTGCAACCTATTCAAATGATGTTGAGGACTGCTGGAAACATTTTATTGAATGCACCTTATTGTACTACCTTAGAATTTCTTATTGATAATACTGTTTTTCAGGATAATTTTTCAGTAGTTAAAGATTTAGCACATTATTTTGTCAATAAACATGGTGCAGTTACTGATTATGCTCAAAATTTAATTACAATGACCGCTAATAAAGGTAACACTCATGAAATTCCTATCCATCGTGCTAATGCTCCTTTTACTTATATGGCCATTAATCCTTTGCTAGATAATGGCCCTGATGAACTAAATGCTGTTAAATTTACTCTGGTTCAAGATGTAAAACTTCCCCCTTTAACAACTAGCTTTGTGACAATTAAACCTATGATACCAGTTATGAATGATGTACTGAATTCCTCTGAATCTATTATGTTCGAAAAGCACATTTCTGTTCCCCCACTATTGTGTCAGCCTTCATCACATATGGTTATTCCAGCGCACAATAATACTGCAGTACCTCAGACATTGTTTGCCAATATAGTATTAGCATAAGCTTATGAGGTTGCTTTAGTGCAAAGCAATTCTAATTCATAACCTGGTGTTGCTACATTAAAAGCACCCAATTTTGACTTTAATGTAAGTAGTAAATTGTCTAATTCACAGAAAGCAAAGCTGCATTCTTTACCTTTAAAGTACACTCACATTTTTCCTAATTCTCTTCAGAAATTGGGTACTACTGATGTAGCTGAGTTTGAAATTAGAGTAACAAATCCAAATCCCATTAAGAAAAGTCTTTATAGGGTACCAATTAAACAGCGAGAAGTTATCGCATAACAAATAAAGGCAGTGAAAGATGCTGGTATAATTCAAGAATCGCAATACCCTTTGGTTTCGCCTGTTGTCTTAGTCAAACGGAAAGATGGTTCTATGAGACTTTGTGTTGACTATAGAAAATTAAATGCAGTAACTTAAACATATTCATTTCCCTTGCCACTTATTGATGATTTACTTACTTATTTGGGAGATGCAAAGTAGTTTGTTTCATTAGACCTTTTATCGGCCTATTTTCAAATGCCCATTGCAGAAGATAGTAAAAGGTGTTCTTCATTTGTCACTTTCAAGGTCAGTTTGAATTTGAAAGACTATCGTTTTAATTGACTAATGCCCCTCGATTTTTCAGTTAATAGGTAATCTTAAGTATAGGAAATCCTTTGCTTATTTGGATGATACAGTTGTATTTGCCAAAATATTTGAGGAGTTGTTAGCAGATTTAAAAGCTGTTTTTCAACGTCTATAAAGTCATAAATCCAACTTAAACCACAAATGTGATTTTGGCTATGGAAAGAATTAAACTCTTAGGCTTTAAAGTTTCAAAGAATGGTATTTCTCCTGATTCAGATCAAGTTGTTTCTATTCAAAGGTTGTCAATTTCGAAGAATGTTAGGGATATTAGGAAAGTTTGAGAACTCTTTAATTTTTATGGAAAATTCATCAAAAGTTATGCTGCCATAGCTAAACCTCTGATACAGTTGACTAGGAAAGATCAACATTTATATGGGGTAGTGAACTACTTGCTTGGAACATGCATGGCAGATCACTTCATCATCCGTATTGATATGTGGATGTGCAGCAATCATTATTTCAACAATTGTTATTTAGGCATTGTTTCAACAATTAAATAAGAAAAGTATTGCAGCAATCGAACACCACATCTTCTGCCTGTTCAAGTCTTCCGGGAACGACTGCTGGAGATCTCTTTAAGTAGGTTGTGCCCTTCCTGAGCTGCTAATAGGTGAATCAAGTTGTAGTCACATGTCACGTATTCTGCATTTAACGGGAGTTTCAATCGTAAAGACCTCGCCTATCTCTTTTGTATCTACAACAATATATGTATTAAAATTATTTCTACATGTATTTATCTAAATTAATATAGATAAGATGAAAATAGTATATGCTTTTGTGAAACAAAACCATGAATTCTATTAAGTGAAGTACTAAAATGCATATATCTGATAGCTGCAAAGAATTACTCCAGGGAATCTTTTCACCTATATCCGTTGTATTCCATTGTGTGCTTCTGCCTGTTATTCCGGGCAGCAGAAATTGAAGCTCTGTCGGACTGATTTCCGTGTACTTCTTTTGTTATTGAGACGAATGTCATTTAAAGGTGCGTTTCACTTGTTTTATTAATTTACTCTTGAATATGAGCTAAAATAAATTTGAACATCGGAAAATAACATTCCTAGTTTCACAAAGCGAAAGCAACTGTTATGTGTTTCAAATGGAAAGAGTTCTCGCCTGTAGCCAATCAGATGCGTTAGAGCCTTCAACGTTGGCCACCCCGTTATCCCCACTCTTTTTATATCCCCCCTCTCTCTTACACGAGAGTTTCTTGGGCCTGACGCAAACTGAGTTTCCCAGTGTTTTATAATAATGCAGTTGTTTAAATCACAATTGCAACATGAATATTCGTATATTACGCAAATGTTTTAAATATTTAGTTTAAAGTTAATTATAGTGTATGAATTGCTTATTTTTCTAATCCAACAAAAATACCAACGGTGCATCCGTATAGCTGTGAATTTTACTTACGTTAAGAGATAATTCGCCATTGTCATTGTCATTGTCTTCAACGTCTGAATATTGCAAATTTATGACGATAGGTGCTAAAATCTCGTTACGTGCTATTTATTTCCAGAAGTCCTCTTCTTGTGGTTAATTTTATCTCTCACGCAGTTTTCCCAGTGTTGTTGTGTTCCTTGTCAATTTCCTCGTAAATAAGTCGTTCAACGTCAGTCAGTTTAAAAATCTTATAATTTGAGCTCACATTAACTCAATTGGATTGCTCTAGCAGCAGTAAGGGGCGAAAGGTGGATCGTGTCTCATTGATCCAGCTGATACACTTTTTCATGGAAGTGTAACTGAATATTACTTTGAACTCTATAGAATAAATAGAGGTTACGAAAATTTCATAAACAAAGATATCATGTACCAGGCACGTTCTGCCAGACTACCAAGAAGTGTATCGTTTCCTTTCACCGAATTTAACAATCATCATCATCATCATCATCATCATCATCATCACGGTACAAGCCTTGTGGCCCGTTCAGACTTCAAGGAAATTGATCGGACCACCTCATTCGTGGCCTGCCAACATTTCTGCTACCTACAGGTTTATACTTGTATACTGTGTGTGGTGTACGGTCTTCGGTCATTCTCTGCACATGATCTTGCCATTTTTGCCTGTATGCAATGATTGTTTCATTTAGACTCTCTATTTCCAATTCTCTTCTAATATCCTCATTTCTTTTCTTGTCTATGAGTCTATAACCTGCCTCCTGTCTCAGAAATTTCATCTCAGCAGCCTCCACTTTCTTCTGTTCTGAGACAGTCAAGACCCCGTTTTCACACCCATAAAGCAGGGTTGGGATCGCCATTATTTTATACAGTTTTAACAAAGTTTGACGATTACAATTTTTAAAAGTTCTTGTTAATATGAATTTGTTTATTTTGTTTTGTATATCTCTATTACTGGTATATGACACAATATAGCCAAGATAATTAAACTAACTTTGTTGTTGGATGGGTTTATCATTTATGCAAAATTTTGCTCTCAAATGGTTCGCTCCTATAAAAGCCATTATTTTTGTCTTTTCATATGAAATATAAAGATTATATTCTCTTGTAATACTATTTAATTCATGTATGGCTCTTTGTAAGTTATCTTCCGTCTCCGCAATTAAAATCTGGTCATCAGCAAACAGCAATGTGTCGACATTTCTCCCCTTTATTTTAAAATGTGTTCTGAGCATAGTTTGTCATCGCACAACTGCGTCATTAATATATATATATATATATATATTAAATAGGGTATGTGACAATGGACATCCCTGTCTTAGTCCTAAATTAATCTCTACTAGGTTATCTTTTTCTATGAATTTCTCCAATTTAAATTTTGTATTTGTATACATACTTTGTACTGTTGCTACTAAATGTTAAGGAAATCCATTTTAATCATTATTTCCAATAGCAGATTCCTATCAAAAGCTTTTACATGGTCTATAAAGTCTATTAGAGTTGGCGGATTATGTTCTCGTCATTTCTTCATAATCTGTATTATTGTGAAAATACAGTCATTGCAGGAACGCCCTGTTCTAACTCCATTTTGTGAATCATGCAATTTAGGTTCTGAGATTGGAGCAATTCTTTGTGTTATGATATTTGCATAGATATTGTAACCTGAGTTCAAAAGATTAATTCCACAATAATTGTCGCATTCAGTTCGGTCTCCCTTTTTAACAATCGGACATATCAATGCAATATTCCATTCCTCTGGAAAATGCCCATTTGCCCAACATATATTGACGAAATTCAAAAGTCTAGTCTGGAATTTAACCGAGGCATATTTAAATAGTTCCATATTCAAGCCATCGGTTCCTGTACTTTTTTGTTTTTTAAATATTTTAAAGTTTCTTTTAGTTCATCCATACCTTGGCTTATTCAAAGTACATATTTCTTTCACCACGTCATGTCAAATGTTTACGTTTCAGTTCTGAGTAATTTCAAATATACGTTCACGCATACATGCCAACCAATAATGATATTCATTACAGTGCTTACGTCGCAAAGCGTTGTTATAATATAATGGTATATAATTTATTTGTATTAGGAATACTATTTGAGCTAAAAAATGCTGTTTTTACGGTTATGACAAATACATAACTCTCTCCTTCCGCGTAGATCAGTTTTTGCAAAATCTGAATTTTTGTCTTAGCACGAATAGTATTTATTAGATGTTGATTACTTTGGCGCACGTCACACACCACTTAGGGGGAATGCAATACGACAACACAGCAGCACTCCGATTGGTTGCTCACCTAATAGCGCTCAAGGACAACAACCTTCCCATTTGAAACACATAACATGTAGGTTATTTCAAATGTGAAACACTTACTTAGGTTTTTTTAAATGAAACAGATTAAAACCTAAAATTTCGGGCCCTACTTATGTTACATATGAGTGCTTCTTTATTTGAAGAATTTCATTTTAACAAATTCAAAAACATGTTATAATGTGTAAACCCAGGTAGCTTTCATGGCCACGGCACTCGTACTAACAACTCCCCTAGCATCTAGGCTAAACAATGACATTGGGAGGGAGGTTTAATGTGTTGGTAGGGAGTGTCTGAGTACAAGCTATGTGCATCACTTTCCGCTGCACGTCTTTAAGACCCCACCACAGTACTGTGCGGTTGATTAACAAGCTGTAGGGGAGGCCGTTGTTTTTCGAGGGAACGACTTCCTCCAGCACTTCTTTGTCTTGCATATGCAATTTATCCTAGCGCATTATCACGTAGAGAATGATGGGTCGCTGCTTTGTGCTCCAGCTTCAAGCCGACCTACCGCACCAAACTGTAGTAGCCTGGTCATAAATGCTATCGATACTTCATTACACCAACGAGGTCATGTGCCATAACACAGTGGACTACATGCACAGGAGAAACTAGAGTGCAAAACCAGCATATGCAAATGAGAGCTGCACTAACACAGCAATTTCCGAAACGTGAACAATTTTACGCCTTCCAGCGTTGACAAATTCAATATGTGGCGATACGAAACTTCTGTTTTTGTATACGATAATGTGCTTTCCAAATCTTTCAGATCATCAGAAGGAAATTTAGGATTTCAACCACAAACTTTTTTCCATGGTAACCCAAACCGTTGTCACTGTAATATCACATGATTTTCACTAACGCCAGAAGTACAGACGTGTGCAAATTATTAGACTCAATGGTGAAATTTTTAACATATACCGTTTATTCTCTATTTAAAGAACATTACTAATATCTTTTCAACTCTTAGTACTTTGAAAACATTCCTTTAGCCTTTATTACCATTCTGATGTGTTTAGGCATGCCCTTACAAGGGTGGAACACTTTTCCTTTATTTATTCATATCTGTGCCAAATGCTCATCAGGCCCTCAATAATCTGAACTTTTGTTATTTTCAATTTTTTCAGTCTCTGTTTAACAATACCCCAGAGATTCTCTATTGTATTTAAATCAGTGTTATTCCCCGGCCAAGGTAGTACTTTTACATAGTTTTCATTGAGGAACTGGCTTACAGATTTTGCTCTATGTTCATACATGAACACAAAATTACCATTTGGAAACCATTCTTTAATTTGCGGAAATAGTCTTGTTTCTAATAAATTTTTATACTGGCTCTGCTCCATAGACCACACAACTATGTATAATCTTCCAGGTCCATGGATATTTGGTGCTTTACTCTTTGATCGACCCACTTATGGGAAAATGCTTCTTCATCTCTCCTTCTCACATATTGGCTGCTCTCCTCACATACTTCAAACATGGATTCATCTGAGAAAATTACCTGAAACAATAAAAACCTCTATTAATATTAAACAGCTTTAAAATTGCTCAAAGATACTATAACAAAACCACAAATGAGAGAAACCAAGTTTAGGCTGGCTGGCCCCGTAGTTCAGTCGGTAGAGCACCTGCCTGCCGTGCTAGGGGTCCCGGGTTCGATTCCCGGCGTTGGGGGTGGGGATTTTTCTCGGACCAAGATAATTCCCCATCTTCCCCAGAGCCTGGAAGTATGAATGAGAGTGTGAATGTGTGCGTGATCTAATGATTAAAAACCAAAGATAACGAGTTAACACCTTCAGTATGTTCCAAAGGAGAACGGCCGCCTATATGACCATAGCAGTTAAAGGCCGGGTATAAATAGAACAAGGAAAAAACGTTTAGGCTGTTTATTTCATTTCCATAAACTTTACATGTATATATTTTAATACTATACTATACTATATACAATTTTCATACTATTTACCCTTCTCCAAAATGACACTGGATGTTTCTGCATCTCTTTGGCCCATTCTAAACTTTTTTTCCATTGCAGGTGTTAGTTTAGACTTTTTACGAGGCCTGCGTGCTGGTAATCCTGCTTCACATAATCTTCTGCGGACTACTGAGGCTGATATTTCTGTACCGTACTGCTTTAGTTGATTACTGAGGTCAATGCTGATTGCTCTTCTATTTTTTGCCACCTGCACAAGTTTTCTTTGCATCCTCGGTGATAGCTTTCTTTTCCTCCCGCATTTTCCATCCCTTTATGAGGTCAACCTCTCACCGAATGTTTAAGCTTGATTAATGGGACTAACAGATTTTTGTGAAATCCGCAATTTCTTAGCTATTCCATGTTGTAAATAAAGAGATTCCTTGAAAAGACTCTCAGTTACAGTTACTTTCCTTGGGGATAAATCAGCAGTTTTACCCATAATCTCACTTTGGAATCAATGTGAATGCTACGGATAAGATACACGATATTACCTGGCTTGAGATCAATTAATAATAAATACTGAGGATATATTAGCCATAAAACACAATAAAAGCAAATATTAATCATCTTCAGTTACTACATTCACCAAATGAAAGCAATATCACCAAACAGTTGGATAAACAGACACGAAGAAAATGGCTGCCCTTAACTCAGAGCTACCCCAATATTACTATAAGTAAAAGAAAATACCCCAGCCATTATTAAGAGAGAAATTTAATTGAATATGCTTCATATTATAGCAAGGAAAAGAATTACGACAAATTGAAATAGGTTACGGCGGTAAATAACTATTCTTTTGATTGTTAAACTGAAGTGAAGTAAAGTAAAAAAAAAAAAAACACATCAACATGAATGAGTCTAATAAACTGCACACGTGTCTATATACTAAAAATCAGTTTCCTATGTGTCTTCAATGCCAGCGTCTTCATAATCGCAGATTTAATTTCATCTAGAAATAATAAATATTGTTTTTATTCATATAGCTGTTATTTAAAAAAAAAACCATTGGGTCACGGTATCAAGTGTTAAAGAATTGACTTAATGTCTCCCAAATTGAAATAAATTACTGAGCCATTTGATTAGCTAAACAATGCGTTCGAAGTAATAAAAACATATAATTTTGTCAAAACTGCTCCGCAATACATCCATGGAATGAATAACAGAACTTTGGAAACAGAAAGGAGGACACGAAGTGTAGTTATTTCCACCTATTCCTCGTTTCAGTAATACCTAACTTCCCATTGTCACATTATCATATCCTAATTCCAAAGTATTAAAAGTGGAAAGTTAAACTTTACCACTGAGACTCATATTTTGATATTCGAAGAGCTCTGAAATCTAACATTTGTGCTTTAAAATACTTGTAAATTGTATTATTATTATTATTATTATTATTATTATTATTATTATTATTATTATTATTATTATTATTATTATTATTATTATTATTATTATTATTATTATTATTATTATTATTATTATTATTATTATTATTATTATTATTATTATTATTATTATTATTATTATTATTATTATTATTATTATTATTATTATTATTATTATTATTATTATTATTATTATTATTATTATTATTATTATTATTATTATTATTATTATTATTATTATTATTATTATTATTATTATTATTATTATTATTATTATTATTATTATTATTATTATTATTATTATTATTATTATTATTATTATTATTATTATTATTATTATTATTATTATTATTATTATTATTATTATTATTATTATTATTATTATTATTATTATTATTATTATTATTATTATTATTATTATTATTATTATTATTATTATTATTATTATTATTATTATTATTATTATTATTATTATTATTATTATTATTATTATTATTATTATTATTATTATTATTATTATTATTATTATTATTATTATTATTATTATTATTATTATTATTATTATTATTATTATTATTATTATTATTATTATTATTATTATTATTATTATTATTATTATTATTATTATTATTATTATTATTATTATTATTATTATTATTATTATTATTATTATTATTATTATTATTATTATTATTATTATTATTATTATTATTATTATTATTATTATTATTATTATTATTATTATTATTATTATTATTATTATTATTATTATTATTATTATTATTATTATTATTATTATTATTATTATTATTATTATTATTATTATTATTATTATTATTATTATTATTATTATTATTATTATTATTATTATTATTATTATTATTATTATTATTATTATTATTATTATTATTATTATTATTATTATTATTATTATTATTATTATTATTATTATTATTATTATTATTATTATTATTATTATTATTATTATTATTATTATTATTATTATTATTATTATTATTATTATTATTATTATTATTATTATTATTATTATTATTATTATTATTATTATTATTATTATTATTATTATTATTATTATTATTATTATTATTATTATTATTATTATTATTATTATTATTATTATTATTATTATTATTATTATTATTATTATTATTATTATTATTATTATTATTATTATTATTATTATTATTATTATTATTATTATTATTATTATTATTATTATTATTATTATTATTATTATTATTATTATTATTATTATTATTATTATTATTATTATTATTATTATTATTATTATTATTATTATTATTATTATTATTATTATTATTATTATTATTATTATTATTATTATTATTATTATTATTATTATTATTATTATTATTATTATTATTATTATTATTATTATTATTATTATTATTATTATTATTATTATTATTATTATTATTATTATTATTATTATTATTATTATTATTATTATTATTATTATTATTATTATTATTATTATTATTATTATTATTATTATTATTATTATTATTATTATTATTATTATTATTAATATTATTATTATTATTATTAGTATTATTATTATTATTAGTATTATTAGTATTATTATTATTAGTATTATTATTATTATTATTATTATTATTATTATTATTATTATTATTATTATTATTATTATTATTATTATTATTATTATGATTATTATTATTATTATTATTATTATTATTATTATTATTATTATTATTATTATTATTATTATTATTATTATTATTATTATTATTATTATTATTATTATTATTATTATTACTACTACTATTACTATTATTATTATTTATCAAAAAGAAGTAAGCCTATTTTACCAGTATGGTATGTTAGGGTTCTAGTTACAAATACACATAGATACAAAGACCTAAATAACAGAACATGATAATTATAACGTTTTAAAAATTTGGCCAATTAAGTGCTCAAAGGCTAAAGTGCAACAGCTTTTCAGGAATACGTTAAACAGCGGTGTCGGAAGAACTGTATTACAATATGATAGATGTTGAATAAGATTATATCTCTTTTTGGAATAAAGATCACATCTAAATATTAAGTGTTCAACATTTTCATCAACACTGTCACATTTACAGAGGTATCCATCTGGAAAGTCTGTAAGAAATCTGGGAAAGAAAGTTTTAAACTTCACATATCGGTAACAAACTGGGTCAAAATAAAATTAGGTGAAAAGTACTTGCAGTTTACACGATCATTAGCAGTAGGAAGCAAGAAGTTTCGAGTGATTTGTCGCTTATCACTGTTTATCCAAGTGCTGTTCCACATTTGAAAATTTTAAACATATTATGACCTTGTGGGTTCGTGAAATTAAAAGTCCAATTATACAAACTCAAAATGTTCTTTATTTCCACCGAATTACAGTTGGAACACTTGCCGATTACATGGAATTACTTTGCGCAAACACAATCCATCAGTTCGTCTGTCGCAGGTCCATTGCACGCTCACAATTACGTGCAACTCCTCTGATACACGTACACCGTCTTTCAGTTCTTTCGCTAACCCGGTGCTCCTCACGGCTGCTCTAAAAGAAGTGAACTAACTCGCCCACTGCAGTCCCTGTATTGGAGGATCGCTGTTTCTGGAATCCTTGCGGCTCGGAATATCATCCGGAATGTTCCAGACGTCAGGGGGAGGGGAAAGACGCCGCCAGCGACCAGTGAGACTTTCCTCAACATCCCCTTCATGGAACGCCACAAAATGAATGGGTAGGCGTGGTCTGAATGCCTCCTGTGGCCCACCCAGCTGCTAGCTGGCCGTGCCTTCCGATAATTAGGTGAAAATATTGTGATGCAAACAATCAAATTTCACGTTAATGAGGAGTGATTGGTATTTAAGATGACAAGTTTACCATTATCCGGCTTATTTGGCAGATTAGTGCAGTGATTTCATCACTGATAGCAAAAAAAAAAAAAAAAAAAAAAAAAGCAACCTACTATTTTTCCGTGTAACACCTGCGTATCGCATACGTGGTTTCGGGTTCTTATAAGTAGTGAACATAAATGTCGTCTTTACATTATACCTATACAGGTTAAAATGGCTACAAGAAGCAAGTTGAAAGATTTTCAAATAAGGATGGTTGCTGCATGAAAATGATGTGAAATAATAATTTATGTGGAAACTTTATTCCAAACACTTTTAAATAAGCTGTTGTGTGAAAGTTGAAGACAATGTGGTTGGGGAACGGTGACAAAGAGCTGTCTCGAATTTGCAATAAAATTGTTATTGAAGTGTATATCATATCCATCTAAAGTAGCGTTTAGTAGTTCTATACAGTTTAGAGATGAAAGTGGTCAAGTTCTAATGGCTTAAGAGCCATTGTTTAAGGGTGTTTCTGGTAGAAGTACTCCTTGTGGAATGATGAACCTACCCCCATCTGCTACTAGATCTGGCGCTTATAATCACAATATAGGATATAGTGTTGAGTATATTGCTAGGAATACTTCGAGAACTGCAGTTGTGGAACATATAACTTAAAATTAAGGTAGCCATGGCTTGTCAGTTGCTATAGATGGATCATGGGGATAGCGTGGCCAAATGACGCTAAATTGTGGAATAAAACAGCAAGTGCCAGGACTGTGGAGTGGGAACTCTCGCTGTGTTTTCAAAACACTCTTTATGCAAATAAAAGCAAACAGTGATATAAAACAAGCTACAAAGCAAATCATAAAGGGGCAAGTGTGGAAATGAAGTTACAAGAGGCAAACACCATTTTAAAGATCTCGAGCTCTGTTCAAAATAAGGTACATAAATTATTTAGGGGGTCGTGTTCTAAAGCATTTAAAGAAATATTCGCTACCAAATCTTACGAAGGTGATATAACTATACAAAAACTAGAATGCCTTGGAAACACAAAAAAGAATGGCCAGTAGATAAAGAAACATAAAAAATGGTTATAATGGCAGAAGTGAAATGGTTGTATGGAATTAGAAGGAAGAAACAAACTTTCTCTAGCCACCACGGATAAGCCATTGAA
This sequence comes from Mantis religiosa, assembly GCA_030765055.1. Lineage (NCBI taxonomy): Eukaryota > Metazoa > Arthropoda > Insecta > Mantodea > Mantidae > Mantis > Mantis religiosa. The sequence continues at coordinate 293,595,578 of CM060948.1, read as the reverse complement.
AAGCTGACGTGATCAGAGAAAATGGAGATATTATCGAATTCTGCACAATAAAAAAACTTTAGGATTACCTTTCGGAATAAAAAGCATCAGAAAATAAGTTTTAAAATGCGGAACGGTGTAATTCTTTCCAAAGATTTATTGACTGGTACACTCCTCAAATTGTTTTCATGATGTACACGTTATATAACTCTATGGAATGCCATGACACGTAATTGAAATATTCAACGTTATTGCTATCTGATATCTCTATAGGTAGATGTGAACCAATATCGCCACAATCACTGCAAAATAATGAAATGTGATTTGTTTGAAAGGTTAAAATCATATTATTATAAATAATAATAAAGTTTAATTGTTTATTATTATTATAATTATTACTACTATTATGCTGGTGTCTGAATACACATGGGCTTATCTAATTTACTGTTTTATATCTGCTCGGCCAACGGATTCGATTCTTGTGTAAAATTACACCATTCAACAAATGTGATACCTCTATATCCGTGTTAAGTTTAGAATAATTTTATAACTTTTCAGAATGAAACGTTTAACTTTATAATATAATTGTTGTACATTTTAAGTAATTTCTCACTATTGTTCCTTCTATAAAGTTGAGTTCCCAATATTATTTGCTAGCCCACGTATCGTTAATTACAGCAATTGTAGAATAGTTTTTGGAGAATTTCTGGCCTTCCCCTTTGTTTCAAATAGTCTTGTTTTTCCTGGCAGTCATAAAGTAAGTGACAAAGTCTGTGCATAGTCTAGAGTTAGTTAAATGTGGGGAACTGCAGCATTAATATGTAAGAACAGGCATGACTTTCTTTACAAATTTTGCGAATTATAAGAAGAAATATGTCTTGCATATTTAAAGAAACATGCTTAACAGGAGTGGAAGTTCCAATAGCAATTCAACAAGCAATGCTTCTCCTTCTGTGATTATTTTAAGTTCTTTACTTAAGTTCTCTCATAGTAGGTGATTGTACGTGAAGAAGTCCTTCACCAACACAGACAAAGTTGTCATCGCAAAGATTCTGTGCCGGGGCAGAAGATAAAGTTTTTGGCCTAGTCCTGGAGACTCATTAAATTTCAAAGGTTGGTACTCTCGTAAGACTATGTTAATTAAAACTGGTTTTGGAAGTTGGTCACTGTAAAAGTGAGCGAGTAAAGACGTCAGATCCACTGGTACGGAATACGAGATAAGGCCAAACTACCTTTCTCGGTTTTTCCACACGATTTATGCCATAATTACGTAGTAACTGCTGAGAGTGCAACTTCAATACCCAGCGTTCGAACAATTATATAAGAAAGTGAACACTATATAAAGCATTAAAATGTGCTTTAAAACTTTATTTATCTTCTCTATATTCTTTGCAGGGAGGGACATTCTCATACCACAGTAAGTCAAGCTGTTCTTATTACAGAGGACGTAATAAACGACTGAATCTAATATGACTTAATGGATTATATATAAGAATTAGAATCTCAGTTACAGTAAGATATGCGGTAAAGGTTTAGCCAGAAATTTCTTTATCCTGAGAAGACGAGAATAAATTGTTATACAGTAAATACTATTAGCCTATTGATCTTCAATTTCTATCCCCCCCCCCCCCCCCAGCGGCCTACTGCGGTAGGTACGGGAATTGGCGATCTCGGGGTCCCGAGTCACCCTTACACCCTCGGTGTGGGTTCCTCTTAGTGGTGAGGGGTCAGAAAAAACACCCACTCACGTGTAGGCCGTGCATGGAGACCTGTCTCGGTGAAAAGGTTTGTCGTGGTGGTTGAGGGATGCGCAAATGAGCTCGTTCCAGCCATCTTCTGATGTCGGCGAGGGTGCGCATTTCCAGTACACTACTTTGCTTTCTGCTTTGCCTAAACGGGAGGTTAGGGACTAACTCGCCACTAATCAATCGCCCAGGACTAGCTACTGCACCGAACACCAGGGTGAGTCTGATGGTGAGACCGCTATATCCCCTGTGTAGCCCTATCATCCCAGTGGGTTGACCCCTTGTTGGGCTCCGTGGTGGGTGGGGAGCACTGGGGGATTAAAATTATTCCACTTATTATGGTTATCCAAAATATTAATCAAAATATTAAGAAAAATAGAAAGGAAATAGCTGGGTCTTGTGGTCCTCGCTATTTGGTTATGTTTAGAACTGAGGAAGGTCGAAAATTTACAACTGTTAACCCGTTTATCTTCCAGAAGGTTCTAGACAATAATGCTGGTCCAGTTAATTCAGGTACTCGATCTCGAAATGGCGTGCTCTTGGTAGAAGAAATTTCAGCGACACAAGCTAATAAAATTTTAAAAGTTAATATCTTGCGAGCTTTTCGGTGCGCGTAGTACTTCATAGGACACTGAACTACTCACGGGGTGTTGTAAACATCAGCGCACTGGACGGTTTGTCCAAGGAGGATATTCAGGAAAATTTGACGGAACAAGATGTGATTAATGTATATCGAGTTCACCGCACAGAACGAGGTGAACTAGTGCCCACTCGTACCCTGTTTCTTACCTTTGATCGGGTAGACCTCCCGAAAAGGATTAAGGCAGGCTATGAAGCTATTGAAGTGATGCAGTATGTACCCAATCCACTGCCAGCGCTTTGGCCACACGACTGATTCTTGTAATGGAGTTGCTATTTCTGTTCACTGTGGGGAAGTCAAGCGTGATAAAGCATGTACTTCACCTGCAGCGTGTGTTAACTTCAGTGGTAATCACTCATCGAACTCCAGAGAATGTTCCCTTTTTATGGCGGAAAGGGTGATCCAAGAGATCCGGGTAAGAGAGAGGGTGTCCTTCGCGGAAGCCAGGAAACTCTTCCGGATTCTTCAGGCTTCTGTCCCTAGGACCGTTAGTTCTAGTGCACTTGCAGCTAAGCAACACATTCATGTCGCTACACAAACTTGCGACATGAAAGGGGCAAATTTTTCGGAAAGAACAGTTACACCAAGATCACCTCCAAAGCAACAGACACCAGCACGAACAACAGTCAGCACCTTAGTTAAGCCACTGGACAAACCATCTACGTCAACTAATAAGAGTAAGCTGCCCGTAATTTATCAAGCCCCGGAAATAAAGTTTGAAACACATGAAGATAGAACTGCCTTTCTCAAGGATAACTCCAAGTCTGCTCCCGTAAATGCCATAGGAAAAAGTAGCCCACGATCATCGCCTCCGAGATCATCTTCGGAGAAATCATCTGGAGAGGACTCCGACTGGCGACATTCAACTTCGTCGGTTGTAGTTTCCAATCGGTTCGAGCCTCTCGAAGCGAAAGTTGCAGAAGGGAAACAGTCCTCCTCTACAGAAAATATGGAGCAGGAAGAACCTGACCAGGCTGCTACAGCGGCAGCAAACAAAAGGCAGGAGAAACCTGCGGAAACCTGCCCAAATCCACAGAAAAAGGGCAAATTGATCCGGCCACCGCTAAAATCTACGTAATGTGTGTATTTATCTGACATCATATCCCTCTACTGTCCCCATGGCTATCCTATAAAGGAACATACGAGGTTTAAGAGCACATCGACCAGAGCTCGACCTTTTGCTCAATAAGCATTACCCCTTGTTGGTACGCTTACAAGAGACTAAGCTAAGACCACAAAACGATTTCAAAATCAGACGCTACACACCACTTAGTTGTGATATTGAAACAGAGGAGGGCATTCCTGCTCACGGGGTCACTATGATGCTTTTCAGGGATGACATATTTGTAGATCCTAAACAGCTGCAATCTAACATCCAATCTGTAGCTGTAAGGATAAATCAATCGAGTTTTGTATTTGCAATGTGTACCTACCTCCATCTGATGACCTCTCGTTAACTACCTTGACAACCTGGTTTAACAACTATCAACACCGTTTCTCATAGTGGGAGACTTAAATGCCGTCACCCACTTTGGGGCTCAAATCGGGCATGTTCGAAGGGCAATCTCATTGCAAAATTCATGGAGAGCAATAACTTGTTTCTCCTGAACACCAGAGAGACAACGTTCCTTCAGACTCCTTTAATATGTAGGGTACATATTATGTATGTACATATATGAAATATGTAGAGTTATAAGGTAAACACTGCTGATTTGTGTGTGTATGTATGTGTGTGTATTTACTTTAATTTACCATCTACTTATAATCGGCAGAAGAAGTACAGGATTCTATTTAAAATTCGATTAGCACTAATCATGCTAAGCACACGTCAAGAGATCCCAAAAACTTAAAAGCTGTTTAGGGGAGGAGAAACGAAAAGAAAGAAGGACAGAAAGAGAGAAAGAAAGGAGAGAAGGAAAGAAAGAAGGAAAGAAAGAAATAAAGAAGAAGGTAGGAAAGTAAGTTCATTCAACTCTTTAGGTGTGGCAAGGAAATGTTTTAGGAACCCCCATCGCAAATTTTATATTTGTACTAACAGAATTTATATCCGACACTATTTTTTAGCAGCTGTGAAAGCTTCTTATTTCAAAATGAATTTAATGTTATGTGGTAGTCCCTTAAAAGTAGATAGCCTGCTACTTCGTGGAAAACTTGTAGTTTACAAAATATAGAATATATAGCACATTAATCTTTTGTCCTATCGGCCGTTTTGGAGTTATTAATATTTAGGCTTTCCCAGTTTGAATGTCATTCAGCATATATAAAGTGTCTTGGGCCTTGCGTCTATTTCTTCTGAATGACTTTACCAATATTAAAAACTGACTAATATTATGCGAATGGTTTTGGATCACCTCTCGTCAAGAAGTTAAGCTAGGTTAACCTAAATAGAAGCATTATGAATTATGTTGTCTGAGTGGTTAGATCGCTTGGGCCTCACCTAGGCGGCCCGGGTTCGATCCCAGGGGACCGCAAAGGGGGATTTGTGGTGGACAACCTGGCGCTGGGGTGGGATTCCTCGGGATAATCCGGTTTCCCCCACCATCATTCCACCAATTGCGTCATCAATCATTCATCTCAGGCGTTGGGTCAATCCCACAATCCTGATTTCATCTCAGGTCAGATGCTTCGGCTCCTTCGCTCTGAGGGAGCCCAAGCGCCTCCTAACGTCAGCATTGACGAAAAAGGGAGGGAAAAGAAACAAAAATTATGTCGATTTGCGTAGACTAGGTGACTTATTAGAGTTTCAGCAATGTGTTTTGTATTTATCTATGTGCTGTAATCAGATTATAAATCACTTTCTGAACCAACAATTGAAGTATAAGGTGTGAAGTGTAATTAAATGCTAAGATATGGAAGGAAGATAAAATAGGATAATTTCTGATCTTTATTTCCATTCTTGATTTTTCTAAATCTTATTATCCTTCCAATTAATAATTAAAAATAAATACGAAACGTCTGTTGAAAAAATCATATACTTCTTGAGCAAACCTCGATGGAACTAATGTTGAGAATGCCATTAGTGATAAACTCATTTCACTCAAAGGATAATTTCCTTTTTCTCTTTTCTTTATCGTGATTAAAAGTGAAAAAGTTCCTTATTGTTGCCGAGTTACCGTCACCATGATAATACAATAACTATATACCATATTTTCAAACCAAATCTAATCTCTATAACATTGACCAATATCATAATAAATACAAAATATGTCGTATGAAAGCAAATTTGAAAATGGATCCCTCTGCATCATGTCTACGGGAACTTTTGAAGAAACTTCCATTCATAAGCAATAAATGGTTCAGCGTGCATTAACTTCTCTCCTGATATTTAGCTCTAATTATTCTAATGTGTGCGGATCAATTTTTTACGCATTATTTTGCAAATTCTCCCATAAGCAGAAATCATGAGCTGCAAGATAGAGGACCGGTAGAGCCAAAACCATTCTTAATGATTTTAATCTCAAATTTTCAGAAGCAAACTGTAATTACTCGTCAGCTGTATGCGCAGTGCCAGAGTCCTCCTGGAAATATCCAGAGTAGCTTTGTATGTGCGACAGCTGTTTGAAATATGGTGCTAATATGTAATTTGTACTCATGAAGAATAACCCGTGTTATTGCGTGTCAACTTATTGTGTACCATACTTCCAATTTTTGATCATGCCAGGGAGTTCCATGAAAAAATTGGGGCTCTGTGCGGAATAATCGTGGTGTGACCAACTGTTCCATCCAATAGCATTTTTCAATAATACAATTAAGGAAATTTACCCGATTCTGGTGACCACATGGTAGCAATTCCTTGACAATAGTAACCTTGTATGGTTTGGGTTTTAAAAGTTAAGTCGCTTACTATGTTGAAGCCTTCGAAACTCAGTTTGTTGTGCAAGATATCCAGAAGATTTTCGAGGTCACCATTCTAACTTTTCTCCGAATGCGTTTGATCTATACTCCGTAAGCACATGCAATTTCACCATTCATTTATTGAAATCAATTACAAACAAACAAAACACATACCCAGAAAATTTATTTTATAATTACCTTAGAGCTTCACGAGAAGGTCATATAGGCGTCTTATATAAGCGCTCTCTATTGTGTTGCATACTGCGATCAAAGCATTTAAGCAAAATTAAATACTACTTAACAATGCTGATGTTATTCAAATGTGAACTGGAATAGGACAGAGTAGGACTGACGCACATGCGTCGACTGTAGAAGTGCGAGCAAGTAAATGCAGTGAAGCTCTACAAAGTGCGGACTTGCCGGCCATGTTTTGTAGCATACGTACTGTACTACAAACTGTGTTCCTTCAGTGATTACAAAAATTCCATCCATCCATTCGTCCATCCATCCATTCGTCCATCCAACCATTCGTCCATCCATCCATTTACCCATCTATCTGTCCTCCGTCGTAATTGCAGATGTTCAGCTCAAATATAGCACTTTTAAGCGTTCTACTCCACAAAAGGACAATTAATTTCTCATTCATTACATCGTTTGTATAAAATAGATTGACAGCCCGCACCTGTTGTGTTACGTCTATAGTTGTATGAAAAATGTGACCGTAAAATCCTCAGAAAAACCAACACATAAATCAACATATATTAGATTACGGATTGTCCTTGTTTTTCTGTTTAAGTTTAACTTTGACCCTAAAATGACTTAGAATACGCAATAGTAAAGTTTATGATGCATCACATTCTTTTTAAAATTAGTTTTAAAATAGACACTTTTAGAATGGTTTTGCAGAAACCAGGATTTTGAAACCTTATGTTTATACCTTTAAAATAGTTCTCCATATTTTTATAGTTTCCTTAATTTTTAAGTATTTGTAGGATTTACGTTTATTACTGATGCATGGAAAACATATTAATCCAATAAAGGGTTTATTTTAGCAATTTGCAAGTAAGTATTCGAAAACGTGTAGTAATTCTTTCCACGACCATCTGAAGGTCTACGATTTTTTTTTTAAAATTTCACTTTTTTTAATTTTTCACGGAATACATAGCTGAAGTTAATCTATGAATCGGGCAAACCCTGAAACCAAAAATAACAGTAACTGGTTGAACTGAGTCACAACAGTTCCTTTATGAAACTTCCTTTGTACTACACACAACTTAGTAAACAGTATGTATACTATGATATAGTAGTTCCTTAAAAGTGTTGCTGGTTCAAGCAGTATTGCCCTGAAAAATAAAATTTCCTCACTAATTTTATTTGTAATAAATGTTTGAAAAATTCTTATAGCATGCTTTTTTCACGTATTTCATTAAAAATCCTAGATAAAATTTATAAGGATATAGCGGCTGTCGTTGATGTTATTTAGATATCTAAACGAACTATCTTAGGAGATGGTACAGCTTCAATTGGCATATAGTCTTAAGAATTACCCATTATTTTGTAAGTTTTAAAGTTGTACAATAATATCACAGTGAAAAGGCTTTTCCTGTTTTCAAAACGCCACTTAATATTTACGAAACATCAGCTGTTTAAGGATGAGAGGTAAAGCAATTTAAGGTGGAGAGTAAGTTTGTTACTGGTGGAAGGAAGAATAAGAAGAAAGAGTAAACTGTGGGAGAGAGAAAATGGAATAATGCGAGAGACGTGGGGTATTCTGTTAGTTATCTTGTAAATTTGCGGAGGGGTCGTTTCTCTTAAGTTAGTGCATCAACTTAAATGGTTATTCCTAGTTACGTGACAAAGCTACATATTGCTTATATAAAAGGAGGAAGAGATGAAGTGAAGAGGCCATGGAGGCTAACAGGTCGTAGGTACACAGGCCAAGGACTCGCAGAAGCCTCTCACATTTAAAGGACTAAAAGGCCCGTTCCATTGCTGAAGCTGCACCTAGAGCGATGAACGACCTTTGGCCACACAGTCCTGAAGTGTCCACGAGGAGTACTTCTTCCGCGCCAAATGATCACTACTTCCGGGCACCACGAATCCTAGCACGACACTTGGCAGATGAAGAGCAGAAAGAATGAAAAGGAACTGATGGGAAGAAAATGGTTATAGATCACAAATCACACACTATTCGCCCACAAACGAGGAAAAGCCGCTGAAAACCCCAGTTCCGAAGTCGACCATAATCTAGCCTCGGAATACCTGAATGCCCTGTATTAATTTTTAGAAACACAGGCGGTCTTAATCCCACTTAGAGCAATACGATGACAAGTTTTACACGCGTTTTATTACTTCCGATTATTGATCAATATTACACAGTATTTAACACTACTTAGGAAAAATATGCACAAAATGCTACATAGGAGGAAGCACATATTGAGCTTGGTTTCATAAGTTCCTTTGTTAGGGAACCACGCTGTTCAAGCACTTTCACAAACAGTAGCGTAAACTGACAGGTCATTGAGAGATGTTCTGTCATCGTCGGTATTGCTACTGTTGCTGTCGATGAGAAAAAAGTTACGATTTTGCATGACGATTTGGGTGCGAAAAAGACAAATATTGGTGTTTTTCCAGGTCATCATAAGCTCACTCATGAATCTTGAGAAGTACGCGATGGTTGTCATGTGCATATCGGAGTAACAAAGGCAAACGGACAGATGAGCATTTGTCTGTGTAAGGTCATTTTTAAAGGGAGGTACTTAACATTATTAGCGTGGAAATTCTGGAGTTAAGTTAGAAGTTGATCTCCTTTTGTTCTCCAAAGATGGCTTCAATGCAGGGTAAACTCACTTGAAAGTACACTCAATTGGTGGAGCGTTTCGGAATGAATAGAATTTTGAAACTCAGGATATTTCCTATATGAATGGAATCAATTTCGCTGCTCATTCGGAGAGCATTTGACGAAATCAGTTATGAAAACGCATTTGAGTTCTTCTTTGCCTTAGTAAAGTATATATTCTGACTTTGTGAGTTCCTAGAATTAAAATTCCAATTTGCTGACATTCAAAATGTTCTTTATTTGCGTAGAAACGCACTTCGTAGTAGCAGAATTACATCACATATCACAATCTACAACACCAAGTGCGATGACAATAACAAACAGCGTTATGATTGCATCTGTTTACCACGCTCCTGTTACAACATCTGTTCAAGACTCTCGCGACAGACTCTCTTGTTTGTGACTCGTCACTCCCTTAAACACCTCATCTGATTAGCCCAGGGTGTTCCAGAACACTCTAGAAACCGAATAATATCTATCATTCAAGATGTCACCAGAAATTTAATTTATCTCAGTTTGTTTGTATCGGCACACCTTTATCTGCGTACTATCTTTATCTTCCGGCTCTTTGTGTAGACAAACCGCGCTAGCGTAGATAAAGGGTTCGCGACACTGCTCCCTCCTCAAGGCTGGTGGTCCCGAACAGCACCATCGTAACGGGCCAGAGGATCCAAGTGTGCCACCAACGTCTTCCCTCGGGGCACCTTCTGGATGCGATAGACCGCGTCCTTAATCCTCTACACCACCCGGTACGGTCCTTGCCACGGCTGTTGAAGTTTGTCGATTGCTGGGTCTGCTCCCAGGTGTCCTCCTGAAGTACCGGCGTGCACTTCCTCCAAGACCTCCGGGGCCTTACTTCGGGGAAATACCAACTGTTCTCTCTGCATCTTCCCATTAGGCGATTCCCATACCCGGAACAGGACGCGCTCTCCAGTCTTCAGTGAGTCCCAGTGGGCCCAGTACGATTTGTAGGTGGCGCTCCTCGGTTCGATGTCCTCCCAGGTTGGTCTTGTCCCTGCCTCCACTTCCCTCAAGAGTGGCCCCAAGTCTGCGACTCCAGCTGCTCCCTCCTCAGGCCTGTGCTATCCCAGCCATCTGCAGGCACTGCCGTGACTACTCGGACAGCTACGGCACGCAACTTCTCCTCCACTCTTCTGCACTGGTCGCTCTCTTCTGGGCAGGGTCTTCGAGGCATGGCGTCTGGGTTACCGAGGCTCTTCCCTCTGCGAAGTTCAGAGCTAAAGTCGTACTCCTGCAGCCTCTGTGCCCAACGGGCTGTCTGGCCATCCAGGTTCCTAAAACTAAGTAGCCAGGTTAGGGCGGAGTGGTCAGTCCTCAGGTGGAATGGCTGACCATACAGGTACCTGTGGAAGTGCCCCACTGTCTTTACTACCGCCAGTAACTCTCGCCGGGTGATGCACTAAGTCTTCTCTGCGTTGGCTGAAGACGCACTGGGATCGTCTCACCAGATGCTGAACCTTCTCGAGCAGTTAAGCGGTCAGGAGGTCGGTCGCCCTCTCGAATAAGACTTCCAGCCGGGGCAGTAGGTTTTGCGTCGGAGCCGGCTCTTGTGTCTTGTCGATTGTGGTTACGCTGACTACGGGCTCACACGTCCCCAGCTCCGTTCCGGCCTGGACGTCATGATCGGTGTCCGCTAGGTTGAGCAGCCTCACTCGCACATCCTCTCGGCACGGCAACAACGTTCTGGCTACACATAGTCCCTCCAGAATTACAGTTTATCACTTCATGGTTCATGGAACTTAGGTATAAGCACAGTCGCCCTCAAAATTATTGAAAATACGTACGTTGTAACCTATTGCAGATAATAGCCGGTTTTTCGAATTAAATTATAAAGTTATATGGAAAATAGCTCCGTTCCAAAATTTATTTTCCGTTTGTCCATGCTTCTGGCATATAAGAGGTCCAGTTTAGGCAGGTTTTACTATATTATATATATATCCATGTTATATATTTTAATAGGTAAAAGTAAAACATCGTGTAAGACATTTTATAATAATAAAAGTGCATCAACAACAACATAGAACCCATTTAGGTAATTGAGTAACTCATCCTTTCTCTCTTTCTCTTTGTAACTGTATTGCAATCTGCAACTTTATTTAGTATAGTGCTTGTGCGCTTTCTAAACTAAAAGGATATAATTTGCTTTGACTGCTCTATTTAAAGTCACTGCAAATTATTAACTTTTCCTGAATAGCATAAATTCATCATGCTTTAATGACTTGAGGTCCGTAGAGTGGAATTAGTATGATTTTTTTGACACGCACCAGAGCGAATTCCGATACATTTTCAATTGTTAGCTCTTCATATGACAGTTGAGCAACCTCGATGTCTGTTTCGCTTGGCATATCAGCCAGTCGCAAGTGTGTCATCAGAAATCCATCTGCATATTTTACACATATATAACCTCAAGTGTTAGAAATCAAGCAATTCTTCCCCAGCAGATTAGCACTAATGTACTTCACTTTACTGTGCAGCTTAATAATAGTAGCAACGTGCATTGTTACAATAAACGGCAATTATGTACCGCGTGCTTAGGATGCAGCTTTGATAAACAATTTCAATTGTTACTATGGGTATGTAAGCCACACACACTTTGGTGTTCTGACAAAAGCAAAATTTCTTATGGACCTTAGAATGACAGTGACGTCGTACAAGCATAATAAATTACGTAGGCAATACTTGAAACACTTGGAGTGCAACAATGAATATTCCTGTAAACTTGTGAGGGCTAAAATAAGACCTGAAGCTTTCCTGACGATGAATACGCACACTTTCTTCTCGGGCAGCCAGCCAGGTAAAAAGATGAATAGATATCAACGTTTCCGGAGTGTACATCTCTCCTATCATCGGGATATTTATAAAATGTCATAACCATAAATGAAACACTGGACGAAGCTCTGTGGGTCAGTGTATTGAGAACTCCCAGTCGTTGAGACTTATGACGTAATAATATAGTAATCGCTCATAGTTTCCATCATAAGTCTCAACGACTGGGAGTTCTCAATACACTGGACCACAGAGCTTTGTATATCTCCGATCCCAGCCACTTAAAACAAGAATTACAACACCTGAGACTCACTTTCCGTCAAAACGGATACTCCGAATATGACGTTGAAGCCTCGATCATCAACGCTAGGAAAGGGAAACCTGTAATACAGCAAGCGTCAGATAAGCCTACCGCTACAGCCTGCATCCCGTTTACCGGCAATCTATCCGACAGAATCAGCGGAATTCTCGCTAAATACAACAGCAGGACCATCCATAAGCCACCTCTGAAGATTAAACATGTGTTGAAACTAGTAAAAGACAAACTGGACTTCCAAGTTCCGGGAGTGTACCGCATTCCCTGTGAATGTGGGACACCGTATATAGGACAAACCGGAAGGACGATCGCCACTAGAATAATCAGTCATGGACGGAGCATTCGTTTAATGGAACCTGAGAAGTCTGGGCTGGTAGCATTGTTTTTGATAACGACCGAAGCCCAATTTTCGGGAGACGGCCATCTTGGCAAAATGCAACGGTTCCTGGGAGCGGAGAATTAAAGAGGCTTTGGAGAATTCTTCTGAAAGGAGCACGCTTAATCGTGATGCTGGATTTCAGTTCAGCTCCTCTTGGAAACTGACCTTAAAAATGGAAATCCATCGAGTTAAGAAGCAAAGATCAATACAGTTTGACTATTAAGCTAAGTAGTTACCTTTCTTTAACACAATTCTCTATACTCAGGCCATCTCTTGACTTGGAATTTAATTTACTGAAAACAGTCTTTTGTTCAGTAATGCGGATTTTGATAGTGTTTTGTCTTTGTTTATAGTTGTGTTATATCCAGTATTTCAGTTGTTTTTATGACATTTTATAAATATCCTGATGATGGGAGAGATGTACACTACCGAAACGTTGATATCTAATCATCTTTTCAACTGGCTGGCTGCCCGAGAAGAAGGTGAACGTTGTGAGGGGTACTTACTGTAATATTTCATAACCTGCAACTTTAAAAGTCAATGTTTTAATGTACATAAACAATTCTGTGCATTTTAAAATATTTTTCTCTGAATAATATTGCATGTCTAATCTACTTCACTACTATATTTACTTCTTGTTTGCAATTATGATGTATGCCATTACTCTTTATTCAACATTGCATAGATATTTTATGTTTCTCTGTTCTCAAATAAATTAATATGCAGCTTTGTTCCGTGTCGATATCTTTAAACCTTAGTGGAGGTGTTCCTAGTTGGAGATTCGTTTCCTTCTCCCACCATTGAAGCTCCAGAGCTTTCATGAGAGGACAAGAAAATGAAAATGAATAAAAAATGTATGATATAGATACAAAACAACTATAACGCAAATCTGGTTTTAGAAATTTTAAGATGTAACTTATATGTTCATTTGTTGTAGCTAAACCGTCTGTACCACTTCGTCTCATACCTCAACTCCTCTCTCTCTCTCTCTCTCTCTCTCTCTCTCTCTCTCTCTCTCTCTCTCTCTCTCTCTCTCTCTCTCTCTCTCTCTCTCTCTCTCTCTCTCTCTCTCTCTCTCTCTCTCTCTCTCTCTCTCTCTCTCTCTCTCTCTCTCTCTCTCTCTCTCTCTCTCTCTCTCTCTCTCTCTCTCTCTCTCTCTCTCTCTCTCTCTCTCTCTCTCTCTTTCCATCCAAATAATTTTCTTCGTTGTCACCTTCCTCTTCTGCGTCTACGTCATAAGCTGCTTCATAATTGAAAATTCCTCCTCCCCCAGTACATGCATTTTCCAGTTCACCAAATACGTTCATTCATAAAATTCGTTCTAAATTTTAACATAATTTCTTTCAATACACTTCACCTTTTCCCGTTGGTTCATCGCATTCTGCTTCTTCTCTTCCATATCTTTTCTCGTCACAATATTGGACGTTTGAACTCCATATTTCTGAGTGCATCCCATTTTTTTTCAATATTTTTTTCTGTTCAAAATCCTCCTTTAATCACAGTTTACAGCTTACTAGTTGATATTTTCAGGACAGTTTAATTAGTGAAGCATTTAATACATGTAGAATATGATTCAATCGAAATAAATTATTTTAAAAACCCACACTCACAAAGCTCAACATTTCAACAACATATCCTTTTCTTTATCAAATTAAGAGACGAGGAAAGTCTGGAAAACAATGTCCTTAGGTTTAAATGCTAAGGTCAATTTAAAGCTTTGCTAACGATAAGCGTGGCGTCCAACGAGTTATTTCATGTTCCATAAAATATCTTAATGGTTTGGTATAGCATGTGAAATGTATGAGGGGACCATATGTTTTATATTCTGAGTAGAATGTGAACGAGTAAAACCAGTCAGTAACAATTCTCTGCAAATATAATTTCTAGTACTCTCTTTCGGAATTAATTATATATGATTTAGTACAACAGGTGATAATTTTACATAGACAGTAAACCACAATGGATACACACAAAAATTACCTGCCACACAAAAAGATGAGATTTTTTTCAAAACACATTATTTATATTTATTAACTTTTCCAAATTATTTGTTCTTCCTGATTTAATTTTTGAGACATATTGTCATTTTTAAAGGACAATAGCCATTTAGCTATGTCGCTTTGTAATGGTTTGTGTGTGACATTTCAAAGCTTAAATTAACAAAGGGTCATCGAATTTACTATTACGATATGCGCCAAAATATACAGTGCTCATTTTCTCGCAGTGCACATGCGCCTGCCTGAGCATATGTGTGTTGTTACATTGCCATGACGTATACAGTTAGTTGTGTAAATAAAGTTGCGCTCTGTGATTGGAGTTGACGACAGTTCTCTTGACAGAGGAAAAGGTGTGTATAGTGGGATATTCTTATCGCTCCATTGGAAACGGTTATGAAGACGAGTTTACAGTTATTGACGACCGGTGTGCCAACCTGCTACACCGCTCGAAAGTCTGTAGCTATGCTGCAAGAAACCTTTCCAGGACGAGTAATTTCCCCCGGGGCTGAGTTCACCTACACATCACATTCCTCGATCTCACACCACCTGATGCTTACGTGTGGGGAATGTGAAAGGAGAAAGTTTTCAATTATCCAGATCCACCCAAAATGTGTCTGCATTACGTCAGAAGATCATCTCGTTCTACGGGACTCTGCAGCAACCTGCCTTACAGTTGGAAAATCTAATACTTGTGAAAATCTGCCTGATCGCTATGAACACTACCTACAGCACAATGGAGCGCATTTTGAACATTTACACAATAATCTCAATGTGTAAGGTAACGTCATAAAAGTATCATAATTTGCAGTACTGTATATTTTGATACATACTGTAATTCATGCTCCTGCATTCCATATGTGCCTAAAATGAATTATTATCAAAATTATTCTTGTCAAAGTTTTTATCGATTAACAGCGTTTGTCTTGAAGCACATATAAAAATGTATTTTGCATGAAAAACTTTAGAACCCCTATAAAACTCTAAACTTTGTAGCATGACAGAACCTACAGGAGCCAGTAGCCCCACCAACCGCCGCATCCTCCGGGAATTTTAGTGGGTGCAGTATGGAAAATGGGACGTCCTCATGGCCGGTGAACGCGGGGATTAAATTTGCAGAAGTAACCTCTTTCTTTGCACGATGCCTCCTGTGAGAAGTCGCAACTACAGCCGCAAGAAAAATATTCAAACAACTACACATCCAGTTGAGAGTAACCACCAATCAGATAGTTATCCATTGCATTAAGTTATAGGACACCAACCCTGATTAAAACCCGCCGAAACGATGCTTCGCTACAAACTCCGCATGCGTCGAGCTTTGCTGACAGTTGAACGGTGTAACCACTCGGCCACGGCGCCATACATAAACGATAGTTGCTGAGAATTAATATATTGGACTTTTCACATATCTTCTTTGGCTTTTATAACAGTAAATTGTTGCTAAAATGAATGCGTTTATTGTAATGTTCGAATTGTTTATGATTACAAAATAATGTCATCTCCAAAACCTTACATTACTGCTGTTGGTGTGTATGAGATCAATCACTATCGCATATTTTTATTTGAAAACCATTGAATGCAGTACGATAATTAACAGCATTTTTTGTAATTTACGTCCTCCAACATTAAGTCATATCGGACGATGAATGGAATGGGTGAAATGATGCTCAAATGACCTCGGGGTCCATGGAGCTTAGAGTTACCCGACATTCGTCTTTCAGGATAAGGGAAAACCTCGGAAAACCTGATCCAGGTAACGCACCCTGACCGAGATTCAAACTCGGGACCTTCTGAACGTGAGGCAGACACGCTACCCCCACGCTACCGAGGCGGGCAGCAATTCTTAATGGTGTCTCGTAAGATTTATACTGCGCTATGTGATAACCAAATAAGAAGTGCCTACTACAGTAAATTAGCGATAATTTTATGCGCTGGACTGAATATCTCTTGAGCAAGCTCTTTACGGTGCTGCTGAGTGGGACAGCCCTTTTGTTAAATGAGATCTATTTTGAGAATTTTACGGTAATATGTGCACCGTACTTTAAAGTAAATATCTAAGATGTTTTAAATTCTTACGGCAGATGTAATAAAAGGGCGTCCAGAAAGTAAGTTCCGTTTCAATCTACCTCCGCTGCAGCGCTGCGATAGCAGTTCCGCAAATGCGCTGTAGACGATCTGCCTCAAGGAGAAGAAACGTGTGCCATTGTGGGATCGCTGTCAGCCACGTACGCTTTGTTGTGCTTGTTTACAATGTCGCCGTTGATTGAAAATCCCACCGCTTGTGAAATCAGATCTGTGATTCGTTTTCTGAATGCTAGGAAAGTGAAACCAATTGAAATGTGTCGACAAATTTGCTATGTCAATAGGTGTTGTGTTTCTTCACGACAAAACATGACCACGCACTGCAAATGCGACGAAAACCATCCTAGGGGATTTGGCTGGGACGTGTTTGACCACACCCCATACAGCCCTGACCTCACTCCTAGTGACTTTCATCTGTTTTTGCATCTCAAATCTTTCCTTAGCGGTCAACGCTTCAACAATGACGAAGAGCTGAAAGAAAATTATTCCAGCTGGTTGAAGACACAAGCGGCAAACTTCTATGAAGAAGGTATACAAAATCTTGTGCCTCACTGTGACAAATGCCTGGAAAATTTCGGCAGTTATGTGGAAAAGTAGTTTAAGAGTTGTAGAATTTTGTGAAAAAAATAATTTTTCTGCATCTGTACACAATTTAATTTTATTACCAAACAGAACTTACTTTCTGGACATACCCCGTATATGCATATTTAGCTATGATTTTTAAAGCGTTTGTATAGCTAGAGGAATGAAAATTTTTCGCAATGCACCTTTAGAATATGTGCATAACAGTTATATTGTAATTTTCACACCTGTAATAGTGCAATTTATTTAAATAAAAATGGGAGTAACCATGTTCTGTCTTTGATGCATTTTTTCAGGTTCTGGGCTATAAAATATTTCCATCGGAAAATGCCGAAAAATCCTTGCTAAAACGTTACACCCCCAGTTGAATATCTAGAGAATTCAATTACTTATTGGGATAAACATTTGTTTTATAATAGTAATATCTGTGAAAAGAAGTTAAGTCTGCTAACTCTATTACATTTGAAATTGCTCTTTACATTTCGGTACCCGTTAAGGAAAGTTATTCTTGAATCTTACCCAGTCTCACTGCTAAAGCTGCGAGTGCCCACAATTTCACATTTGTAGAAAAAAGCCACGAAGTTAACGCAGCCGTGATTTCCCTGGACTGTACTAGGCTAGCAGGAACAATAGTTTGCCTTTGTAACGTTTATTTATGTAGTGAGAGTACGGTGCAATTAGACAGCACGGCTATCATTTTCCATTAGCGGTAACCTTGTGTGTGCTCTTGCTGTTTAACTATTACGCATGTTTTGTGCAAACTATGAATGTATGGCGAATGAACTAAAGCGACGCATTATTTCTTACTTACCTACCGTGCTGTGCGAAAAAACTCACAGATAACACTCACCTGAATATCTGCATGTATACGCAATGCATCTGGCAGTTACATAACGGATATTAGGTATATAATTACAGATAATTTGGTAACTGGTACCAAAGTGTTAGGTGTTGTTTCTCCTCTCTTCATATAACAGTTTTCCCACAAAAACCTCACATTACCTTATGTACTACCTAATGTTTTCTGTATGATCGTAACTGCGACATAAAATTATACGCCTGACAGTATTAGCCGAATCCCCTCCATAGTAATCTTAATTTTAATCCTATTTTAATAAACACTTCACAGGTTCTTTATGACATACATAGTAGGTATTGCGAGTATTGTATTTCGCCCAAAATCTTGATATTGTGATATCAGTGAAAACATGTTTTGAGATCCCTGTGTATAAAAGAGCATTTTCAGAAAACTGAAATACACACACACACACACACACACACACACACACACACACACACACACACACACACACACACACACATGCACACACACTATCTCTCATACATATGTATAAAAATGCCTGTCATAGGTATCTTCGGCGAAATCTCGGAATCGATTTCTTGGGTAGAACACAATGGTTTGCATATGTAAACCTTCAGAGAAA
This sequence comes from Mantis religiosa, assembly GCA_030765055.1. Lineage (NCBI taxonomy): Eukaryota > Metazoa > Arthropoda > Insecta > Mantodea > Mantidae > Mantis > Mantis religiosa. The sequence continues at coordinate 293,576,956 of CM060948.1, read as the reverse complement.
GCAAAGACAGTTGGTCCGCCGTAATTTACAGATGAGATACACCGTTACTTTAACATAAATGCTACAAAGGAATACGTTTTAACATGTATTAGTAGGCTGAAAAACCAGACTAAATAAGAATTTTTTATTTTAAAATCTCAGAATATTATTTAATCACTTTGAATACAAAACAATGCTGAAACGTTATGAGATACGAGAGATGTGTTTGTTCAGGTAAATACGAGGGTTGTTCAATAAAAAATTTTCATAATTTCTTACGGTCATAATTTTTCGCACTAAAATTTAATCTTATCATATTCTGTTAGACTAATGTGAAGCAAACACGCCGTAATAGTTTCATTGTTGGCACTCCTGGTTCCCGCCTGTGAGAACCAGGCAAGTTCAGACATGTTCAGTATCACCTACCGCTGCAAAGGAGGTACCATGCAGTTAAAGTTGAAGTTAGAGGAAGATCCGGAGTGTCTTTCAAACAAAAACAGTGCCGATGAAACTTGGCTACATCATTTTGATCCTGAGAGCAAACAACAAAGCTTAGTGTGGAAATCTCCTTTAGCACCAATCACCAAAAATAGCAAAAGTGGTTGCTTCTGCTGGGAAAATTATGGTCATCTCATTCTTTGATATTCACAGAATGTTTTATCAGCATGTTGTACCTGCACACATATCACTAACTGGACAATACTACAGGCATGTCCTGAAAACATTGCAAGTCCATATCAGGTGCGAAAGATCACTTTTCCGTGAAGCAAGCTGGATGCTGCACCACGATAATGCGCGGCCGCATATTGCCAATGTTGTTCCTGAATATCTTTCAAAAATCAACATGAATTAAATCTCTCACCCTACCAATAGTCCGAAGTTAGCCCCTTGTAACTTTTTTCTATTCCCTAACTTGAAGAAACGCCTTCGTGGGAGTCATTATCCATCATCAGAAGCAGTGGTGAGGGCTGCGGAGGTGATTTTGAAGGATATATCAAAAATGGTTTCCAGCATGTCTTTGAGGACTGCCAGCAACGCTGTAACAAGTGTATCGTATTCAGGGGAGGCTATTTTGAGAAGAACCTCAAAATTATTAGGATGAGAAAAGGCACGTAGTCAAAAAAGGTCATTCTTTATTGAACAGCCCTCGTAACATTAGATGAACGTGGCTGTTATAAAATGGTTTAACAACGTCGGGGTGGGGAAAGAGAGGTACTTCATTCAAGAAGAGCTCATTGCTTGTCCTGGATCATTTTGATAGTCCATTTGAAAGATTCTGTGAAATGGAAGTAGAGGCAGGGAAATAGAGATTGTACTATTATTCCGGGAGGACGTACTTCAGATTTGCACTTCTTGATGTCCGATAAATAACCACTTTAAAGTACATATGAGAGAGGAATGGAACAAATGGATGATGACTGTTGAAACCCAACACGAGCACACACAGAATGGTACTTTAAAACGACCACAAACAAGGAATATTGCTATTTTGGTTGTGAATATCAGCAGCTTTCATTCTCGCTGCTCGGAACAGTTGAATACAGTACTGCGCATAACGAATAGTTTTCTTGCGGGATCGAATATGCAGCCATTTTGTAAATTGACGGGAATTTATATGAAACGTTGAACATTCAAATATTAGCTTTCAGTACAAGACTCTGATGAGTTTAGGGGGCAAGTTCTCAAATAAAAACGTGTGTCATATAGTTGTAAAATAAGCTAAATAAGGAAATTAAAACCCTTTGCACAGGAAATTCAGTCCATACCTTTTATTTCCCACGGAAATATCTCAAAGAGGTAGACTGCATTTTCTTAAACTATTGAGCCACGTTTAGAAAAAGGCAATGCAGTTTAACGTTTTGTAAATTAAACTTTGATGCTGGTAGGAGATTTCTCCTAAGACCATCTGACATAACAATTGTGCTAGTGTTTTGGGTTTAACGATAAAGTTTTCTACATAGCCTCACTAACCCCCATAACCTAGAGGGGGTTCAATGTTGACTATTGTGTATAGTAAAGTTACTTCTGAAAACATTTATGTAGATTAACATAAGGTAATGTTTATTACCTTATAATAAGGTATTACCTTATTCCTTTACTATATAAATAGTTCCTATATTATATGCCTATAGCAATAGTAATCTTCATAGAAAATTTGCTCAATTGGTTTGTTTTCTAATGGCATTTCCTGATAATTTAATTTGTGGTTATAGAAACATAGTCAAAACAGCTCGAATTTCGAGCCTGTTATTTCCGTCAAAATAAAATGCATTGGCCATGTTATCATATTTATCACTTTGTGTGCGTTTCTTCTCCCTTTTTCGTGCTGGCGCGATGAGTGGTCGGCTCTGCGTGGCAACAAGCTCAGGACTGTGAAGGAGCTTCCGATTCACTGGGCGACCTCCTATCGAATATCCCGGCGGGAGGAAGTGATATTGGCTCGGCTGCGTATTGGTCACTGCTATATTAGTCATAGTTTTTTAATAATTAGGACCCCAGAACCTGTTGGCCCGAGGTGCGGTTCATTTCTGACGGTCCGCCCCGTACTTTTAGATTGTTTTAGTCTAGCACGTCGGCGCAGGTCTCTCCAGCTGCCGGCCAGCATGGCGACACTGGCGGACGACAAGCAAGTGGTGACCAAGGTTTTATATTTCATTTTAAATATAAATTTTAGAATACGGGACCCACTGATTTGTAATTTTAATCGTTTTATGCTTTTAAGCTTTCTTTTCGTATTTGAACTACCGTTGTACGGGTTTTTATCTTGATTTTATTTAATTGTCAGTTTTAGCCTTTTAGATCGATTTTAACCCCATTGGCTTTCAAGGGCGCTTATGACCTTGTAGTTGAATGCCCTTAAAACCAATTATCCATCCATTATCCATTCTTCTCCCTTTACTGTCATGCATACATGACCGACGTGCACTCACTGTACAGGTTCCTTGCCCCGTCTCCAATACCAGGATCACCAGACAATCGGGAACACCGGAGCAATCCTAGGATTTCTTCAGCAATACTTCTGATTCTTCCGCAGAGTAACTTAGGTACCCGTATTGATGGTCGTTCCACAATGGTTGTGCACGTATATTAACATCTTTTATTTCACATAACCAGTTACATAGTGACCTAGAAACTGCTGATACAACTGTTGGTTTGCTCCTTTTAACTTTGGTAGTGGAAATGTATTAACTGCTTTCATCCATGCGAACCGAGTTTGAGTGCAGACGTGTCAACTTGTGTGTTCAAAGGATTATGTTTCACAATGAGTAAGTGTTTCAATATCCCTCTATCCAATACTCGAAATTCTTCTTTATCGGTGCCCTTTGACATAGATTTATGCCTAATTTATATACATATTAACCATTCATTAGGAATTTACAGCGTATAATGTGGTTTAATAATAGTCCATACCAAATTAATAATACCATCTTTTATGAATATTTACCAGATAAGTATGTTTTGTTGCTACACTTTCAGATACTCAAGGGATTCTAACGCAATGGTTGATTTTAATGTAATGGGTGATTTTGATTCTTACTAAATGGCACAAGCGAAGACACTTCATCATTACGGCTTAGTTAACGGTCTGACTCAGGTCCAATTCTTGTGAGTCGCATTTGGAAGGTTCCGAGTTCCATCTCTGGTGACCAGCCAATTTGACTAAAAATTTCTGTTTTCGTTTTTCTAGGTCACAAGGTCAATTCTGGGTTAGTTACTTTATTTTCCACCATTTCCTGTCCATTTCCTTTTACCTTCATTTCAAGGCCTTCTCAAAGTTGGAGAGTCGACGAAGGGCGAGTGCTGTGTCGATATGTGAGTTCTTTCCGCACCGTAACTGCTGTTCCTGGTATAGTCGCCTCTCCTGCTGGGGCAGACGGTGTTGAAACGAAGTGGCTGACGGCTGCACAAGTCCTGGTGCCGAGATGATCCTTCTGTTCCAGTTAGGGAGTCGCATACTTTCCAAAGGGGTTGTTGCACTATAGTTTTTGATAGGCCTGGACTGCATCATTTCCTTGGGTGATTGCAACAACCATTTACTTATGGGTCTAAATGAAAACATGCAAAGCAATAAGGCGGAAAGTTCATATCACATGCAGCATTAATTGAGTTGTGAATGGAGCTAATTTAGCTCATGCACTAAATCACAATCTTATAACAGCGAATTGGTGGTTAGATTTACCTATCCTGGCGACCAAATTGGCGAATCCAGTAGAAAGAAATCAGAACTTAAAGTGTTAGATAGTATAGCTCATCAAGAAGGTTTGCGTTTACCTTCTACTTGTCCACTGTGCTTCGCAAGTCAATATCGGATTACGACTGCACCTTTCAGACATATGTAGCGCCAATTTATTATTTACCAATATACAACTGTGACATTGAATAAACCCCGAGTGAGGTATAGAACTATTCTGAAGTAGCCAGTGTTTCTAATAACAAAACAGTGTGTCAAATATGCAGGAAAACATTTTAGCTGGGTGGTAAGTCCGGCAGTAAAACAAAAAGTAAGGAAGCCTGCCACATTCATTTCAATGTGCCAGTTTCCCTTAGGTGTTAGAGCATAATGTTTCCCCATCTGAAAATGATGAGCAAAATCAAAATTAGATCTATGCGTTTATGCAATGGAAAAAACTATAATCCCTTGGGCTCCTCCACTATACAGAGGGAACCCAACCGCTGCCTTTAGCCACCTATCACGGAGGCATGCAGGAAGGGCTGCAGGGCTAAACACGCCGACACTTAGAGCCACTACTTGACTTTTCAGGTACGCCATCTATCGGAATAGCTTACTCGGGTGGCATCACAAAAGTAACGCACCTCGTCCCATACCTCCCAGCTGGAAATATCCTGGGCTGGCACCGAGGATCGAACTCGGGTCCCCATCATCACAAAGAGAGAGGGAAAGGCACGCTACCTCTGCACTATAGTGGCGATCAATATGATAGAAGGAACAAAAATCAATAAACAAGATATACAAATTTTACATACACATATACAGATTTTTATAAAATGGGATCGAATACGCTTCGTTGCTAGAAAACCAGTGTCGGTATCGGGTACCAAGTATCGCGAAGCAGTGTCACCATCCCACTACTAGATAATAGACTCTGGTTTTGTAGAATCTTAGAATTCTGGAATTATAGCAAGGCCTTGGGAAGAGTGATTTAAATTACCTCCTTAAGTGGTGGGTAAACAAGTCATTCACCAATTGAGGATATCTAGGACACTATTGGTATGTACCATTCTGGCGAAAATAGGACAGCCACAATTGAAGAACTGTAATGTATGTAGAAATAGTATACAGAGTACCAGGCTATTATTTGACATCCGAGGAGGTACCCCCAAAAAACCAGATTGTTATCATGAAAACTTTATTGATGAAACTTTTTACAAATTACTTCAGCCACCTTCGAAATACTCTCCATTACATGCGACGCACTTTTCAAGTCTCTTTTCTCACTGTTGGAACCATGTTTGGAACTCTTCAAGTTTGATATTGCCCAGTGCCCTTTGCGAAGCTGTTTTTACCGCCTCCACATCGTCATAACGCTATTCTTTTAGCGTTTTACCATTCGTAGAAGTAGGAAAAAGTCCCACGGGATTAGGTCCGGCGAATATGGAGCGTGGGGAACGACAGACCACCTCTGAGATGACAAACAGTGGGTCACTCGTAAGGCCGTTTGTGCTGGAGCGTTGTCGGGATGCACAAACCAATCACCTGATCGCCAAAGTTCCGGGCGCTTACTCCTCACATCCTCTCGCAGCCGCCTTAAAACATCCAAGTAAAAGTACTACTTAACAGTCTGGCCAGGCGGTACGAATTCCCGATGCACAATTGCACGAACATAAAAAAGATAATGATCATCGTTCTCACATTTGACCTCACTGGCCTTGTTGTTTTGGTCTGGGAGAGCTGGGAGTCCTCCACTGGCTTGACGCTTGCTTGGTTTCTGCGTCATTCCGGTAACACCAACTCTCATTCCCTCTCGTGCAATCTGTGTTTTAAAGTCCAGACACACATCCATGCGGATGGTTTTATGCTCCTGTGTGAGAAGGCGCCGGACAAATTTAGCAACAACACGTCTTAGTTGCAAATGCTCCCTCAAAATCCGCTGGCACGATCTCCAACTGATTCCAGTCTCTGCTGAAATTTGGTCGATCGTTTGGCGACGATCCTCGTTTATCCTTTGGCGGACCTTAGCAATTTTCTCCTCATTTCGCGATGTTGAAGGGCGTCCAAAACGAGCTTGGTCTTCAACACGCATCTCACCACGTTTAAAGCAATGAATTGTGTAGTGTTTAACGCCTTTTTACTACATATGGCACCGCAGGCGGACGTTTAAGGCGCCCATACCACTCGAGAACCTGTGTGCGGCTCATAGCGTCCTCCTGGAAAGCTTCCTGAAGGATTTGGTGTGTCTTCCTTGCAGTTTTTTAAAGCAGGAAACAAAATTTCATACACATTCTTCGTTCTTTTAAAGTTGCCATAACGACTTCGCAAAGAAAATCCGCCAACAGTCAGAGAAAGACAATGCTACACTTTGACGTTCAGCTCTACACTGACGCCGTCTGCACAGCTATTTCATGAAGGTCTCTACTAACGCCATCAAGAGTGAGAACCCTGCACTACGTCTACTAGTGGCAGCGCCCTCGGAGTCCGGTTTCTTTTGGGTCCCCCCTCGTAAATTGTGGTATTTCGACACAGTCGAACTTTTTCATGTAGTCAACATATTCGTTTGTGGTTTTACATTTATATAAAATGATAAAAAGTAATAAAAAAATACCTGCTCTTCTTCTGGTCTGGTATCTAGAGCCTACACCAGAGCACAAGTGTCCACAAATTTTGTTTATTTGCTAATCTTCTTTATCTATTTCATTTAGATTACATAATCTGTGCAGATATATCCTAACCTATCTGATATCTACTATAACCTATAGCTACTGGAAACCAGTAGCTTTACAGATGTTTTATCACAATACATATTACACTGAAATTCCTATTACAAGTCTAACTCTAATTATTCTTTCCAACTATCGATTGTTAGCATGATCTGATGTCCAAATCCACTAGACTCGAATAATAGTGTAGCTACTTTCTCTGACGAGGGATTGGTCTTCGGTTCATGTCTTAAGTCCACATTAGTCGACCTCCTCTATATCTTACTCCGTTCTGGTCCTGCAACTGGTTTCCCTTCTCCTTATTGATGACCAATACTGCCTTGTTCAATTAATGCTGTCCGGTGTTAATTGTTGTTACAATTGGTCCTTGACTTCTTGTTGTTCCTGTGCCTCTTTTTCTTGCGTTGTAATTCTGGGTTGTCTTTGCCTTAATCTTTCCGGCCTTCTTGGTGTCGTTTATATTATAACTGATTCTATTTGCCGTCGCTCTCTCCTTATCTCCCGTTCTTGTCGTTGTTGATTGTGTTCTTCCATTACTTTCCCTGATATTATTTCTGTCATTTCTTCCAGTATTTTGTAGTCTTGTACATTCCTGATGATGCTCTATATTTACTTTCCTTGCAGTGACTTCCTTTATTGCTTTAAGTCCTCCTCGTATTTTGCACATTCGAACATGGCGTGTTCAGGCGAAATCTGTTCTTTCACATATGTTGCATATATCATCACCCTGCCTCCCTATCTTTTTGAAATAGATTTTATACGGCCCATGTCCAGTAAAATAGCGTATTTCTCCCCTTTTGGGTTGTATCTCTTTTAATTTCAATCTTTCTCTGATATTAGGCTATAATTCATGCGTTCTTCTTCCTTCTGGTATCCCATCCCGCTCCTCTTGCCATTCATCAAGTAGCTTCTGTGCTATTTCTGATCTTATGGCGCATGGACTCCCTAGTATTGCTTCAACCTTCATATGGTTTCCTTCCTTAAGCCAGAATTTTGCTCCTCGTTGTCTGATTATCGGATCCAAGGGCTGTATCGCCATTGTCACCAGCAAGGCCATTTTAGGTGTGGTTTTTGGTGCACCAATGCTCCTAATTGGTCCTTGTCTTTGTACTCCTCTTATCCCTTTGACATTCTTCTTCAGACGCATTCTTTGTGCCCATAGTCCTGACCCATACGCTGTTATTCCTACCATGAGGCTCATGTGGTATATCTTTAGCGCTGTTGGTGGGAGTTTGAACCTCCTTGTGGCTAGCGTTGATAACTACATTATCACGTTTCTTGTGTTTTCCTGAATCTTCCTTATATGGTCATCAAAATGTCTTTTTTATCGAGCAATATGCCTAAATACCTTATTACTTTCTCTATCTTTATACTTTTGTTTTCTATTTTTATAATTGAATTTCGCTTAGTCTCCTTTGAGTAAGACATACGCTGACTTGTTTGCTGAAATTCGCAATTGTGCTCTTTTGCACCATTTATTGAAAAGTTCCAGGATTGTATTGGTATGTGACTCCAAATCAGTTCAACTAATAGCCTCCACCATTATAAGTATAACATCCGTATATGCCACAACCTCCTTTGTGTATTGTGACCCCGTTAATTCTTCCGAAATCGGTTCTGTCATAATATCCCAAAAAGCGGTCCTAAAATTGATGCTTGTGGACAAACCTTCGTAATTTCCTTGGTTATTCTCATTTCACTTCCATTTTTATGTACTGTCCTATCTTTGCAGTAGTCCTTTAATATGATATATATGATCTTGGAGTAACCTTTCCTTTCATGACATGGAATAAGTAGGGCCACCATAGATTATCAAAAGCTCCTGCTATGTCTATGAAGATGCCCAAGACATATTTACAATCACTATTTTCAACTACTTGTATGGCTGAGTTAATCGTAGTTTCTGTTGATCTCCATTTTCTAAATCCATATTGTTTCTTAGTTATCCCTATCAACTTCCTATATTCATCTATTCTCTTCAAAATCATTTTCTCTTGTACCTTGCCTAGAATGTTAAGTAGACAGATTGGCCTATATGATTTTGCTATCGTTGGATTTTTATCACTGGCCTTTTTGTGTCTAACCATATCTGATTCTTTCTAACACTAATGCCTTGTACTAGGCATTCATTTAATAAGTTGCAAAGATATGGGGTGATTTGTTTCTCCAAACGGATCAAACGGATAAATTATTCTGGGATTATTGTATTCTTTCTCAAAATTCCTTCGCAGTTGATTTTGTTCTTCATTTTCTTCATCTTGGTCATCAGATGGTAATAGAGTTTTTAGGAGTTGATTATTTGATTCAATCCATGAGTTTGTAAATGTCCCATCAGGTTTCTTCCTTGTTGAAATAATTTCTGGCGCCCTCATTTTATCCATAACTAACTTATATGCTGTTCCCCATACATTTTCATCTAAATTGTCTTCGACAGATCTATTCCGACTTACTTGTCTAGTGCCTTCTAAATTTTGCTTATACTGCTGTTTCAGTTCTCTATATTCATTTATCTTATTTGTCTCTCCTGTGCAGTGGTACTTTTTGGTAGTTTCTTCTTGCTTTTCGCACTCTACTTCTAAGTTTCTGTAAATTTATCATTCCATACTTATATCCCTTATTAGTGTTCGTGCATTTTTTCAAAGAATTTTCCATTGCTTCTTGTATACATTTTCTCAATTGCCATGCTGTTGAATCCAGGTCATCCCCTGTTTGTATTTCTGATGGTATTTGAAACGATTCACTAAGCTTTGGCCAGTCTGAATTTTTAATTTGATATCTTTGCTCTACTTGTTGTGTAATCTTTCTCCTTCTCTCGATGTTATAACATCAAAATATATTAAATTATGATCACATGTTGTCAGTTGCTGTGCTACTTTCCATGATATAATTCAGTCTGCTATGTACCCCTTAGCTAGGGTGACATCAATATTTTCTTGTGCTCCAACTCTGTTATCAAAAGTATATGGATTGTCTCTAGTATTTATTACTACTAGGTCATTTTCTATGATCGCTTCTTCTAGTTGATGTCCTCTCTGATCTCGGTGTTTGCTCAACCACCATGTAGATTTCGCATTAAAATCCATCGTAAATATTATTGATTTTGTAGGATATGCATCCAGTATGTTCTCCATCTTCCTAATGTGATTGTTTATATCGTCACTATACTGGAAGTACTGGTTGCTTAGAATGAAACTGTTACCATTTGCAATCACCTCTAAACGCTTAACGTGTTTATCACACAACTGTGTCACTTTCACTACTTCTATCTTCCTGTTTACTACTATGGTTGCCGTCATAGGTTGTCTTCTCTCCATTATCACTCTTGACGTTGCTGCTGTGTATATGGGTTTATCCTTCAATACATAAGCTTCCTGAATACATATCAAGTTATCTGTCTTCTATTATTTCCCTTAATTCTTGCATTGCCATTTTTGCTCTCTGTGCATCTATTTGACCAATTCTTTTGCTCTTGTGTTTCATTCCTGTTAAGATCCTTTCTTCCATCCTGCTATATCGTTACTATTCTTTCTCTCAAACACGTATTCTTTCACCTCATTAATATGACTGTATCGCAGGGAACTACAGCTGTCTCCTGTTCTTTGTCTTGTTCTTATCTTTCCTTGTGTACTTGCCATAATCTGATTGTTAATCTGATTCTCGTTATCTATTCCTTCCATGTGGGTGGCTGCGCCTATCATCTTATTCTTACATTTTTGTTTATACTTAATTGCCCATAATGCATTCCATCTTAGTCTGCTCGGATTACTTTTGTTTATTTTCCTATGTGTGCTTTTAGTTTGAGTTGTCTTGCCCATATTCATTTCTATTTATTAATTACTCCCAAAACATTCTATATGTTGGGCAGTTATTGCTGTTGACACAGTGAATTTTAATTCCTGCGTCTGAATTATTCTTTCTGGTTCTGCACGGTGTGCATACTGACTTTTCTTTATCCTTGGCCTTTTGATATTCTTTTTTATTGTGGTCCTGTTCACCGCAATCTGAACACACAGATTTCTCCTGTTTGCAGTACTTGGCTACTTGGCCTAATTTCTGGCACTTCAAACACTTGGCGAGTACTATATAGTCTCTGTCTGAATAGCTTGAAAGAAAATATTAATTTTTCTTTTTTAACCAACTTAAGTCTCAGTTTAGGGTCAACTTCCAATACATGATGTACTGTTCTTTTGTCTCATGTTCCGGTTCAGAATCTGAAGGTAACCTTTTGGTTGAATTCTTCCCATGACATCTCGTCTTTGTAGTTTTCCTCGTGCATGTTTCCCTTTATATCCCCTTCCTTTTCTGTGGATAGTATATCGTAAATTATCATTAGTGGTTGTTTCTTTTCAGCTTGTTCAAACTTAGTGCCCTTGTCTTTTGTCATTTACAATCTTTTCCATGTCTTCTTTTGTTTCAACTTCCACTATAACAATGAAATCTGCGGCCCGTTCATTTGTTATCTTAATTTTCTCCTCTATAGGTTTTAAATTTTTGGTAACAATATCTTGTACTTCATTTGTCTTTTATCCTTGGGTAGATCTACTAAGCACAGTATGCGTTTGTTTGTCTAAGGCTTTATGCAATGTGTCTTCTGACTCTGTTAATTTTGGTTTCATTGCCATTTGAGGATATGTTTGCTTCGGTTGGGCCATGGTTTCCCTCCATGCCTTGTTCTCCGCTTGCAGGGTTATTACTTTTGCAGCTAGTTCATTAAATGTTTCCATGATTTTACCCATCTGGTTTACTATTGTTTTCTTTGTTCCCACTCCAACTATGACAGCGGCTATCGCCGCATTTATCTCTTTTTGGTATTCCACAATACTAGGGGGCATCTGCTCCCTAGCCACAACCTCACCTTCAACCATGATAACTTTAGAAGGTCCACTGTCCGACTTCGTAGGATATCTCACTAGTGACTTTCTAGGTTTACAGACATCCGCTTCCTCTATTCTCCCTCTGTGTTGTGATTTAGAGTTCCTCTCAGCTACTCCGGACATGCCGGAGTACCCGGGTCGGGACGAGAACCCGGAAGCAAGTTTGGCACTGCCAAGTTTGGCACTGCCTGGTAGGGTCGTGTGCACACGCAAGACACCTTCCCTCCCACTATGAACACTCCAATAGACGCTTTCCAGCAGGGGGTTAACTGCCAAACTCCGACCCCATCCAAAATTCATACCGAATAAAGAGGACTTCCACTGCCAGCAGTAGTGCAGGGTGGGTTTCGGTCATTGGTTGTCTCTATGAAATTCGCCGGCATTGTCATCTTCATCACTTACACTTTATTACTGCTACTACCAATTACTAAATTCGAGTATCTTGGCTGTCCGAAAGAACATACTAATGACTACTTCAATTACAACGATTACTACTCCTGCTGCTGCCGCTGCAGTAATGTAGCTGCATGTAGGTATAAAACACTTATTCCAGTCAATTAAACATGGACCTCACCGTTCGCGTCTTTGCAAAGCATTGTGATAACGGCACTTTTGCGTTAAATGTTGTATTATTCTTTGGCTGTATGAATATCCCTTTTCCACTGGATATTGCAGCAATGCCACCCATCCTTTTTATCCTTGGGCTCCTCTGGTTTAATTACCTTTAGGGCAGATAATGAGCGCTCTGTCATGGCTGTTGCCAGGCATGACTGATATTAGCTTTATTGGTTCATATACTTTTACCATAATATGCACCGGATTACCACACATTTTTGGTTCCGAAAAGAATTCAGTACAGGTAGCTGAGTCTGTAGTTTCACAGAAATAGCGTGTCTGATGCAAGTAATTAACAGCGATGGGAAACCCGACTTTTCAAACTCTGCCTTTATCTGCCTCAATTAATATGGATATAGATAAATAGTAATTTCTAGTTCTTTATAATGACTATTCCCATCCTGAAGCTCATATTTTTGGAGTCCGTAATTTCATTTAAAGACTCCTTAAATTCAATTTTAGAGACTAGGTTCCTGCGATTTCGTAGTATTTCGTTGCTAATCTTCTTCATTTCAATCCAAATTCTCTCAAATGAATTTATACGCATATATGTAAAGATTTGGACATTTCCAGTTCTTTGACACCAGGATATTATGTTCATAAATCCAGTTTTCATAACGCCATGACAATAATGAAGACACTGCAGTATGAATTATTAGAAAAAAACGTTTGGTTTGTAGAAAATGCTGCTTATTCACCTGCTTATAGAACATTGTCTGAATCTCATTCTTCTGGATTATTAATGACAGATTAAAAACACTGTTAAGTCCTTTTTATTCTGTTTAATTGTTTTCACAATCGTTTTATTATATCTGGTTGGTTTTAGTTTGTTCACCATCTTTTTAACCGTTTGCTTAAGTCTTGTGCACCTTTTTTGGCATGGTATTGTGTTCTTTAATGTTATTAGCAGATTATTGTAGTACCACATTTAAAATACGAATGTAACAGTGCTCTAACACATAACCTGGGAATTTCTATCTAACCAAAATTTTTAAACCTCCTTCATTACCAGATGCAATAGACACACCTCAGATGTTGAATTTTATTCCTATATAATTCCTCAAAATGAATTTAATCCTTAAAATATTCGTCTCTTTGATGTTTACGTTACAATTTTATCTGCTATTTCACATTGATTTACCACTGACTCCACATTATTCAACAAATCTCTAAAAGATTTTCTGGACCTTTCATCTAGGAGTGAAGTTAAACTCTCTTGGACATTACCCTTTTTATTCGGCTAAAGTAAGCCTACTGATAATTGCAACACATTTGACATGCGAGAGATTTCATTGACAAAAGCGAACCAAATTTATATATCATTCTACGTAAGATTTTTGGGCCCATGACTCTGGGTGGCACTCCCCAGGATGGTGGGGTGAAGTGACACAATACTAAGCGTAATCGGAGTTAAGGAGTTACGACAACAGAGATCAGGGTTCCTAACAGAGAGAGAGAGAGAGAGAGAGAGAGAGAGAGAGAGAGAGAGAGAGAGAGAGAGAGAGAGAGAGAGAGAGAGAGAGAGAGAGAGAGAGAGTGAAGCTTCCCGGTAGTCGCTCTTACATCTGGTTCTTCTCCTCCCTTGCAGGCTCACATATCCACCTGTGATTTGAGATAGCAAATTCCCTAACCATGCAAGCGGAAGCTCAAGCCGAGAATTTGAACACGAAACAGCCAATTAGAATGAGAGGTGAGGTGACACGAGAATTAACCTGAAATGCAATGATCCTTCCCAAAGTTCTCCTAGGCGAGCGAAACCTCTAAAAATACCCATGACTCAGGAAATTCGGCCAGCAGAACCGATCCTAAGGCCTCCTGAACGCAAGCCACAGAACAACCACCTCAGCCATCCCACAGGATAGTATTCTTTATAGAAAGACAGTGGTTAGTAACTTAAAGAACTATATTTAGCCCCTTACAGTTTCGACCAAATACAATTCACATTTAGAGTTGTTCATTTGACATTACAAATAAATATGCTCTTCGCTCACTTTATTCTCCGGCAGCCATGCAGGTGAAGATGATTAGATATCAACGTTTTGGGAGTGTACATCTCTCCCATCATCAGGATATTTATAAAATGTTATAACAACAGATAAAATACTGGATATAACACAACGATAAACAAAGGAAAAACACTATGAAAATTCGCAGGTCAGGAGATGGAGTGAGTATAGAAAATTGTGCCAAAGAAACTTAACTACTTAACTTGATTATCAAGCTGTATTGATCTTTGTTTCTTATTTCGATGGATTTCCATCTTTATGGCCCGTTTCCAAGAGGAGCTAAACTGAAATCCAACATCACGATTAATCGTGGTCCTTTCAGAGGAAATCGCCAAAGCCTCCTTCATTCTCCGTTCCCAATAACTGTTGCATTTTCCCGTCTCCTGAAAATTGGCTCTATGGTCGTTATCTAAACAATGCCCTGCCAGCCCAGACTTCTCAGGTTGCATTAAACGAATGCTCCGTTCATGTCCGATTATTCTAGTAGCGATGGTCCTTCCAGTTTGTCTTATATGCGATGTCCCACATTCACAGTGAATGCGGTACATTCCCGGAACTTGGAAGTCCAGTTTGTCTTTCACTGGCCTCAACAGATGTTTAATCTTCGGAGGTGGTTTGTGGATAGTCCTGATGTTGTATTTGGCGAGAATTCTGCTGATTCTGCCGTATAGATTGCCGGTAAACGGGATGCAGGCTGTAGTGGTAGGCTTATCTGACGCTTGCTGTATTACATGTTTCCCTTTCCTAACTTTGGTGATCGCGGCTTCAACGTCATTTTCGGAGTAGCCGTTTTGACGAAAAGTGAGTCTCAGGTGCTGTAATTCTTCTTTTAAGTGGCTGTGATCAGAGATAGCCAAAGGTCTGTGGGCCAGTATATTGAGAACTCGCTGTCGTTAAGACTTATGATGGAAACTATGAGCGTTCAGATAGAGATCGGTGTGTGTAGGCTTGCGATATACAGCATGCCCCAGTGTACCGTTGCGGTTTTTTGAAACAAGAATGTCTAGGAATGGAAGAGCACCATTCTCCTCCACTTCCAGGGTAAACTGTATTTGAGGTCGAAGGCTGTTGAGATGCGCAAGAAAGTTAGGCAAAGTGTCAGATCCATGTGGCCAAATAACAAAAGTGCCGTCCACGTATCTATAGAAATGGGATGGTTTAAGTGGAGCTGTGGTAAGTGTTTTATGTTGATATCTAATCATCTTTTCACCTGGCTGGCTGCCCGAGAAGAAAGTGAGGGTATTCGTCGCCAGGAAAGCTTCAGGTCTTATTTTTGGATATGGTTTTGTCTTCATACTTCATTTTTCCGTCATCTGAGTTAAAAATTAATATGAAATGGAATTATTTATCTGGTAACAAATCATGAGTGCGTTATTTCATTACTTTCAAATTTCATTCTGATGGTGCGCGTACAGCACGTATTGGGAAGCGAAGGAACCATTTCAGAATGCATCAAAAGGCTGAGACTTCCTGAGACTTCAGGTTCCTACAGTATGGCCTGGAGCACAACCAAGACTTCCGTTTATGTTCTCCTAGATTTAGCCATATCGAGCGATAAATAAAATGGATAAAATGTTCATCATATCAGTCCAGGGGCCATAGGACCTAGAGACATCAGATATTTATATATTAAGAAAAATTCCATATCCTGATTATTCTACCTGACCAAGATTCTAACTCCAGGCACCTCTTGAAGTGAGGCAGGAACCCTACCATCTACGGTACCAGGATGGGTGCAAACACGAATGCTTCAATATTATATTAGATCACTGTGAATGCTATATATCTATGCCATAGCACTCATAAGAGACGTATCCGTACAATTATGATCATCAAACAAGCTTGTGAGACTGTATAAACTTTTTTACGAAGATAATACTAAATTATCTCTCAAACGTATCAAAGAATTTCAACTACGAGCAACTTTCCAAAATGATATTTTTTGTAATCGTTTAATAATATTTTTGTGAGTTAAAGGGCATAAACGTATGCAATTTTCTCATAATGTACTTTTTCATTTTGAAAGAAAGATAACAGTTCAGTGTTTGTAAACTATATCCACATTTAGTTTTTTATTTGCGTATATCACGGGTATATATGGTGCAAATGCTTCCTGAAATTATTGTCACCCAATTATCCGAAGGCACGACCAACTGGAGCTGGGTAGGGGACAGGAGGCATTTAGATCACGCCTACCCATTTATCTTGTAGCGCTAACATAGGGGATGGTTAGGAAAGTGTCACTAGGCACTAGCCGTCTCTTTCCCCTCCCCCTGACGTCTGGAACTATCAGGATATTTCATCTAATCCGGAACCTTCTAGATTGGTCAGTTGGTCTTATATAAGCGACGCGCCGGGCTGGAGTTCAGTTCAATTCTTGGCGAGCTGCCGTGAAGAGCGTCGTGCTAGAGAACGGACTGGAAGACTGGGAACTTGTGTCGGAGGACTATTACGTAATTGTGAGTGTCGAATGGACCTGTAGCAGACGAACCAGTGTATTGTAATTGTGTGAGCTACGTAACTATGTGATCGGCAAGTGCTCCAACTGTAATTCGGTGGAAATAAAGAACATTTTGGGTTTGTGCAATTGGACTTTTAATTCTAAAAACCCACAAAGTCACATTATTAACTAAAATAATCACGGTTAAAGCTTTCTTTGAGTATTCCAAACACCGCGTTTTAATGTACTTCAGTTAAGGTGTTTCTCAGAAGGCGAAATCTAAAGCTAAACAGCCCCTAGATTAAAATTACACTATTTCCTTTTGCCACTATCAGAATAGCATAGCGCCGTTCTATTCTCTCAAGAAAAATATGAAAGCTAAAAACATTACCTAAAGTTTCGAATTTCAATAAAATTTATTCATTTACTAATCATATTTACCAGTTTTTGTTTTATTTTACCACAGGTATAATGTAGTAAATAGATATTTTTGTGAATTGTGCAGCTACCACCTTACTGCACCAACTCTTAAGCTCATTCTGCAGCATCACTTTAAGGAAGGTAGGTGTGAAAAATTCCTCCAGATTTTCTTGTAGGAACTTACCTATCTAACACAAAAAGGCCGCATAACATAGTGCGAACAAAACTTTGAAGAAAAGAAGAGCCAGAAAGAAGAATAGAAGGCCTGGAAACTGTTCTCGCAAACATCCAGAAGTAAGTAATGGTTATTGCCTTGCACGCTTTTTTTTTTCTAACAACAAAGGGAGGACATTTGTCGTTATGTCTTTGGGAGGGAACCAGGTACTCATATGAAATGCTTATTACGTCATCACAATGGTATACTTGTTGCCTTACACTCATCAACATTCTGGAAATATCATAAACTCCCTTTTTTCTTTTCCCTTTTCGCGTGCTGTAAGGCAATAACAAGATAAGACGTTTGCAAATAAATTTTCTACTTCCTGAACGCAGTACGCGTACGTGCAAGAAATTTTGCCAATATGGCAATGTGACAGTTTATCATCACTGAAATGTCAAGAAGTTTCCCATTCTTCCAGTGCTAAAATTCTGCCTGCTATCAGGACGGGGATGGAACTTTCCTCAGACAATCTTTGTTAATAATTACTTTCCTTAGCCAAAACCTCACCAGTCAAAGAGCGAGTGGGATGGATGAGGTAACATCCTGTGGGATGTCGTGGGTTCGATTCCGTGTCCGATCTTATTTCCTCGAATTGCTAAGCGAATGCTGGGAAGGTTCATTACATTCCCTCAATTTCTTCGCTCTCCTTTTATTTAAGTTTTCCCCCGCTTGTTGTTTCTGGTCCATATCAACAGGTATCTAGGGTGCTTCATATCGTACTTGGTAAGTGAGGTTTCTACTTTCCTATCTCCCAGAGATATACTGACACCTCCACAGGGACGCTGGTTGTAAAAGACACCTTCCATCTGAACTATTAAAAACAATGGTGTTCGCTCTGTCCATGTTCCTGAGTTGGCCGACTTCTGTGTCCTTTCACCTCATCCCTCCCTCTCAGGGCACAGGTGAGAGGGAGGTGAGGTACAAACGGCTGCATAGTCAGAGTGCGCATGTCCTTTTCACCTTGCCTTACCTTACTTTACCTACCAGTCGAAAGTGCCAACAGGAATGAGAGCAGTTGTGGCAAATCCAAAATAATGCTGCCTGGAAGCTACATGTATACATATATCTGAGTTCTCATTTGACAAGCAAAAAATCACATGCACAACATTTACTCGACCTTCTCTATTAATTCTTTTGCAAAATGCTCGAGAAAAGTTTAGCGAGATAGACTCTCAGATCATATTTATAGTTTCGCTGTAGAATCCAGTACATACAGTGACTTTAAAATGCCATGAAGTTTACATGACTTTGACAAAAAAGGCAGAAAAAGGGCAGCCCCGCAGGTGAGAAAAGAATAAGCAAAGACAAATTAAAACAAATAACAAGAATCATTTGCATGATGGTTAACTGTAAAAAAGTTCTTTGACATCAGTTAATTATTTTATAGAGAAATAGGTATTCAGCTTTTGTCCATCCCTAACGGTTTTACCATGAACCACCGGTTTTACCGGCTTTAGATTCTCTTATGAAAGAAACATTTGCAATGAAGAGGATTTCAAAAGATATTCTAGGAAAATTTAAGATATATATTTCACTTCTAATTAAAATACAGGCTGTATATAAATGAATATCGGGGATTTAACTCTTTATAATATTTATTACGTTCAACTTACAGTCATAAATGATATGTCAAATGAAGAAAGTAAGTCAAACAGTTTTATCAAGTACCTTATAAATAATCAATGTGACTACCCTTTGTTACACAGCACACATCAAGCCTTTAGCTGAGCTCTTCCCAAATGTTGATAAGTGTGTATTCAGTAACTGTAGCGACAGCTGCTTCAATCCGGGTTCTTAATTCAGGAAGGTCAGCTGGAAGCGGTGGCACGTATACCCGATTCTTGATGAAGCCCCAAAGGTAAAAATCGCATGTCCTTAGGTCAGGAGAACGAGCAAGCTTTGTCATTGGGGCCCTTGCAGCCTATCCGGCGCTCGGGTACAGTGATGTTCAACCAATCGCGTACTTCTTTATGCAGTGAGGTGGCGCAACATCTTGCTGGAAAATGAAGTTCTCTGGCTCAGTTTCTTCCAACTGAGGGAAGAGTCATTGCTCTAGTGTATCAAGGTAAGCAGTGCCAGTTACAGTAGGTACACCAAAAAAGAAAGGCCCATAAACTCTTCGCCGGGATACGGCACAAAAAAACATTCACTTTAGGGGAATCTCGTTGTATTTGTATCATCTCGTGATGATTTTACGAACTTCATATGCGCACATTATGAGTGTTAACATGCCCACTAAGGTGAAAGGTCGATTCATCATTGAAGACAACACGATCCAAAGAATCGTCATCACCCTGAAACAACATGTTGTTTGCGAAATTGGCACATAATCCTTGGTCTGTCAGCTTTAGAGTCTGTAATAACTGTAAACGGTAAGAACGTAGCAGCAAGCGTTTTCTTACAACTTTCCAAACAGTACACAGAGGAACTTGTAATTTACGACTAGACTTCCGGACTGCTTTCTTTGGGCTACGAGTGAACGACTCTCTCACTCGCTCAACAGTCTCTTCACTTGCTCTTGGTCGTCCCGTGCTCTTCCCTTTACAAAGGCAGCCAGTATCTTCAAACTGATGATACCATCTACGAATGTTATTATTACTAGGAGGATCACAACCGAACTTAATGCGGAACGCACATAGGACAGTAACTACAGGTTCGGTCTTTGCAAACTGCAAAACACAAAACGCTTTCTGTTTACTAGTCGCTATCTTTGCTACTACCGCTGTCTAGCGGATTTCCGCAGAAACATTTAACCCGCATGCGCACTGGTGCCAACAAACTGAGTTGGTTTTTCATTTGACATATCATTTATAGCTTAAATGTAATGTGATAAATATTATAAGGAGTTAAAACCCATATATTCGTTTATATACACCCTGTATATTGAACATGTAGTACTTAAATCAAAATCACCAATAGGAATTTTTGGAGAAATGAAAAATTAGGAAACTTTTCCAACGTACATCCTAGTTTTTAACTGAATTACTTGCTTGAAAATATTTGGGTCACATCCTTTGGAGACGCTGAACCTAAATACTAACTTTGGTATTTAATGCACGTTTCGTTTTTGATTAAGCCGCTCGAAAGCACCTTCCCAAAAATGCTAATGCTGACTTCAGTAAGACACAAAATAGGTGTTTTCTGTGAAATCTTGGCATTGAATTATTAGTTGGAATGTACAGATGTCTCTAATTGATATAGGTAATATGTTGAGAATGTATATTGAATATTTTAATTGTATAGTGGAATTTTCAAAACATAAATTTAATGTGAAATCTAATATTAAATCTTTGGATAATGATAAAACATAAACATCAGCGCAATAGGGGAGAGACAGTGTCACATGTTATTCATGTCGTGGGATCGTGGGTTTGATCGAAGCCCTACTTCCTGACACATGGGGCCATCTCGGAGTCTTCCCAGATTGCTAGGTGGTAAGGTCAATTACGTCCTCCAACTTTCGTGAGCCTCAATTTCACTTCGCTCCTTCTTTTACTCCCCCTTCATCCTGTCGGATCTTTCATGGTGCTGGTGCCTATAGTCGCTCTAGTTGAAGGTCCTAGCTTTGGTGCTTCGGGTTGCAGAATTTGAACATCGTCTCTTGCATTGAAATTTATGTGTTTGTTACAAATGAAACCAGTAAATATTCGGAGAAATGTAGGTAACAAAACTGATACAGAATTTAAGGGTCCATTAAGTACCTTATAATCCATGATAAAACTAGGGAAAATGGAATTTGTGAATTGTGTGGGGAAAAAGAAAGCATAGAACACTATGTAACAGAATGCGAGTAGGTTTCAATATGGTGGAAAAAGGTTTGGACAGAAAAATGGGACAAAGTAGAGAAGAGGATAGTAGCTATAAAATTGTTAACGGGCAGGGTGGAAAAAAGGTAAGAATTATTGCTGTGTTCTTGCAGACAGTAAAAGAAAAATGGGCCATAAATGTAAAAAATATAAGAAAGGAAGAGGAGGGGGAAGAAAGGGACTAATTAACTAATCAAGGAGGTATGGAGGCTAAGAGCTCTCTAGCAGGGTAAGAGACCAGGGTGTCATGCAAGCCAAGGTAGCAACAAGGTAACAACAAATACATGTAGCCAAAAGTTGCAAATTGTTAAATTTTAGAATATGCACATTAAATATCAAAATATAAAATATCAAAATAAATAAATAAGGAGCTATAATCTTGGTAAGTTTTCCGTAAATAACTAATAAGGTACATAGTAATACAGGATCACGCTGAATATGAATATTATATAAAATTGTGTTGAAGATAAGGAGTTTAGGTTCTGGCAGTTCATTTAAAGAAGATCTTGCCTATGGGTAAAGGGACATTAGACAATCAAATTAGCGATGGCTGGGACTTTAGGAAAATTCCTAGAGTTAGCCCGGATGGTCACGTGAGTAAAGAGCAGTGCTTATGCAGGTTTGTCGGATTAGGTAGTAGTGTAGCGTGGGATTCTTGGAATGTGAGGTAGAAGTTCCTAGAAACTTACAGACCCATTCTTATTTGGAAAGCCGCAGATTTTGGTAAAGTAGAATAGATTTGTGGCAACATTGGATTAATAACTAGAAGTGGTGGTCCAGAATTCATTAAAACAAGGTCAGTTATTAGGAGACTTCACATTTTGGTGGGTAAAGATGAAGTTAGTAGGCGGATTCATCATCATTCGTAATATCAGAACCACGTTCTATCGTGTGGTAGAGCACTCAGAATCTTCATTCAAAATATTGCCACATATTATTTTGATATAAATCTTTTAACACCAGACATTTATATCGTAGTTTGCATTGGTCGGCAAATTCTCTGCTAAAATAAAGACCATTTGTCATATGTTTCGTAATCAGAACAAGTGTAATCCTTTCACACGTATCCTGAAAGAGGTCTCTCGTTGCTCGTGCAGATAACCAAATTTATCGTCAATGGGGAACTATTTCAAATTGGCGTCACATCGTGCCAAAGAATTTTGTTTCAAAAATAAGGGTTATATATAGGTTTCGGAAACGGTTTCTGGTTTGTAGCTCTTTGATTGGAAAATAGGTGTGCAAAGCACTTCACTGCGCCCTCTACCTTCCCAAGTACTGTCGACAATTTACATAATTGTTAGTCCAGGTGTCCGGTGCCTCTTTCCTCTCCACCTACTATATTATTGTCAGCAGTCTTGTAAGCATCGGTAGGAATGTCGGTATTTCATGCGGGAGAAAAGAATGGTTTCCCTAAAACCTGATCCTCCGACTTTGGGGTGTCCCAGGCCTCTCTGTTGAATATATAAGCCTGTGGGGGAGGGAAGCTGTCTCTAGGGAGTCAATATCTGAAAAACAGGGCGACCCTATATTATCACCTTTCACCTCGCATCTCCTTCACGATATGGGCACAGCTACAACGAATGGTCAACAGATGGAAGCATGGTGTTAAATCACTCTTGCAAATTGTGTAGTAACCAACAACTCAGTTCAACTCAACTTTCTAAACTCAATCAACTGATCGCTGGCGGGCGATTTACTACTCCTTACACAGATTTTAACAAATTAATATTCTCAATATTCAATGATATTAAATGCATGTAATTAAGATATTTTAATAAAGTCCTGTCGAAAAATGCTTCGTTTTTAATTGTAGAGCTCATAACTCCATTGTAGCTGCATTCATTTTTCGACTATTCCTGTTGCAATGGCAATAAAAAATGGGAGCTTATTGTTGTATGACACAGAATGCTTTTCGTGAAATATGTTTATTTAAAGTATTATACTGCATCGGTATAGGAATATTGACTTTTACGCCATGCAGATGCTATAGAAAACAGCTTCTTTTAATATTCCTCTTAGCCCAGGCTAAAATAAAACGTCAAAGTATGTTTGGCTTAGCTTATTTGGCAAAGTGAATCTTTGAGAAGCAACACTGTCGCGCCATATTCAAGACTTGGTCAACATCTTCAAGGCAGAACGCTTATTCAGAAAGGAATTGGAATTTGAGGACATCAAACTTTGAATACGAGGTTGTTAAAGCGGTTTAAAAAGAATTGACAACCAATATTTGAATTGTGGGCGTTCGTGTTCAGAAAGTTAATACAAATGTTTATGCCAGAATCTCATGACACTAAAACTTCTAAATGGTACTTACAGCTGGCGTAACAACGGCTCTCCAATGTGACTGATACGTATAACACTATTGTCGTATTTTACTTTAGGTCTGTTGCTGAGCACCATTATCACTTTTAGGGTCCTCAGTATCGAGGAAGGTATATCGCAGTGAATGAGTTATTATTGAGCGCATCTATTGTTTTGTGTCATGGTTTTTGATGTGATATCTGAGGTTCTCTTCCTTGGTTTTGGATATATTACATAGGTATCGTGACTGCCTTTAAATAAAAATTGGGGAACGCCAAACTATGCGGCCTTCAATTCAGACCGAGCCAACCAGATTTCGAGTAGTATTACCATCACGCATCTCTGCTGGCAGCTGTTTGATCTATCACTGATAATGGGACTGGCTTTGATGGTCTTATGTTATAGACACAAGAGACGCGAGCTTCCAAAAATGGTTCCTTAATATACACAAATTCACATTTTAAGTGAAATAAGCCCCAGAGATATAAGGAAAGTCCTCAATCAGTAAATTTTGGGGTGGATTTGCTGTGTTTTAAGTGGGAGATATGTCATATCTGCTCGGTTGAAGGAATGTGTGTACAGTATTTTTTTAGTCAAAGTACGGTGTTCCTAAAATATTTACAGAAACCTGCTTTTCTGATATGACAGTGCATCCTCAAATATCGATTCAATTATCGTAATTGTTCAAAACTGACCTATTTGTATTCATGGATACTCTTTAACTTCTTGGTTCTTAACGTTCGATTCTATACTGGGTGTGAAAGACTGCTGAATTTTCCTCAGAAGTCGCTTTCTAAGACCTGAGGGTTATTTTCAGTGCATAAATCTGCGACATGGGATCACCGGGCTTCCTATTTTGCTGAGGTTTTTACAAAACTCTCTTAACCCTCACCAGGTTTTAAACAGAGATTAGTATGTTATCTCTAGAACCCGGATAACGACTGGCATATATGCTCTCCAATTGCTCCATAGATAGGGCAGGTACAGTTGTTTGGCCAATACGTTTTCCCGGTATGGAATCAACTGGAATGGACTGGAATGCGCTACCGAGGGGATTCGGCTCGGAGGATCAAACTTGGTCTATTGTACCTTTGCTCCCAATAGGGCAGCCCCCCGGAGGATGGATGAAGTGAGAGCAGAAAGAGCGGTGGTCCCTATGAGTCATGAGAATGCAGAGGGCAGGGTCCCCACAATTTACCAGTTGGAAATTGCAAAAACATCTGGCAGGCCAAATCAACCAACATCCCACCGTGCTGTGGGCAGGAAACGGCCCCACCAGACCGGGTTCGGGACACAGAGACCGTCATATCGGAGTAGAAAGTTCTACCAACACCGTATTATCCTGTCATGCAATGATGACACATCCGTCGACACTTCTACAAAGAAGCAACCAGATCAGAAATGATGTGAAATGATAATAGAGATGAAATGGAGAGAAGGAAATTGGGAGGTTGTAGCTAACCTACCCAGCGCTCTCCTGGCGATCGGGTAACCCCACAAAAAAAGAAAAAAAAAGAAAATCATGGGTCAGGCAGGTTTCCCACGAGAAGCGAACTTGGACCTCCCGAATGCGTGCCACAGTAAATTTTTATGTTAAGTCAATTTAAAACAATTACTTATGAAACACCCTACGACACAGTAGATGAACAATTGCTTTTATTAGTTCGCCATTTGCGATCACAATGATCACACATTTTTTTAAATACACCTCGTTCGAATCCATACGAAACTGTACGTCCTGTACCAACTTTGAGCAGTTCCAACTAGGTTTCTATAGCATTTTCGTACTACATGGTATTGTATAAGAAAGTTGCAGTATATTGTGGCTTTGTGGGTTAGCAAAATTAAAAGTCCAATTAGCAGAAATTCAAAATGTTCTTTATTTCCGTAGAATATACACTCTGATCAATCTTTACGTAACAGAATTACGCCACATACACAATCACAATCTACCAAGGTCGATGTCCACAACAATCAGCGTTCTGATGACATCTGTTTACACCACTCCTGCTACGTCTGTACTTACAAATGAGTGCAACTCCACTGTGTTTTCCACTGACCCTTGGCGAGCCGTTACTTCCTTAAATACCTCTATTGATAATTCTAGATATTTCTGGAACAAATAAGAGATCGAATGTTCTATAAGACAATCAAGACGGCACCAGACTATTCTAGACGGAACTTTATCTGTGCCGGCAAGTCTTTTATCTCCACACTATATTTATTTATTCCGGACTCTTTATTTCTGTGATACACTATCCGGTAGTTATCGCTCCCTGCCCCGAACCTTTTTATTCGAGTCGCCGCGACAATATTGATAGAAAATAATTACTGTATTTAACATGCTTTAAGAATGAAAGGTTTTGCTTAGGGCACCTACACACACTTAAGGATACTACAGAGTAATCCCGTTCTGACTACAAATGGTACAAGAGATGAACACATATTATAACGTGCAATGAAGTGTCATGACAATGAAGTGAGTGAGTGTGTGGAGTTTAAGGGCCCGTCGACAACAAGGTCATTTGGGCCCTTCATGACAATGAAGTGGAGGATAAAAGTGCTAGAACAGACACAAGCGAATCTTTGGGAGAGGAAATAGGGCGCACAGGCGACTTTTCAGGCAAGACAGCCACAACTAGCTACAGAGCCGGGTAAACATACCCTGGGCTCTTCAGTGTCAGGAAATAGTTTCGAGACATTCGAAAGGTATTGTAAAGTAAGCTGAAACTGATATAGCAAATGCCTTCTGGACACAAGAATTCTTATCGTTTCCATTATTGTGTATGCTAAGGGATGGTTTCTTTGAAAGTGTATTGTTGATTTAACAATCAAGTGTACGTTAATTACATAATTGATTTTGATATGCATAGTTTATTTTGGTTAACGGAAAATATACCATTTTTAAACGATAAAAGGACTAAATTGAAAACACCTCTTAATGTTTTTTGGACTTAATGTAAATATGAAAGGTCAAAGGGATAATAAAGCAAGGAAATTTACACTTTCGTCAACTGTAATTTAATTAGGTTTCTGAGTGAGCGATACGGCTTGGATAGAAGAGCCACCACCTCAAGGTGTATTCGGAAATAACATGGCATAGTATACAAAACTGATGAAAAGCAAATATCACTGCATACAAATGAAACGACGAGCTACCATAACAATAATCGCATGCATAAGCAAATGAATTAATTGCTCTCGTACAGATGCATATTATAAATGCTACCAACAAAAGAAATATTAGACAAACAAAAACCTACTTTTATAATTCGATTGTGTTGGTGCATGAAGTTGCTGGTACACTGCTCGTACATATTTGAATTAATTATTATTTCTCATGTTATGTTGTTTTATTTCGAGCTATTACCATAATTGGCTTGCACGCCTAGCTCGTTTCTAAATAAAGATAACTTTAAAGGAACAAACCTCCGGTATTTAAACCATTTGCCTTTAGGGGCATTTAGGGGTACTAATAGCAAATAGCTAATGTTGTAACATAGTACCGGACATCAAAGTCTTCACATGTCTATTTCTGGCAGTGCAAAGGCAATGCTATTTGGGAAATTTACCTATAAGCGGCAAACTCGCATTCCAGTGTTAAATTGACTGGGATCTAATTGGAGCTATGAGTTCTCTTTTCCTCAGTTGAATGGTTGTAGGAAATGGATTTTGGTGGTCGTTGACTACTCAGTCGTATTAATAATACTTTGTTTGTTGCAGAACTATTTGGTATAATTCCTACTAAGTTTTTTTATCGACTTGGATCGGTGACCACCTGTTAGTTTTACTTGAAACCCTGGATTACTTGTTTAAAGTTACTTCCGCGCGGTTTCTACTTCTTATTTATACGGCGACTACTTTCCTCTAATAAACTTCTAATGCTGCTTCCGCTTACGATGGTCGCGCTATGCTTAACTTCGCTACATGTCGGACTTATAAATCTTCGCTTCTCCTTCTTAACGCGCAGGAACACGTCCTTCCTGTCGTATAATCTTTTAAGTAAATTTTTCTTACTTCACGATACAGCTCGAAACTTATTCTGACCCGCTGTCTAAATTTATCACATGACCAAACTAGCTCATCCTTCTCAAATGTTACAGTATTATTGGTTTCTCATTTATTTCGAATTTTCCCATTGGTTTACAAAACTCATTTAACTCATTGACGTTCAGCCTACCCTGAGTTGGGGAACACCTACCCTGAGTTGTTTGTAACGGTATACATCATTATGAAATAAGCGAGGTACATCCCTTTAGCCTTCATGCTCAGCTACATTTTGAAAGCCCTTTGTCCCAACACGTTCCTGGCTGGAAGTATACTATGGTTCTCAGACATTGAAATGTTACTAGCACAAAGAAGATAACGGTCCTCCCTTCCTGTCTCTCCGACGTGTACAGATTTTTACAAGAATATTTTCTCTTTCTTGCCTGGATGCTAGTATACATGTTATATTAAATTATATTCTTCCCTACTTATTCTTTAAGCCAACTGCTATTTTAATCATTACTCTATCCATTCTAATTTCATATTATTGTAATAAGGTTTCCATATTATTTTAGAAAGGAATTTTTATTTATTTTTCTTCTTTTTTAACTATCTGATTTCGATTAATTCGCCGCCTCTTAATCGCTGCACGATACTGCTGTTACACTACGTTAAAATATTTGAAGTGAAATTAATCCACTTTAATGGTAAATTTTTCTGCATGTTTAGAGATTTTTATCTGGTAGGTAATAATTTACAGGTTGTTAATAACGTTTAAGGGAAAATCTAGGTCAGTGTTTCTCAACGTGTGGTCCGCGGACCTTCGGGGGTCCGCGAGGGGATATCAGGGGTTCTTCGAAGGGGCCCCTTAAGTCCAGTTATAATGTTGAATTAAAACTATAGAAAACGTAGAATTGTATTTTCTGAGTCACTTATCTACTCAGTACCGAATAATATTTGTTTCAGTTAACATTTATTATACAGCTATGTCGTAACAATGTAACACAGCTGTGAGATGGAATCAAAGTTGGGAAAGTGTAGTACAGCTTTATAACAGCAGCGCCGGAAGGTTGTTGAACTTGCTACCAAAGGACGTATATTGTGCCCTTTCCAACCACCTATATGTGTAAGCAAACATTTTAAGAGTTGTGCAACATTAAGCCATTGAAGAGAAGGAAACGTGCCAATGTAGTTGCCAACGGACCTAAGAGTAAAAATCACCAACATTAAGCCCAGCTTATCTGAGCTTATTCAATTAAAAAAAAAACAGTTGCATTGTTCACATTAAAACGTTTCAAATAACAAAGTTTCAAGCTTTTGCCACGTAAACTTTGCTGAAATGCTGAGGTAGTGGTTTCACAGCATTATGAATAACTTTTTATATGTATAAAAATACCTTCTTTACATGGAAAATAAATTAATTTTTATAACAAGTGCATGATGCTATTAATCCTTGAGTAATCCAAAGAGTGCGGTATTTCAAATTTTTACTGATGTAAAGCTAAAGTTGAATAAAAATCTATTATGTGTTTCAAATGGGAAGGGTTCTGGAGTCCAGCTAATCAGATGCCGTATCACACTCAGCGTCGCCAACTTGTTACCCCACTCTTTTTATATTTCTCTCTCTCTCGCGCACTTGTACAATATACACATCTGCTTGGCGCAGCCATAAGGGTAAGCAAATTATATTTTACAAACTTTTACAATGATGCAGTTGCCAAAATCAAATTTGGTAAAAGTATTTTAGAAAATTATGTATATTTTAAAATACTGTAACTATAATTATAGTTTATGACTTACCTGTTTTTCTAATCCAATGGAACTGCCAGTGGCTCAGCCATATCGCTGTCAATGTCACTTCCATTAAGAGACAATTCGTCATTGTCACTGTCTTCATCGTCTGAGTTTTGCAAATTTATGATTATAGTTTACAAGATCTCGTCACGTGTTATTTCTTTCTTAAAATCATCTTCTTGAATGTTTTCTGCATGCCTCATGAAGTTTTCCCAATCCTGTTGTGTTACCTTCTCAATTTCTTCGTGAACAAGTCGTTTAACGTCCGTCAGTTTGAAAGTTATATTTCTGTTTGCAATCCCCCTTTTTATTTGAGCCCACGCCAACTCAATTAGATTATATTGGCAGTGGTAAGGTGAGAGGCGTATTACCCCGTGTCCCGTTTCAATTGCACGTTGATCCAGCTGATACACTTTCTCCGTGTTTTAAAACGGAAGTACTCTTTGCAATAACTCATTTTTAGATTCTGTTTCCGAAAACTTTTATAGAACGTGTACACCTTAAAAATAGTACTTCGAACCTGCCTTCGCAGTACCTGACTTTTTGACTCACCACTAAATTCACCTTAAGATGCCATTGCACTATTTAGCTCTTACTCTACTGTTGTCTAAAGAACAACTAAATGATATTGATCTGAATTCTCCGGAGTAAATAAACACGTCTTCTCCAGCATTCATTCATAAACATAAGCATACAGCATTCCACAGCCTAACATGAAATGAAGTGTTTGCTCTTTCTCGAATTTATCACCTTGACTTATTCAAAATAATTCTTTTATCCATCATGTCAGTAGTTTAAATTTCAGTTCTGAGTAAGTAAAAGTATATGTACATACATACACACCAACCACTTTGAACTCTAGGGTAAATTGAGATCACGAACCATTCATAAACAAAGATATAATGTGACCAGACACGTTCTGCCAGGGCAGCCGAAAATTTGTTCCGTCTCGCTCGAATTGGATTATTCAAAGTAATTCTTTATCACGTCATGTCAAACATTTACGATTTAATTCTGAGTAATTACAAATATACGTACACGCATACATGCCAACCAATAATGATATTCATACAGTGCTTACATCGCGATTTGTTATAATAGTGGTAATAGTGGTTTATTTATTTGTATTAGAAAGACTATTTCGGTATTCATGGTTGTGTTAGATACATTACTCTCTACCTCCCACATGGATCAGTTTCGGCAAAATCTGAATTTTTGTCTGAGTGCGAATAGTAGTTCATACAGATTGATTAGGTTGGCGCACCGCACACAAACTTAGCGGGGTTGCAATACGACAACACCGCAGAATTCCGATTGGCTGCTCACCTACTAGCGCGCAAGGATAAATGTCTTCCCATTTGAAATTCATAATTGTTCGATAAACTTGTATATAATTTACCTGAAAGTGAAAAGAAAATTAATTTTGATATAGACAATTTAAAAATATATACTTTTGTTCAAAATACATTTTATTACAAGTGTATTTTAAATAGTGTAACTTTAATTTTTTAATTTGTTATTAATTAAATTTAAAACTAAATAGATAAGAAAATATCTAAAATTATGCATACAGCAATTATTTAATTTCCAATTATGACATTCAACCAAAAGTTGACTGGTTTATATAAATTGAGTTGCCAAACCATGGGGGTCCATAAAAAAGTTGTTATATGATAAGGTGGTTCTTGAGGCAGAAGAGTTTGAAAAAAACTGATCTAGGCTATTGTCATTTTTGGCCAGATTGGTTGCATTATTCGTATTTTGGTGAAATCAAGCTTCAAAACCCCATAGTTCAAAGAATCTTGGAAATCTGTGTCCGGCTCCCTATTAATATTTTGTTGAACATTTGCTCTTGTGAGCCGCATATTAGTACGTCCAACTAAACAGTTTCCGCCTATTTTGAAACCGACCTATTCCCTAAAGGAATGTGGAGTGAATCTACGTGCTAGCCTCGAGGGTCGCAGTGCGCCGACTGCTACAGTGTAGTCTTTACAAAGCAGGAGATAGTGCTTGAGGTGACGTTTATATTTCATCATGCCCAGTACAAACAAGCGTCTCCGCGAAGTTGAAAGACAAATAGAATTGGTGAAATCAGTTGCAAGTAATCTAAGTCTTGTGGAAGGTGAGGTAGGCCAATTTATCTTTGTTAAAATGGGGAATGAGTTGAAGAACAATGGCTGTGATTACATTTAAAAATTACTTATCTACTCTCAAGTAAAATAGTCACTTAATGAAGAAGCGCTGTAAACATGCAATATTTATTGCTTTAGGCATGCTTCAGTATCTGCTATTGCCCGTAATAGCTCACAATAGAAGCCCAAGTGTGATAACTTTCTTTTTTCCTTTAGGTAAACACCATATGACCATCAAAGGGAAAAGTGTGATAACTTATTAAACTATGTTTCATGTTCTGTACTGAGTGATAAAGTACATAAAAGTCAAACTTGAAAGGTGATCAACATTGTAGGAAACCTTAAAGAAATTATTTTTTCTGGTTATTTTAAATATATTTTAAGGTCATAACGTTATCATTTTAACAGGCTTTTTAGTATTCTCTATTTTAGGGGATTCGGCACTCCAACCGGCGTTGGTCCTCAAGTGGGTCATCCTTGGGACGAAGGATGAGGACAGAGGAGACAGAGAGCGACTGTCCCAAAGAGCCACTACAGTGCATGGGACAGGGTCCCTACACTTTACTTAAATGGAAACCTTCCCCGGCAGGCCAGGACAACGGACATTTCCACGTACTGTGGTTAGAAGACGGTTCCAGCAACCGACCTACCGGTGGAGGAAGTGGTTCACTCAGAGCATATCACCCTGGCATGCACTGCTGAGTCTCTCGCCGATACTTCTACCCTGAAAGAGATTACCAGTTGAGAGATGACCTGAAAATGGAGGGACAGGAAATTCGAGGGATGAGATTAACCTATCCAGCATTCATCTAGCGACTCGGAACCCCTCACCCCCCCCCCCCGAAAAATCCATGAGTCAGGTAGATTGACCCTGGGAATCGAACTCGGGCCTCCCGAATGCGGACCACAGACGAAATACCTGAGCCATCCCTCTCCGTTATGTGGCAATGGTATTTAAAACTCATGCACTATATACAAATCGAAGCAATAAACGAAGGATTTGTGATGACTGGTAAATATTTACTAGAAACATCAAGAGCAATACACTCGTATGATATTGGTCATTTATCAGTAACACTTTTTGCAAACTATAATAAATAAAAGGATATGATGAATATCCTGATGCCACAAATAGCATAGCTGTAACAAAATAATAACATGACGTCATCAGCTGAAAATTCCCCTTTTATATTTTGATATTTTGGTATTCTGTAACTTTGGTTTATCGAGAACAAACTGGTGTAAAGTGTCAATTGGGAATACGACAAAAGAAGTATTCGCAAAAGTCCTCACATTTTACTTCAATGATTCAAATAATATATTGTATTATTCAGCAGTTAGCAGTAAATGACTATGCCTATATTATTGGAATATAAAATAGGGAGTTTATCATCACATTCAATTCCTACCCTTTGTTCTTTCGCTACTTTTGAAAGTTAAATATTTCAAGAAGTTTCCTGCTGAAAGATGGAGTACTTAGAAGAACCTTAATTAACATCATTTTGTCTAATAAGACCTGAAGCTTTCCTGGCGACGAATACGCTTTCTCCTCGGGCAGCCAGCCAAGTGAAAAGATGATTAGATATCAACGTTTCGGGAGTGTACATCTCTCCTATTATCAGGATATTTATAAAATGTTATAACCACAATATAAAAATAAAATGAAGCCCTCCAATAGGCAAATGCAGTTCGCTTGGCGCTCTAGAAGGTTTTCATTAGACAATATGACATTGTTGTGCTGCACTGCTTCGTAAAGCATTGTTGCAGTCTAACATTCCGTCGGTTAATAAGAGTTCCTAGGCGAAATACCGCTTCCATATCGTCACTTAAAAGTTAAAGCAGCTATAACTATTCAAACAATTCAGGCTAACTCTTATCAAATATAAAAAGTATCGCTCTCGGATGTGCATTTGTCCAAAAAGCCATAAAAATATATAAATACGTGCGGGCTAGAAAACAAATGAATATAAACAAAGTCGAAACAGTATCAAAATCCGCATTACTGAACAAAAGACTGTTTTCAGTAAATGTTCTATACTCACGCCATCTCCTGACCTGGCATTTAATTTACTGAAAACAGTCTTTTCTTCAGTTATGCGAATTTTTATAGTGTTTTGTCTTTGTTTACAGTTGTGTTGTATCCAGTATTTCATTTGTGGTTGTGACATTTTATAAATATCCTGTTGATGGGAGAGATGTACACTCCCGAAACGTTGATATCTAATCATCTGGCTGGCTCCCCGAGAAGAAAGTGATCACTTTGTCTGTTAATTATTGTTTTTGCGAAACACATTTAACACAGCTCTGTTAGTAGTATCCACAGCTTTAAGTTGGAACTGCAAACTCCATGCTTTGTTTTATCAAACCTCCACTTAAAACCGCCCGCCTCGGTAGCGTAGTGGTAGCATATCTGCCTCACGTTCAAGAGGTCCCGAGTTGGAACCTCGGTCAGGCTGAGTTACATTAAAATTTTTTCGGGGTTTTCCCTTATTGTCAAAGACAAATTTCTGGTAACTGTAAGCTGCATGGACCCTGGGCTCATTTGAACATCATCCATTTCATTCACCATCCGAAAATGACTTGACGTTGTAGGACGTAAATTGCAAAATTAAAAAAAAAGATCCACTTAAAACCGAATACTTGTCAAGAAGGGTGTTACACTAAAAAAGATGAAAAGTGGGTACTAAATGGAAAAATGGTAGAAGTAGTCAATGAATTTGGATACTTAGGAGTAAGGTGGAATAACAATGGAAAGTGGGGGGCACACAGGCGAAAAATTGAAGCAAAATGAAGGGCGGCAATGAATGAAATAATAATATGCAATTGTAAACTAGAAATGACAACCAAGTGGTTGGAAAGAATGTACGAAGCACTAGTTCAATCCAAAACGTTGGATGCAGAGGAGATCTGGGAGGGCTACTAGGCTTACCAAGGTCAGCATCTAGGGAAATAGCTTTAGTAGAATTAGGAAAGACATGAAAAAATGGAATAATTATGGAAAGAATAATAAAATGTTGGTATAGGTGTTTGGTTAAATTAGAAGGGGAAATTATGAAATTATGCATGAAACAGCAAAAGAGATTAAAGAACTCAAATAGTTGTTGGGGAGAGATAGGAGGAATTATGGAAAAAATAGGAACGGGAGATATATGGAGATTAGAGGAAAGGAATACATGCGATGTGGGTAAATTAGTAAAATGTAGAATAGAAGATATAGAAAGACAGGAAATATGGGTAAGTCTAGAAAATATGAAATCATTACAATTTTACAAGCAAATAAAAAGAAATTGAGACGAGAAGCATATATAGACTACTGCAATAGGCAAGTGAGAGAAGGGTTAGCACGGATGAGAACAGGAATAATATTTCTAAGGGGGATAAGAGGTAGGGAAGTGGAATTTGTGAATTTTGTGGGGGAAAGGAAAGCATAGAACACTATGTAACAGAATGCGAGGAGGTTGCAATATGGAGAAAAATGTTTGGGAAAACATATGGGAGAAAGTACAGGAGAGGATAGTAGCTATAAAAATGCTAGCGGGCAGGGTGGAAAAGAAGGTAAGAAGTATTGGTGAGTTCTTGCAGAAAATAAAAGAAAAATGGGCCAGGAATGTAAAAAATGTAGAAAGGAAGAGGAGGGGGAAGAAAGGGACTAATTAAGTAATCAGGAAATATGGAGGCTAAGAGCTATCTGGCAGAACAAAAGACCGGGATGTCATGTAAGCCAAGGTTGCAACAAGGGAACGACAAGTAAATGTAGCCAAAAGTTGTAAATTGTAAAATTTTGGAATTTGCACGACAAATATATCATAGCATATATCATAATATATCTTTGCGTTAACGTAGCGGCATAAAAGAAGGTAATGTGTGTACCACGAATTCGTAACAGTGAAGGCTTATTAAGTTATTAATAATATTTAGCACACTAATATGTAAAACAGCTTTTGTAAAGCAATGTTTCTCATCAAATATGGAATAGTATGGATATAATTATTTGTAATCGTTTGCTAATTATGCCGGTTGTAGTAAAATAACCATTTGTGGTGTTGCATTATATATTACACAAAAGTATATTAAATTATAGCGTTTACAATGTGAAATATTTGAGTTAGAGGCAAGAACTCTTTCTGTATCAATTTCGATTATTTTAATTGCAAAAGGCACTAGATTCGAAATAACTACTTTAAAACGACAAAGCAACTGTCAAATGGCAGGGACAAGTTCTCGTTTTCATTCTCCCTGAAACACAAGCCATTGTGTAAGGTTATTGGTTAGCGTTGTCCTGCATTGGAACTTGAGACTGTGAATTATTTGGTGCGCCTGGGTAATTACCTGTGATTGTAGGTGATAATAGCCGTAGGCTGGTTGGGCGTTGGTGTATCAGATTCGAAGCCCGTTCAAGCGTCTCTTCGGGTCTTGGTAGATTCTCCTTCCATGTGTTGTTTTACTATAGCTAGAATTATCTCAGTGGAGAGACAAGGAACTTTGTTCATGGTAATGGCGATCTCAGGTGGAGGAGATAGAAGCTGGTGATAAAGAAAATGACACAACGTGTTTGCCAATTCACTTCTGTTGTATTTCCTAGTTTACTTTCAATTTTCACACGCATACGTTGAAACAGTTCCTGGCAAGTTGATTAAATGTTTCCCAAAATACTCTATATCGCGTAATTTGGAAGTACTCTACTCGTACTTTGTATCCACAGCGCGTCGAAGCCTGTTTAAATACTCCAGACCGCAATCACTCTACGGCATGTGGACATTTTGCGGAGCACAATTATTACTTTTATGCCAATATACTTCCTCAATGAAGTAGATTGTGATCACTGACCCATTAGGTATGTGGATGAATGTCTACTCTGAGCCTAAGATCAATGCCCTTTCTCCCGATGGGTTACATTTTCGCGTCGTTGAACATGTCGGTCAGACATGCAGTCATTTTCATTTATCCTTATTGATTTAACTGCTACATCACATGTGTCCCCATGCCACGTGGCAAGGGATCTTCACTCACCACGGGAGAGTTCTACTTCACCTTCTAATGGTCAGGTAAAGTCTGTTTAGTTAACGCTTGTGCACGTTGGCCGACTCCTTTGACGAAACCTTATAGTCGTTTTACAACCCCGGCCGTCCTTCAACTAGTCCGTTCTGCAAGGTTTCCACCTTTCTCGATACGTTTTGGGCAATCGTACGAGGTTTCATCCAAATTAATTATCTTATGTCCATTACTGCAAAACTTCCTTAGTTTTGACATTATATATACATACATATATATATATATATAGAGAGAGAGAGAGAGAGAGAGAGAGAGAGAGAGAGAGAGAGAGAGAGAGAGAGAGAGAGAGAGAGAGAGGCCCGCCTCAGTATCGTAGATGGTAGAATGTCTGCCTCACGTATAACAGGTCCGGAGTTCGAAACTTGATCAGGGTGAGTTACCTGAATAAGGTTATTTCCTGGGTTTTCCCTTATGCTTAAAAGACGAATGTCAGGTAACTCTAAGCTCCATGGATCCCGGACTCATTTGAGCGTCATTTCACCCATTTCAATTATCGACCGATTTAACTTAACGTTGGAGGACGTAAAAAACAAAAACAAAAAAACAAAGAGAGAGAGAGAGAGAGAGAGAGAGAGAGAGAGAGAGAGAGAGAGAGAGAGAGAGAGAGAGAGAGAGAGAGATTACTGCGAAACTTCCTTAGTTTTGGCATATATATGTATAAAGTACTGCGAAACTTCCAAGCTACAATTCTACTGGATTCCATAATAACCCTTATCTTATTCAAACTGTGGTAGTTGAAACCCAGCTCCCTTAGGGTGAAGCGCCCATAAGGAAAATCACAAATTTGTTGCAAACGTGTAACCAATTCGTCTAAGGTGGGCGCTCTCCCTTTTGCATGGAATCTATAAATTTCTAGGTGAATTATATCGCATGTGAAGTTATCAACTTTAGAGAAACATTTTCTTTTGTTTTCACACCTGATCGGCGTCTTTGGTATTCCTTTTGTCACAGTATTTCTTACTGTATTTCTGTGAATACCCAGAATTTATCATCAGGTTCATTGCATGATCCCTTACCAAGATATTTATACGTGTTCAAAACAAGCGCTTGATTTTACTTAGAAACAGTTC
The DNA here is from genome assembly GCA_030765055.1 of Mantis religiosa. NCBI lineage: Eukaryota > Metazoa > Arthropoda > Insecta > Mantodea > Mantidae > Mantis > Mantis religiosa. The sequence continues at coordinate 293,539,363 of CM060948.1, read as the reverse complement.
CCGTTATAACTTTGAGTTTTGAGGCTTCTCCAGTAACATAACTCGGCCCAGCAACACTTTCCAATTCATTCACACTATTGTCACCACTTTGATTATTTTCACTTGACTGAAAGCTATCGACTACTTCATTTCCATTTACCACTGCATTTCGCTCCCTCCCACGGTCTCCATATCATGACATACAATGAATCGCTGCACATAATGAAACAGATCAACTGGAAGTTGGAACTTTGGCAACTGAGACTCCACGTGGAGTAGACATGCGACTGCCACTTCGAGAAAAGCAGGGTTGCTGTTGGTCCTCAACGACAGTGTTCCATTTCTGAAGTGTGGAGATAGATATATGACGGTCATTAGTGGGTGGAAGGGTCAGTTTCCTTTGAGTCGGAACTGCACTCGCGTTGACTAGACAGACTTTAGTCAGAACATACGGCAATAGCACAACAGACTTTTACCCCTTGTGGAAATACAAAGAAGTTTCTTGCAAAATGCTGCACACATCTTGCCTAATACCTCCAAAGATAGTTTGGAGCTTCGGTAAACCAAGAAGCAGAATATTTTTCACAATGCACATATTTTCTTCATAAAGCGTTCACAATTGTACGAGTTACAGTATTAAAATTTGACAACTCTTCACATGATGTGAATTTAATAGGTATAAAATTATATCCTATGCTGGCCCCGTAGCTCAGTCGGTAGATCACCTGTCTGTCGTGCTAGGGATCTCGGGTTCGATTCCCGGCGTTGTGATCCCCCCCCCCCCATCTGCCCCAGAGTCTGGAAGTACGAATGAGAGTGCGAATATGTGCGTGATCTAGTGATTAAAACTGAACGAATACGGTTTAACACCTTCGATATATTCCAAAGAAAAACTGCCCGCCTCGGTAGCGTAGATGGTAGCATGTCTGCCTCACGTTCAAGAAGTTCCGAGTTCGAATCTTGGTCAGGGTGAGTTACCTGGATAAGGTTTTTTCCGGGATTTTCCCTTATTCTACAAGACGAATGTTCGGTAGCTCTAAGCTCCATGGACGCTGGACTCATTTGAGCATCATTTCATCCAATTCATTCACCGTCTGATATGACCTAACGTTGGAGGACGTAAATTACAAAAAAACAACAACAAAGAAGAACGGCCGCCGATATGACCATTGGAATTAAACGCGGAGTACAAATGGAACAAATAAAAGAAATATATTTCCAAGATGAATTACGGTCTCCAACTTCGTAGTAGGAATATTTCGAGATTGCTGCATGTTCAATTCGACTGACATCGCAACCAAGGTATTAATAGCAGTAAAGCAATACCAACTCTTTTCATTGATTTACTCTACATCAGAAAGATGTACACATGTCTCAGATTGGTTTAAGCTAGATATGAAACGATCATTATTGGATGAAAAGGGAGCAGCATGCGACCAAT
>CM060948.1:293340443-293532943 GCA_030765055.1 Mantis religiosa | reverse complement strand
TAAACGTTGTAGTGAAGGTGCCTTAGAAAAAGTGTGATTCCAGTCACCAAAGATACAGAAAAACGAAGTAAACCAAAGAGGACTTTTAGGAAATAAATCATATATAGTACTGATATAGTACTGATATAGTGTAGAAATATAGTTAAAAAGTTTTACTTAAGAGTATATAATGTTCAGGAATTCAAGATTTCAAAACCAGAAATTTGTTGAATTTAATTGACTTTAGCAGTTTGTTATGTACATTATGAATTATTAGTATCAATGTATCATAAGCAGGGCTAGGAAGAGGTTCGTACTGATTTTCTTGAGCAGTATAAGAGCAGCCAAGCATGGCTATACCACGCAGCGCTACTAGCAAGGGCAAGGCCTGTCGTAGAATAAAACTCATTACTGTAACTTGTATCCTAAACTAATACACATTACATGTTTAGCACATGCTTAGCACCCAGTGGCCGAATGAATCTAATGTAGCTATGCAGATGTAGACAGCTTTGTAGCTCACACGAAACACCTTACAGGATTGTATAGTTCAGAGGGTGAGCACCAGACATATCACTACCACCCCGGCCAGTTGTCACCATATGTGTAACTTGGCTAGAGGCTGTAATTTACTATGCCGAACATTTTGCCAATATTGTTTCGGTATTAGCCAACTTAGAAACCGATGGAAGTTCTAGCATCCAAACTGCCAAACGTCTAGTAACAGAACAACTTCATGGAAATATATTAGTCATTGCACATTTTTTCCAAGAGTTACCCACAACTATCACACTGTTACAGCTCACAGTTTTATGAAGCTGACTGAAACTGATCGGCATGTACAACTGTCGAAACGGATTTACCAAACCTGGAGCATTCTACCTGAAATAAAGATGTAAATGAAAAGTGTAATTGAAAGAATTCAGGGTTCGGTGCGATTTACCGCATACGAGATGCACTTTTGGATCCCAACGAAAGCTATGATACTGATACGGAACTGATAAAATATTTCAAATACGGCCTGATCACATCATGTAAAGTCGAAGGAACATTTTCGCAGTATAAATCTAGTTTGACGAGATGAAGGATGAGTGTTTAATTTGAAAGGCTTCAGAGGTACATTATTGTTGTTATTAATACGGCCGCAGATGAGTAAATTTGTAATAAAATTCCTGCTTTGGTATTTTGTCTAGTAAGAAACCTCAGATATTTAATTAATTAATTGTATTACTTGGATATGATTTTAAATTCGATCAGGAAATACTACATCACGCGTTATAATTGCTTGGGTGTTGCCACAATGTGCCTATTTAGATACCGAAATCAGCCAGAGACAAGCCTGTATGTACTATGCAAGAATTTGTATATTGTACATATACAATGGTCTAAATAGGTGAGCCTTTACCACTGTCTCATATGACAGTTTTGTCCACTGGACAAACGGTTTCAATGCCCCTCCGAGGTGCTCTCTATGACTTTTTTGCATGCCGGGACTAGGTCGGTCGTAACCTGTATAGGGAACAGCTGGCGCTACGAAATGAAATGAAATTTGTAGTGTTTAACGCACGCTTTTACTACATACGGAACTGCAGGCGGTGACACTGATGATACATGAGACGAAGATAGAGCACCGGTGGAATGAGATGGCGGGTGAAACCGGAGATCCCGGAGAAAACCCGCCCCAGCGCCGTGTTGTCCACGACGAATCTCACCTTGCGGTCGCCTGGGATCGAACCCGGGCCTCCTTGGTGAGAGCCAAGCGGTCTAACAACTGATCCACTGCGCGGCCCAGAGCGGTACGAACTTCCTAGCCCTGGTCATAAGAAAAAGTATGGTAAAGGGAATTGTACGAATTAGAAGTTGCTGAGTAAGCGTAATCTAATTGGTTATAATTACCATTATTATTCGGAAAAGACATATAGGATGGTTATTCACTAAAGAATAATCATAAATTTTTACGGACAAAATTTTTCGCACTATTTTCAACCTTATTATATTCTGTTATGTTAATGTGAAACAAATACGCCGTAGTAGTTTCATTGTTGTTACTCCTGGTACTCGCCTGTGAGAACCAGGTAAGTTCAGACATATTCAGTACCGCCCACCGCTGTAATGGAGGTAACATGCAGTTAAAGTTGATGTTAGAGGAAGATCCGGACTTTACTTCAAACGTAATCACTGATGATGAAACCTGGCTGCATCATTTTGATTCTGAGAGCAAACAGCAAAGCTCAGTGTGGAACTGTCCTTCATCACCAACCCCCCAAAAAGCAAAAGTGGTTGCTTCTGCTGGCAAAGTTATTGTCATCTACTTCTTTGATATTGTCGCGGCACGGGCATTAAAGTTTTGGAGCAATAAGAGGAAAGTCGGCGGATATAGTTTCATGGTAATAATGAGCCTTGCTGAGCATTTAATGATGGCGGTGCTATTGTTAGCGGGCATCGGCGGGCAGCGATAACAGAGGTAAAGGCCTCGCCGGCTTAGATTAAGCTACGCTTGTAGAATGTGATAGAACGACTTGAAAATTTCTGGACTGATAGAGATTGTTCGGCTTCTGGCAGACTTTAGAACCATTTAGAGTTACGAATTAGGTACTTAGGGACGTGACGGCTCGCAAAGAGAGTTAGTTGTGAAATGAGAGATAACCAGCTGTGTTGTTGTAACGAGAGCTAAAGATGTAATCTGCTGTGACTGTTTGTTATTGTGATCGACCTTGTAAAACTGTGTATATGTGATTTAATGTTCTTACGTGAGAATTGAATTGTGTATTTCATCGAAAATAAAGGAGATTTTTAATTTCTGCAACTCCACCTTTTAATTCTACGAACCCTCAAAGTTACAATATTCATGAAATGGTTTATCAGTATGTTGTATATGCAGATACATCAGTAACTGGACAATACTACATGAATGTCCTGAAAATATGGCAAGTCCATATCAGGTGCAAAGTACCACATATCCATGAAGCAGGTTGGATGCTGCACCACGATCAATGCGTGGCCGCATACTGCCAAAGCTGTTGCTAAATATCTGGTAAAAATCAACGTCAAGTGCACCCTTCACCCTCCCTATAGTCCGGATTTGGCCCCATGTTACTTTTCTCTATTCCCTAACTTGAAGAAACGCCTTCGTGGGAGGCATTATCCATCATCAGAAGCAGTGGTGAAGGCTGCGGAGGAGATTTTGAAGGATCACTCAAAAATGTTTTCCAGAATGTCTTTGAAAACTTGCAGAAACGCTGGGAGGAGTGCATCGCATTCAGGGGAGACTATTTTGAGAAGGACCATCAAAATTAGGGGAGACTATTTTGAGAAGGACCATCAAAATTAGGGGGATGAGTAAAGGTACGTTGTCAAAAAAAAAAATGTGATCATTCTTTATTAAAAAGCCCTCATACATTCTTCTGTTATGGGATAATAATATAATGTAACTGGGGCATTTGATACCGAAATTATAAGGGACTTACATAAGGTATAAGCTAATGGGGATCAAGTAAATGATAATAGAATAATATGATAAACTCAATATAAAGCATTGATTACGAATTTCAGAACTTTAATCCGCATAAATATTTAGGATTATATGAATTTGTTGTGGAAAGCTAACTGAATAAAATTTGCTTTACTAGGAACAAGAATCGCGAAGTTAGCTAATTAACGTTCCGTATTCATCCCGGAAAATTCTGGGAAAGCTCTCGGTTCGCGATGCGTCTGTAGTGTGTTGTAATTGGTAAAGCGTGGAATTCAGATTTCGGCGAAAGGCTTTCACGGGAAATATGTGTAGAAAGACATGTACGCCAATTTAGAGATATTATAAAGGTATTGCTCTGTATAAGTAAGAAACGCTAATGATGGGGATCGGTTAGGGGAATAAGTTTAGCTTTTAGTAACTGCACGGATAAATCTGCAAAGTGGATAAGTAACCTAGGTGACTTTCCCAAGAACGTTTTTATTTCTATTCTTTCTACGTTATAATCATAATCGTTATTACGTAAGGATAAGTAATTCTGTCTAGCTACGAATACCATATATCAGTCCGCAGATATTTTATAATGTGGAATGCGGAATATTTAGTGTGACGCCGACTATGTACTTTCTCAAAGGTATCACCTGATGGCCCGACATGGGAAATTTCATAATCATATGTTTTATCTGTATTATGTTGTATACGTTAGGAGCGTGTGTATCATGAGAGCTATGAAGATTCTTTTTCAAATTACTCGGGGTATAAAGATTTTAAATGTCTCCTACAGTGTTTATCTAAGTAACTGCTCGACCTTTCCGACCACTGAATCATCCATTACCAGAGAGTACATACAGAAAACTGTCGTGAGAGGGGGGCAGGGAGCGGTTAGGAAACTTATTTGTAACGCCAATGTTTCTCATGCATCTACATGAATATCAAGTGATATTTTATAAGTTATGAAGAATACCCGAGATTGTAGGTTTATAATAGGTAAAAGGGGATTCACCTTAGAAAACTTCTAATACTTGATTCACGTAACCTTGCCCCGTATTTCTAAACGGTCACGTGACCTTATCATCGCTCATTAGCTGCTATTGCGGTATAGACTGTTGTGCAGTAAAAATTAGTTCGTTATTTAACATGGTGATATATCTTTATATGTTGGAAGAGAATTGTCACATTTATATTTTCGTAACTGTTTGAATTAAATATATTACGCAACAGAGTTGATTTATCTGATATGCATATAAATTCTTAAACGAATTAAAGAGGAGGTTCATTTGCTCTCAAGCACATGGCACGATTGCACGTGATTTAGCGGTAGTGATGACATATCTCTTTATATGACTTTTATCACTGACAGTTTTCAACTGGATTAGTCATATATCGCCATTCGAAGGTGTGTTGTGTCGGGTGCGAGCGCTAAACTATTTTATTGATCGTTTATTGTGCGTGTACTTATTATATGTATAATGGCACATTCTACCGCCACTTTTTCGCTGAAGCATCGCAAGGGAAAACCTTTACAAAGCGGCCAACAAGGAATTATGGTGCACGTGTTTAATGCACTCACAGAAAAATTCCGGCTTTGTCAGTGAGAGAAGTCGAATAGCAGTGCTCTGAACTTACAGGTGTGAATGTTAGATGCATAGGAATATCGCGACATGAAATTGAGACAACAGCAGACCTTACCACTCCAGGGGCGATATTGCTGTGAGGCGAAGAATTTTTTTTAAGGGCAATCAGACTCTACCGGGATACAAATCGCAAAATATACAACCTGAGACTTGGGTGAATGGACACACGAAAAGTATATGGCGTGACGCGACTTTTAAGCATGAAAGACAAGCATTTTTGCAAGGTATGTGTGCTGGTTTTAAAAAAAAACCAGTGAAAAGCCCGAAGGCCTTTCATTATAAACGTGTTTCAGTTTCATTACTCATTCTTTCAGTTTCAACTTGCCCAGTTCCATTATTAACTTCAATATTTTTGCATGTCTTCATATTCCTATTTATATGATTTTATCTATCTTCCTGGCAATTGTTGTGACGATTATTGCAGTTTTAAATGTGACGGGGACGCACCGCCTATGGCCTACGGCGCGAGAGCATTAACCAATTAGGATGAGGGGGAAGGTAGTTGCACGCGGAGTGATACATGTCAGCAGGGCAAGGTTATATGAAACAGAGATTAGATCACTGCACAGTATGATAATAAAGCACGTTGGGAGGTATTTAAATATCTAATTCAGCTTAAAAGGCTACTAGTTCAGAATAATTAATTGAGATCGGAAATTACAATTATTACCCATACATTTTGGAACTTGCATTACATAGGAGGCGCTGTTATCTGTTGATCCGACAGAAACTGTGCTACGTTAAGGAGCAGAATCAAATAGACTTATTTAATTTTGATGTAAAGATTCCAATTCCTGCATATCCATTTCACTTGCAGCATCTGTAGAGCTTCCGTCTGTGGCGATGTCAGTTGTAATGTCAGTAGAATTGTCGTTTTCATCTCTGGAATCCATAAAACCGAATAAGGTATTTGGTTTCCCTTCCTCTTCATCACTGCTATCCAAACCCACATTTATTACTACTCTTTCTTTTTCTTTCTCCATTAAGGCATCTCCATGCCAGTATTCTTTTTATGGACTTAATTTTGATGCATGCATTTTTAATCCCTTTCAGTGTTGTTGTCTAAACACTGTCTGGTTAGGCCTTTAAGTGCGTTTACTGTCATAGAACACACTTTTTCTACAATTTTTTGTTTCCTTATATTCCATTCAGTTCAATGGCATTTCAATGACAGTGATAAGGCGGCTGACTACAACCTGGTGCACCACTAAAGTATACCGCATAATATTTTTGATATTCTCGGAGTATTTTCTGTAGACCATCGAAATTAATTTTCTCAATTACTGCATAGAATAACTTTTTCACTATTGGAATTTCTTCAAGTTTTGTTTTCTCTCCGTGCAGAAATGGAAAACATTCTGAACATTCTAAGTAAGCCTTCCGCTTTGAAAGTTTACAACCGTCTTAGGTGGGTTTTCTTGAAGTTTCCATATATGAAAATTATTTTTAGATACACGCACTTTATGATACGTCACACCACAATTGACACATAACCACTTAATACGTAGCCTATAGCCAGACATCACAACACACCATTATGCGTTTCAAATGGGAAGAGTTCTGGAGTCCAGCTTATCAGATGCCGTATCACACTCAGCGTTGCCAGCTTGTTACCCCACTCCTTTTATATTTCTCTCTCTCTATCTCTCTCTCTCGCAAACTCATACAACATGCAGGTCTGCTTGGCGCAGATGTTAGGGTAAGAAAATTATATTTTACAAACTTTTACAAAGATGCAGTTGCCAAAATCAAAATTGGAAAAAAGCATTTTTGCAAATTATGTATATTTTAAAATACTATAAATATAATTATTGTTTATGAATCACCTCTTTGTCGATTCCAATAGAACTGCAATTGGCTCACCAATATCGGTGTCAATGTCACTTCCGCCAAGAGAAAATTCGTCGTTGTCACTGTCATCATCGTCTTAGTCTTGAAAATGTATGATTATAGGTTCCAAAATATCGTCACCTACACTTTCTTTCTTAAAACCGTTTTCTTGAAGGTTTTATGCATACAACGCGCAGGTTTCCCAGTCCTGTTGTGTTACCTTGTCAATTTCTTCGTGAATAAGTCGTTTAACGTCCGTCAGTTTAAAAGTATTATTTCTGTTTGCAATCCCCCATTTTATTTGAGCCCATACAGACTCAATTGGATTATCTTGGCAGTGGTAAGGTGGGAGGCGTATTATCTCCTGTCCCGTTTCAATTGCAAGTGGATCCAGCTGATACCCTTTTCCGTGGCTTAAATGGAAGTACTCTTTACAATAACTCATTTTTAGTTTCCGTTTTAGAATTTTTTTTTTTTAAGAACGTGTACACCTTAAAAATGATACTTCTCGCCAGACTTCGCAATATCTGCCTTTTTGAGCCGCCAATAAATTCACTGCAAGCAGCCATTTCACTATTTAACTATTACTCTACTGTTGTGTAAAGAACAACTGAATGATATTGATCTGAACTCTCAAGAGTAAATAAACAGTTCTTATCCAGCATTCATTCATAAACATAAGCATACTGCATTCCACAGGCTAACAGGAAATGAAGTGTTTGCTCTTTCTCGAATTTAACAATTTGACTTATTCACATTAATTCTTTTATCACGTCATACAGTAGTTTAAATTTCAGTTCTGAGTAATGAAAAGTATATGTACATACATACACACCAACCCCTTTGAGCTCTCTAGAGTGAAAAGATATAATAGATATAATGTGACCAGACACGTTCTGCCAGGGCACCAAGGATATTTATTGCTTCCGTTCGTTCGAATTGAATTATTCAAAGTAATTCTTTTATCAGATCATGTCAAACATTTACGTTTCAGTTCTGAGTAATTACAAATATACGTACACGCACACAAGCCAACCAATAATGATATTCATACAGTGATTTCGTCGCGATTAGTTATAGTACAGGTAATAGTGGTTCATTTATTTGTATTAGAAAACTATTTGAGCTAAAAATATGGGGTTTTAATGATAATGTTAGGTACATTACTCTCTACCTTCCACATGGATTAGTTTTGGCAAAATCTTAATTTTTGTCTTAGCGCGAATTGTATTTCATACAGATTGATTAGGTTTGCCCTCCTCACACAACACTTAGCGGGAATGCAATACGACAACACCGAAGGACTCCGATTGTTTGCTCACCTAGTAGCGCTCAAGGACAAAGACCTTCCCATTTGAAACACATAATAGTTCCTACTATTGCCACACAAAGCAAAGCTCAAGCTATTTCTCCCGGGTAATATATGCAACCAGGGCCGTAATGGAGGGTGAATGAAGATGTACGCCATCCCCCCCCCCACAATTTTTCGCAGGGGCACGCAGTCTGCTTACTAATATTATTATTTATACTTTTCAACTCAATATCTTTCTAAATTTAACATTGAAAATACTGCAAAGATTCAAAATATGTACATTCCAAATACATTTAAATAATGTTTATGACTATTAACTGACCTCCAGTACCTCTATATCTGGAACCTGGAGAATTACATAAAAGAATGGATAAAAAGTCGTACACATGCTGAGGACAAGCAACGGAGGAAGGCGAATCTACAAGTGCAGAATTCTGATCGGTTCTCCAGCATCTGGAAACATTTTTAGGTGTATGTCTCCATAGTTATTTAGTTAGGAATACGGCCCTGACTGCAACGCTTTACTCAACATCGTGTATTTTTATGTTAACCTAATCTAATCTGATATAAGCTTGTTCCATTTTACTGCTGTAAACACCTTAGTTGCGACGTCAAATAATCAGAAAATGGACTTTAAATTCATGCCAATTATATTTTAGTTGACTTATCTGTGTCATGTATCTCTGACATACGGTGCGATCGTTATGTTGTAGGGCCGTGGTTCTCGCGGGTGAGTGCTCCGCGTTACGTTCTGTTACGTTGGAAGAGTTAAAGAGTTTCTTAAATTCTTACGCACATGTCAACAAAATTGAGCTTTCAGGTATGTGTTATACATAAATATCTTTGTTCGAACATGCACTCTTCTGCAGAAAGTTCAGTAGACTCTAAAGTAGATATAGTTAGCAACAATACCAAAAACACTTACAATAAATTCCAACACAGGAGAGATGAGTTGAATAAACAGTTACCTCTGAGCTGCACAATGCACAAACTTTGTGCAGCTCGAACTTGAAGCAGAATGTGACGGTGAACCAGGATAATACGGCTGAAGTACAGCGAGATCATTAGAGGGTAAGCGAATACCGATTTGTGGACCCGGTATAAGTAAAGCGAACACAGGGATATGTACCATTAATCCTAACTTGTAGTGAACTACTTCGAAACCTTTTAATCTCGTCATAACATACTCTTGTGAGCCTCCAACAAAATGAGTATCGAGAGCTTTTAGCTTAACATATTTAAGATATAACACACACACACAGAGAGAGAGAGAGAGAGAGAGAGAGAGAGAGAGAGAGAGAGAGAGAGAGAGAGAGAGAGAGAGAGAGAGAGAGAGAGAGAGAGAGAGAGAGAGAGAGAAAGTTGTAAAGGGATTAATAAAGGAAACAGATGCTAAATATGAAAACAATTGTGGATATAGTGTCCTAAAGTATAGTGTATGTACATAGTCCAGAAATCTGTGTGACCGCAACAGATGAAACTGTGTAACTTTTCCTTATTTGGGTTCATATTGCTAAGATAATTCACAGTTTTATTTTTGCCTAATTTTAACTGCATATCTTCTGCATATCTGTAACTTGATTCAATGGTTAATCTGTGAGGCTTACATCTGAGAGGTCTTTGGCTTAATTGGGGTCAGTACTCTGGCTTTGGACTGTTTTTTCCCAGCTTGATAGGCAAATGATGGATTATATAGTGTCACAAATCTTATTCTCCCCCTTTTGCTAACATCTTATTTCCTTAAACTTCAGGGTCAAAGGAGAACTCGACGACTGCGTGGTGGTAGAATTTAGCTTGTGGCGTTCTGCTTAGTGCAGAATGGTGCAGAAGGGTACCAGGAGAGAACTCTGCGTACTTATTTGGGCCAATATTTGGGCCACTGCCTAGACCTTAAGAAATAGAGACGTGGGTACTGTCCTCCACAGGAGAAATAGTCTCCGACGCCTGAGACTCAAGGGGGTTGGCGAAGGTACCCACAACCTCTCTGGACAGGTTTATGACACCACATGTCAGTACAGTTACAGACCATTCAAAAATATTCTGACGGCTTCTATTTTTGTGAACGAATCTCCTCGGTATTAGCGTACAGAGTGAATATGGCGCATGTTTTTTAAGGGTTTGCTCCTTGTGCAGCAAGCGCTCTCTTCTACACATATTTGCTGTCCTTGTCCCACTGTGTAAGGCAGCACATACCTTCCAGTGTTCTTCTTTGCGTTGCTGGACAGTACCTGTGTCTAAGGCCGTGCCGGATCTAATTGACTTCTGCGTCTTTCATTTCCTTTCTTCCTTCTGGAAGTTCTCTGATCTAGAGTAAGTGACTATGCGATTTAGTACCACTACTTTTATCCATTTCCTGATAACCCATTCATCTTTCATAGCCAAATACCCATCCAAAGCAATTATACCCAAAACCTTGTTAAACATTTCTAAGCCAAATAACGGCACTGCTTTAATGTTGGATTATTTAAAATGTCATAATTGCACGTCAATTAAAAATAAAGTGCGGTGGCAAACGTTGCACAAGATGTTAGCACTCTGGCGCAATACTTTGCGTTACTGCTTACTTTGTGGTTAAGGGTATAAGAATCATGGCATTATGTGTATGTATTGTAGAGACGATGGTTCTGTGCCGGTGAAGGCTGTGTGCGCAGTCGGTTAGAATCCAGTTGCTGAGCCTACACTCTCGGTCATGCGCAGTACACTGAAATGGCCAGTATCGTGGATAGGTCTGACCGGGTAACATCTAACGCTTCGGTGCCGCCACGTTAAAGATTTTCAAGTTTTAGAAATTGTCATTATTAATCGCACTGGTGATTAGCGCTTTGTGTGTATGTGTGTGCGGTTATATATTTATTTAAAATAAAATGCCTCCAATTCAAAGCAAACTTGGTGTAAAAGCACTTCACAGCAAAACACAAAAGTTATTAATAATGTCAATCTATTCTGAAACGGGAAGCAGCTGATGGCGATATGCAAATAAAATGCAAGGGTGGGGAATGCAACAACGGAAGTATCTGAGAGAAAATTTCGTAAAATAATTAAAGAAGGGGCGAAATTTGAGGCACAAGGGACCTCTTTTGAAACATCTGGAAAGTACATCGTGTACCAGAAACAATTACTCACTGTTTTTAATGACTGTGATAGATGTGTAATTTGCCAAACAGTTCATTATTTGTATATTCAGGAGAAAACTCTGCCCACTGTCAAAATTTGGGACTCATAAGACATCAAGATTCCATTAACTTTAAAGGGGGAAGTAGAAGTTTAAAGACTATCTTATGTGTCATAGGTTTCAAGTGGAAGAAAACAAGGAACAACCGGGTCTTGTTATAGGAAAGGTATATCAGAAATTGACGCGTGTCATATTTACGTGTCATAAAAAGGTTTAGAGACGAAGGAAGGTTGGTTATCTACGATATGAAGATGAAACATGTCATCATACGAGAATTGGCTAACTCACTTCCATGCCACAAAGGCATCACCGCAGATTTTTATTTTCCTGTAAATTAAAACATTTGTGAGAGCAAAGAAGTAAGAAGATCTGTTGTCTCTCAGTGGCTAAAATGAGGAAGAGCTCATGTATCTTAAGATATGCATTTTAGTAAAAGCAGTCTGTGAAACGTGGCCTTGCTGCATTGTCTTCCATCTTCTAGCGCTAGCAGAAGATGCAATTGACGCTTGGGCATAGACTCTCTCCAGTGCGCGAAGAAAGTAGGTCACCGGCACAGAACTATCGGCGCTACTTTAATGCTTAATGAAGCAGCAATTGTTAAACTTAAGCTACTGATCACTAGAGGAAGTTACGGTTTGCACTTTTTATTGAAATATCTCAGTTAAAATAGTCATACGAGCACCACTTATTATAAAAGAAATTAATATAAATGTGTGATCTTTCTGATTAAAGTCATACTTTAAAACTTAGGTGTAAGTAGATCAGATAGAGAACTTCATTTCTCTTTTAGGCATCTCATTTCTAGAGTGGTGACATCTGCAACTTCCTTACGTACCGAAGTCGTTTACGCTCACTACTCTTTCGTTTCTCTCCCCTCTTGCACACGTACACACCTTTTAGATATTGTCCTAATTTCACGGTAACGATCCAGCAGGCAAGGTAAGAAAAGCGAAGTAGAAGCTCACTTAAGGAGCGGAACAGGAAATAACATAAGGAGACTGAGGGTGGCTTCTGAAATCCTTGCGCCTGCGCAGCCCTGCTTCTTATCATTTAATGAAAAAAGGGAAACACCTTTACTAACGCGAAAAAGCGAGCAAAAGGGAAACAGAGATAAGAAAAGCGGGGAAATGCACAACTTGGTGTTATTTAAAATAATTTACCTTCATTTAAATGTTATGGCACGGCCTCCTGAAAATCCATTATTACACATAGGAAGCCATTCCCTAGGCGACATAAATTACCAGACCTACCCAAGCCATCTAAGTTTTATGAATGAACCAAACACAGTTATTTCAGGTATGAATTACTCTATTAATTCAGAATAACGTCGCGCATAAAGTATTGAAATGCCTTGGAAAATATCTCTCATAAACCCCTAGTCTTAATTACCTTATTCATGTATCCAACTTTTAATAAGAGAAAAATTCTGGCGCACGCTCAGAGTACTTTGTAAAGCAGTTATATGTAATGCCTTTCCATAAAACTACTCATGATTACATTTTAAATCACTATAATGTATTTCTCTTACCAGCAACTGGCCGAGATTAATTAGATTTTTAGCTGCTGCATTCTACACAGAGTGATTTGGACTTCTGCCTACTTAGACGAAAAAGTATCCTCAATTGATTTCATATTTAGTTCCTGTTTACTCGATTATCTTTTGGTGTGTTGCCTCCACAGCAATTAATTTAAATTTTATGTTCTCATTTGAGTCCTCTGTTTGAAATTACTAATGCTGTAATTCTGTTTGGGCCAGGGACCCGATGCACTTATATTAAAAGAGTAAGAACAAAAACATGAGATATCCGGTAGTTAGATGTTTTAATTCTGTCCGGCATGACATACTAAACTGATTCTGCACAATCGATTTTGTTAGTGGTCTGCATGCAAAACATCCCATTTCCATCTTCTCAAATGCTAACATAGAGATAAACAGGTACAACTGTTGGATATATCTTTTAGCTTTTGGTTTCGTTGTACCTGACTCCAGTATTACCAGTAGTAAACGTGTAATAATGCATTATGATTTATGTACTGAAACCTAAAATATATGTATGCTAATAATATTGTATGTGTCAAACAGACATCAATTTTGTAAGTAGTACGCTCACGTTAAAGGATTGCAACGCGTGTCACCAGCCAGCCCAAATCATTGCACATTACCCTCAAAAGTTCTCATGACAATGTACTATCTTTTAAGAAAGTAAATATACACTTTCTGGGGGGTCATTATTACTCAGGCGTTACGTGACTAGATGGTATGAAAACTAAATCGGCCATGTTCGTAGATGTATAGTGCCGTCATCGCCATTTTAACCTGATACTCACTTCGAAGATTTCTAAGGCTATATTAACCCAGTATAACAAAAGATTGAGTATATATCACAAAGTAAGTAATAATTCTATTGCAGCTGAGCAATTAACTACATGGCGTTGGAAAATGTGCAAGAAAACGGAAAACACGTGCAATTATGATTTTAACAGAGCTAATATCTATATTGTATGTAAAGCAAGTTTCTTTAAGTGGTCACGTAGCTCAATGACAGAGAGCACGCGCTTTGATAAATATTACGAGGGTTCCTGGTTCGAATACCATCCTGTGGATATGTCTTTTATTCCAGAATTTTAATTTGTTAGATTAAGTAACGAACCATTTTACAACTGTTCTCTTGGGGTAAGCTGTTACTAATGGATTGGATAATTAGCAAGAAGACGAATGCCAGGAAGAACGGTGGCTTAATAGCGTCAACATCTCAAATGTTTCATAATTTAATTCATTTGTAAATGTATGACGTTGGCTTCATGAAATTGCAGCTTTTTACTTTGTTTCCTAAGCAAGATTATCTTTGTATATCGTATTCTTTTTGTAATTCCTAATAATGGCTATTTGTAACTACGGTTACACAGAATATCTTTTCAGTTTTATGCCTTATACTCCACTGGATTATACAGTTATATTGCAGCTCTAAGTTTGTTTTTCTCAAGATGAGAATTATTCAATTTCTTGTTATTTTATATATTAGCTTATTGTTAGAAAAGATGGATGGTATACAGAATTTAAGAGTTGGTTCCATTAAAACTATCATTAAACCTTCTGGAAACTTCTAGCGTTCTTTTGGAAAACATGTTATTAATTTAGTCGCAAGAGAGAAAGCATAATTTCATTCGTTACCGTGTCTTACAAAGTAAAAACATCGGATAAAAATTATGGCTACATACTAGGTTTCGAACCAAGAGTCCTCTGGTTAGTGACAGCATGCATTCTGCCACTGAGCTACGATATTTCCGTGTAGTATGCTATATACAACAAGATGCTGGCTCTATTAAGCCGCCATTCTTCCTGGCATTAGTCTTCCTGCTAATTCTCCAATGCCATTAGTAACAGCTTACCCCAAGAGAACAATTGTAAATTGGTTCGTTACTTACTCTAACAAATTAAAAATGTGGAATAAAAAAAAAACCATATCCACAGGACGGTGCTCGAAACATTAACCCTCGTTATATTTATCACAGCAAGTGTTCTCTGTCGTTGAGCTACATGAGCACTTAAGGAAACTTGATTTATACTCGTATATACAATATATATATATATATATATATATATATATATATATATGTGTGTGTGTGTGTGTGTGTGTGTGTGTGTGTGTGTGTGTGTGTGTGTGTGTGTGTGTTCTGTTAAAATTATAATTCCACGTGTTTTCCGTTTTCTTGTACATTTTCCAACGCCATGTAGTTAATTGCTCAGCTGCAAGAGAATTATTACTTACTTTGCGATATATACTCAATCTTTTGTTATACTGGGTTAATATAGCCTTAGAAACCTTCGAAGTGAGTATCAGGTTAAAATGGAGACACTATACACTATACATCTACGAATATGGCCGATTTAGTTTTCATACCATCAAGTCACGTAACGCCTGAGTAATAATGACTCCCCGGAAAGTGTACATTTACTTTCTTGAAAGATAGTACAGTAAGCCGAGGAAGATTCCACAGCTGGTAGCGAGTGGGACTCGCATTCGAGAGGTCGCGGGGTCGATTCTTTCGCCAGACCTGCGTGACACATGAGTTCTACCGGGATGCTAGAGCAATTGCTGGGAGGGTTAACTGCATACCTAGAATTTCCCTCGTTTCACTACATTTCTCATTATATTAAACTTTCGGGAATTCATACCACCATAAGTAAGAGAAAAGAAAGTTCCTTTCACAAAGAAATTTATGATCTAATTACTGAAAAATTATATAGAAATAATCTGAAGTCCCATATGATCTGACCATGAAGTACACATAACATATCAAAGCTTTCAGTGATTGAAATTAGTTATAAAACGCAAGGAACCTAGCGTACTCTGTAACATCAGCCACTTCTCTTAGAGATGGAGCTCTTTCAGAACGAACCTCTGGTATATGATTAGAACTGGAAAGTTATCAGGCTGAAATATGTGTATCTGGATAACAGAAAAATTTCAAGCCAGTGAAGAATTACAAGCATGATTTCCAACAGGGTGGGGGGCCATAAAGGCCTCTCAAAATCAACATGCATCTCCCCACACACTTGGAAACCTCAGCAGTTGGTCGCTCAGTGTAAGTAGAAACGCATAAAAACTATCTCTGGCTGTGACCCGAAGTCTCGAATGTGGAGCCGCAAATACGTTAATAAAAAGGATTAGCACCTTCAGTGCCTTTATCTCTCAAATTATTATATACTTTTAATGGAAGCAACAAGCTTGCTTTTGCTAATGGAGTTAGACAAAACATCATGGACATTAACTTTTTTGCTAAGTATATTTCAACCCAGATTACCTTTGAAGGGTCCTGGTCGAACTGGCACTTTCGGATTACTGTATGTGTGGAGGGGGAGAAGGTGTATGCGTTAATGTAGTTAAAATATGTAATCCCTACAGGAGTCGCAGGCTGGCCAGCTAATAACACTCTATGTAGGATCTCTCGGTATAATTGGACGGATCAACAGGAATGAACCTTTTGGAACTGTCAAAAAGTCCAAAAGTGGAGGAGATCGTAGTCTACACCTATAGCAATAATTTCGCCATACAAATTTCAGATAAAATCCAGTAAGTGACTTGGTGCACTAAATATCTACATTATAGGAGAGGTCGCGTAAAGCGTCCCTTTAACGTGGCAAACAGAAAAAAATGAATGAAGTATTATGAGGCCTCACAGATTTCTTCTACTAGGAAATCCCTGGTCCACCAGGGACAGCTAGGCTGGGAAGAGTATTCACCTACAATTCAGTATATCATGTAGGGAAAATACAGAATATTTTAGGAGAATTTACTTACTCGGCTGAGGAAACATTCCAGGTTCTATTTGAGGTACGTTTTCCCGGGTGAGTGTAATACAAGGAAACCTGTGAATCTCAGACTTCTTTGAAAATTCTAGATAAAGACCATCACACAGGTTTCTACTTCCCTAAACACAAGCGAGCTTAATAAATTTATGGCATCTTAATCTTCAGGCGCAACAGTGTATATCCGCATCTGGTCTCAGACCTGTATTCAGTACTATCGTGCACTCTGTTGCAAATCCCATGCACGTTTCGTATGTGGTTCAACTCCATTGTGAACAGTGTTAATACCAATTGCACGTGTTACATAAACCAAGCACTTTTAATGTCGTCAGACGTACAGATCCCTGGGATTCAGCTCAGTTCAAGCAGTCTATGCAATGATTTCCTCACAATCCGAAATTTTATTACTCAAGGAAGTATGTACTATCCGACTGAAATGTATTAGCGTATCATTGCGTTAAGATCGCATTCAGTAGATGAAGCCTACAGTCACATTGAATTAATAATGCACTAATGCACTTATACTTGAGAAACTGTAGTTATGCGTCTGCATTCAAGGGCTGATGAAAGAAAAAGGGACGAGTGAAGTGATACATAGAACCCTGATTTCGTTTACAGCATCTTTGTTTCTAATGATGCTAAGGCCCATATTTTATATGAAATTAAACCAATTTTATGGATCATGTTTACTGCATTTTTTGTTCCTTATGGTAATTTTTAAAGGTTTGAGGTAAATTTTAGCCATTTTAAAGAGCGACTAGTACCTTCGTTCTTTTCCTTGAGTTTTTTTTTCATTACTCCTATATTTCTAGAGTAAAGTTTCGCAACCTCAAAACGTAAAAGTATTTAAGCTGTATTTGGATGTGCCTCCACTTATTAAACACTTAGAATAGTTCAATTAAACTCTTCGAATCTATTGAAAGACAGATTGGCCTCTGAAGCAATAAAAGTAAATATACCTCCTACTTTAAAGGGCTACACCATGACTAGTGTTACAAAGTGCTCTTTACATAGCAGAATATAGTGTAGCGATATTTGTAGTTTGTAATGCTATAGATAAAAGAAGTATTTCAGGGAAATTGAAAATGTAATAAAATTGGTGAAATAAGTTGCAGTATTTTAAATGATGTGGAAAGTGAAGTGGGCAAACTTAAACTTGTCTTTGCTAATGTGTTATACAGGAACAGTGGACTTGAGATAAACTGTAAGGTTGCTGTTATGCTGTCAGATAAGTACTCTTTTGTTTTGACGTAAGCATTCCTCTGTTTAAATAAGACCTGAAGCTTTCCTGGCGACGAATACGCTCACTTTCTTCTTGGACAGCCAGCCAGGTGAAAAGATGATTAGATATCAACGTTTCGGGAGAGTAAATCTCTCCCATCATCAGGATATTTATAAAATATTATAACCACAAAATGAAATACTGGATATATAACACAACTATAAACAAAGACAAAGCACTATCAAAATTCGCATTACTGAACATAAGACTGTTTTCAGTAAATTAAATACCAGGTCAGGAGATGGCGTGAGTATAGAAAATTGTGTCAAAGAAACATAACTACTTAACTTCATTATCAAGCTGTATTGATATTTGCATCTTAATTCGATGGATTTCTATTTTTAAGGCCGGTTTCCAAGCGGAGCTGTACTGAAATCCAGCATCACGATTAAGCGTGCTCCTTTCAGAGGAAATCGCCAAAGTATCCTTAATTCTCCGCTCCCAGTAACTGTTGCATTTTGCCAAGATGATCATCTCCCGAAAATTCCTCAGTTTGCTCTCAATGTATAAGATCGTGTTAATGAGGATTAGACAGAATGCAAAATTTTTTGTAACAAATGATTTTATATTTATTGACAAGGCATAACTGAAATGTGCAAGGAGATCAACGAATGAAGGTAGATTTAATATATTCTTTATTCATATAGGTATTTAACGCACCATGAGTTTCAAAAGAGAAGAGTTTAAGGCCATTTTTAAATCCTTCAAACTATTAAAATAATCCCCCCAAATACCAAGAATGATTATACCCAAACGTTTAGGCGTAACTTCTGTTAATGTCTCTCCAGTCGCACTTCATGGCGGTTTACACAAGTGCAGTTTTGAATATTATAAAAACTGAAACTATCGTCACGAGAAAACTCGGGCACCTCAGAAAACTAAGTGCATGCAAAGAAATATGTGAGCATCGCACAGTTCTGTAACGTTTGATGGCTGACTAAATCCCTGCGCCCGATGAAGGGTGCAGAAGACTCTCGTGTAAAATTCTTCAGCTAATCGTGGGACGAATCCCTTTGCTTACTTCACTGCTTCTTGTGCTAACAGATGGTCTCCTACCACAGCACGCAGAAATCGTTCTTCAAGGTGAAGCTGATATTGCATACATGGACATATTAAGTAAACATGACCATCTGTAATTCAACTTAAGTTAATAACCAAGCAGGCTCTATAGATGATGCAACAAATGCTTAGGTTTATTTAAATCCCAAATTGTGACGTAGGACCAATCAGAATTAAGTATTACTTAGCAGCCAAAACAGAAAGAAGCACCAATGATTTTCTTCTTTTTTTCTGGCTTTAACTCTCGAAGAGGTTAGACGTGTTTTCGTTAAAAGACTCCTTGAAATTACGAGAAGTTATTGCAGTTCATCATTTTGAACGTTTTTTAACGTTTATAATTTATATGGAATACTCGTCGCTATGATAAATAATTTAAGTAAAAACCGGTTGCATTATTTATGAATAAAAGGAGAAAATTAAAATATAGTAAAGGACTTTAGGACTATATAAATCAGTGGAAAAAGTCGCATGTAAAGAAGAAAATGATGTCGAGAAATAGAATTCCAAGGAAAGTGAAATTGTATTATTTATTTTATTCCATAGTTGCCCAAAAGTGAAATCCCCTTTGTATCGATACCACGCCTAAGAAGTTTCACATCTCATCGCTCAGCTGACGGAGAGAGGATTTATAGAAATCTTGGAGAACATCAACTTCACGGCTTTTAGACGAAAGGTTCATCGGTTCAACATCAAGGAAAGGTTTGGCTTCTACATGCGTCGCCAGACCGAGGGAGCGCGAAACTTTTGCGCGTGTGGGGCGTAGACCTCACGAAGGGGCGAATCCAACTTCCGATATGTCACCGCATCGTGTGATATAAATCCAACCCACAAGGAGGTGAACCGGTCCAACGGTCAATGCTGCGTACTTCTCTTGGCCTCCCACCACAAAAAGCACTTCTCTCAAATAAGTCATTCACTCTCAGAGGTTGGTGAACTCACGAGAATGTCAGCCAGGGTACATTTGCGCAAAAAGTGCATGGGATCGTGATGCATTTTCAGCTTCAATGACATAGAACTAGGGCACACTGGTCTTTGTCTCAAAGAATTATTTCCTCCTGCCTTCTATGCTCTAAAACAAACAAGAAAACAACAGTGGACAACAATTTAATTAAATTCATTATTAATTTTATTCTATGTATATTCCTAAGAGTATATACCTCCTCCTTCATATCTCCTCCTTCATTCCTGCGACCGCAAAGTGAGATTTGTAGTGGACAACACGGCGCTGGGGCGGGTTTTCTCTGGGATCTCCGGTTTCCCCGGCCATCTCATTCCACCGGTGCTCCATCTTCATCTCATGTATCATCAGTGTCATTGCCTGCGGTGCCGTTTGTAGTAAAAGCGGGCGTTAAACACTACACATTTCATTTCATTTCCTTCATTCCGAACATTAGGACTCGTTGATTCAGCTCTCCTTCGGTCTGCATCCTTCTGTCCACTACAATTGATGTTGGAATGTACGATTTCGAAGAGGTAAACTATGGAGGTTCCAACACTAAATATTATAAGGTGTTATGAATTTTACATGTCATGGGAGGAATATTATTTAAAATAGAAAATGAGAACAGTGTTTATTTTAATATAAAAATTCTCTTTATTTTCACACGTAAACCTATGTTATGGAGAATGAAAGTTATCTATGGTCTAGTGGGCCCGTTTTCTCCTTTTTAGTTTCTCATTTTGAAACATAATTATGCTTCGCTTATTCCTTTTAATGTTACTGGTAAAGCACTTTCACCCGACTGCCTCTAGAAGAAATAGATGAGGGCGTTCAACGGTGTTTCCTATCATGTGGTTTCTCTCTGCAGCTTGATTTTCTCAGGGAGAAACCACGCATATCCTGCCAAAGTCTCACGACATTTACCACGTAACGAATACTGTTTCTGTCATCCACATCAAATGACAGCATACCCACCCTTAAAAGCCGCTACATATTCCTTTATTCTCCTTGATATTTTCTTCCTGGTTCTCCTCCTCCTCTCGATAATACGATTATGATTTCTTTTATTACATCTCCCACTTCTGCGGCTTGCAATGGTTTTGCTTCTCCTGCTCGCCGTCCTTGTTTAGTTCTGCCACCATTATGATAAATGTTGCTTGCGCATCCCCTTTCTTATTTTGCTTTCAGGGCTGCGATTTCTGCTTCTTCTATCTCACTCATGCTACTTCTTTTTCACTACTAGGACTGCAATAATTGTTTTTGCTTCTCCTGCTTCTTCGTTTTTCCCACTATATGCCTTCTATTGTGCTCTTTTTCTTTTTCGTCCTTTATTTCTCACCGTAATTATTCAAATTGGCTTTCTCGCCCAATTTATGTCACTATTACGATTAGGGTTAGCATTAAGCAATTCGTAATGTTTCTCTAACCTCTCTTTGTCCTATCTGTGGCCACTATTGCTTTCGCTCCTCTAACTCTCCTCACCGGAACATTTTTTCCTCTCAATCATCGGAATCACCATTATTGGTTTTTGTGGTTGTAGTCCAGTCATGCAAAATTGGCTTGACCATATAGGTGCAACCCTGACACAAAGTATTCAAATGTTGGGTGTAGAAATAAGTTGGGTGATGATGGATTTCTTCGAAGTTCTCGGAGTTTGATCTAGTCTTTCTTCGGCTGCTCTGGTATCAGCACGGACTCTTCTTTTCAGGGGCGGTCGCTGATATGGAAGGTTAATGTTGTTTTAAATAAAAGATTATTTATAATTTCCCCAAAGAATCTCCAATCTTTGAGATTTATTAAGAATGAAACTTTTTAGCATAAATCAATCGATATCAGTATTCTCTTGTGCAATACTTTTAACTGTTTACCAATAATCACTTTTCTATTGCACCAAGTAAAATATACTGATACACATATTCTTACACACCAAAATTGCCTTTGCACATGAGCGTCTATTTGCGGACTTACTCACACGTCCTTTCACCATGGAAGTCAAATGAAGAAGAAGGAATCATTCATTCATTCAAGCAGCTGGCGGCTGACTGAGGGTCAGCACGATGTGTGTCATTCGTGTACCTGTCCTACACGGACTTAACCACTTAATGACAGGATATGTGGGGTTTTGCAGGGTGGTGGTTTAAGTTTAGGTAGATGAAAAGAACGGAGGTAGCCGTAGCTCCTCATGGTAGCCAAGAAGGAATCACCTCCAGTCCAGGTGCTTATATAGTTTTTCTGCCGTTGCCATAACGACAAATCAACATCATTCAACTTTTATACATTTCTTCATAAATTTTATATAATAACTTTTTCATAACATTATTCAACATTCTAAATAATTTTTTTGCTTATTTAAATTATTAAATAGATTTAAATAATCGTTTAAATTATTTCAACCCAACGAAGTTGCGGCAGTCACTTAACTGATGTTCTCTTTCATACGCAATGACATTTATTATGTTCCAAAATAAATAAAGAAATATACCTCTATCACTTATAGTACATGTTTTATTTCAGTTCAAAAGTAGGGCACTTTCTTGTTAAAATACCCTATATATATCCCACATTAATCTTTCAGGATAAGAGAAGACCTCCAAAGAAAGCTTATCCAGATAACTCAATGACCGAGATTCGAACTTGGGACCCCTTGATTTTGAGGCACAGACGCTACCACCTGCGCCACAGAGGCGGAGAAATTAATGCATTTTGAATGTATTAAGCTTTGCAAAAGGTTTTAAGTAAAGACACCTCTTGTTGTCAATTTGTCCACCCGGATGTCCATCCTTGCGTACGTAAATGCAATTATGCTTTGAATATATATGGGCATGACCAACAGTTTGGTCATGCTTAAAATTTTGTTAAAACAAATGAAACATTCAGTATATTCTTTAAAATCCTACAAAAAGTTAAATATTTTAAGGCGTCCGCTTGAAGTAGAAATTCTGTAATTTACGTACTTACTGCTATTTGTTGCCACGCCATTTGTTTGAAGAAACAAGCTTCAGATAAACCCTTTACAATTTAGAAAACAGACTGTAGAACTAATAGAGTTAGGTTACAGCTCAAGGCATTCTATTATGAACATTCACTCAAGCGCTGGAGTTAATAACACTAAACCTGGGGCTATTATTGCAGAGCCCGCCACATGGTGTTGGCATGGCACAGATGTAACTGCAGCTCAGGTGGAGTGGGATTTGATCTGGGAGAGGAGCTTGGTGCTGGAGCAGGCATTCAAACCTAGCTCCTTTCCTCAGTCCTCTGGCCTCACATGTATGCATCTATACTGTGTTTCCACTGCAGTTTTACAAGGCGAAGGAGTTTGTTATCTCCTCCTGAGTGTATGTTTGGCGGATTATCCTTGGAGTGTATAAATTTGTTTATCTACAAACTACCTATCCTGTGATTAAAACAGTTACATATCTACATTTAATGGGATTTCAGAACTCTTTAATTTCACAGAACACTAACAATTGAGGATACTTGTACATTTATTACAACAGTGAAAGAAGGGTTTAAAAAGCTGTAAATTCACAATTATACTTAAGACTGGACGGTTAAGGTGAGAATCATTTTATTTCCTGTAATATTTAGGTACCTCAAAGGTAGAGGATGTATTATTTCCACGCCATTAATTATATATTGAGATTTCTACGGAATTACAAACTTTGCAATCACATAACTCAAACGACCACATTAGAATGACGTCCGCTTTCCCGTATGTGGGTTAAGGTGTTTATGCAGATTTTATGTGCATAACTGAAAAACGTAACGCTACTGGCATTTTAGAGAATGTTTCCCAAAGATGCCGTTACAACTGTTTTTAAAGTGGTATCCCGCATTCAAATTACCCTTCAAACTAACTCTTTTCCAAACAATTCTATTTTCTCATTAATGATTCTAAAGAATAATGGTTCTTTAAAATTCGTAAGTTCTAACGGCCGGTGTCAGTATACTATTAATTATTAACTGGGCTTGTGGGCCGTGGTCTACTGGGCTCCTTCTTCATCTTCCCAGACGTTTCGTCTGACGCAGCCGCAGACGAAACGTCTGGGAAGATGAAGAAGGAGCCCAGTAGACCACGGCCCACAAGCCCGGTTAATACTTTATATTATATTATAACAGAGGTTCTAATGGGCGCCGGGGTAGCATAGTGGTTTCGTTCGCGGCTCGCGTACAGAGTGCGAGACCGAAGCCAACCGCGGTCAGAAAAATAGCCCCGAAGCCTCCCGGACACTTAAATGTCCCTATTTACATAGGCCACAAGCCTCCCTGCTCCAGTCCCTGATTACATAGACCCAAAGCCTCCTAATCGAAACAGGTTACTGTTGCAGTTTGGTGTTTATAATATTTGATGAAGTATTACATTCTTCTAGAGGACGATGTTACATTTTTTGGGGGTTTATGATGAAAATAACACTACTCTAGTACAAAAAGAAAATGAAATTCTAATGCACAAAATTTGAGTTAGTGTTTTTGTTCCAATTCATTTGGTGTTATTGAGGGTACACCACGAGGAGGCGAATGGCTCGCTCCCCAAAAAATATTCCACATTTATCAGCGTCGTCATTATTTCATTATTTTATGTACGACGGGCCATCAAATATAAACAGGCCTTTCATTCCAGAAAATCTATTCATGAAGAATAATAGAAATTAACATTTTTCTTGCTTTTCTACATATTAACCTACCTTTTCTATACAACTGTTCCAACGGACAGGCAGTTTTAAATACCAGTTTCATAGAAAGTATTAGGACGTGTGCGGAGCCAGTTGCGCATGAAGTCTTTCGCCTCCTCATTGGTTGTGAAACGATGTCCTCCAAGAGCTTCTTTGAGTGAATCAAACATGAAAAAGTCACGTGGTGACAGCTCTGGGCTGTAGGGTGAATGTGGAAGGGCAGTCCAGTGCATTTCAGCCAAGTTTTGCTGTGTTGCTGCTGCAAGGTGTCGTCTAGCATTATACTGCAGAATCAACACGTTTCTGATAGGGCTACTGCGACGTTTTTACTGGAAACCAACTCGAACTTGAGTGAGAAGGTCACAGTAGTGGGCAGCATTAATGGTCCGTCATCGTTGTCCCTGTTGTTCGAGGAAATCAATGAGAAGGGCACCTTTCGAGTCCCAGAACACTGTGCCAAAACTTTCCCTGCTGACAGACGTGACTAGGTTTTCACCGGCGGCTGCTCTCCACTCCAGACTGGCCCTCTTTGATTCGGGTGTGTAATGATGCACCCATGTCTAATCACAAGTGATGATTCTGTCCAGAAAAGCATCACCTTCCTCTTTGTAGTGCGTGAGAAGCATGCGACACATTTGAACTCGTACTGCTTTCTGTTCTGCAGTAAGATATCGCGTAACGCAACGAGCTGACACTTTTCTCAATTTCAACACCCTTTGAATGATAGATTGGACACTCCCCCATAGCTTATGAGAAGTTGTCGACAAATTTCAAGCACTGCAATGTGACGATCCCCTTCAATGGTGTCCTGAACAGCTTGGATGTATTCTGGATTGATGCTGGTGCATGGACGGTGAGGGTGGGCCAAGTTCTCTACACGTTCACGTCCTTCATTAAACTCATGGCACCAATATTTAACTGTGGACCATGAAAGGGTTGTTTCTTCAACTTGTGGGAGTAACCGACGGTGAATTTCAGCTTCACCGACATTTTCATTAACAAGAAATTTGATTATTACTCGTTGCGCAACAGCTGGATGCACCTCTCTCTCAGACATCTCGGCAGTAACTGAGGGACAGAGCCAAATGAGTTCCCAAAGCCACTGTCCCCTTCCAGAGACCTCACTGCATGTGTTGTAAAAGCCTCGAACCCATACGGCACTCTATGCGTGCGCAGTGTAAAAAGGCCTGTTAATATTTGATTGTCCCTTGTAATTTACTAACAATGCATCCGCATTTGGATGCTTTGTTATTTTGACATGCTGAACCTATTGATTCTCACTGGAAAAACCAGGTATGTAATTAAGAATTTTTGTGATTACATTTCTGGAACACTAATCATGTGCAAGTACCAAGTTTTATGTCTTTCGCTGCCAGTTTTGTGTTGGATGAAAGTTACATCCTTGGATTTTAACATCAGCCCACACTTTTCTTCCAGCATTCATAATTATCTTTTCAAAGTCAGACAACATCTCGATGGAGAGAATTTCAGACCTAGCCTATTGCATTTATCAACAACTGAAAATACCTGCAGATATGAGAACGTTTCTTGTCCTTTAACACAGAAAAAACCATTGGAATGTGATGCCCATTAACAAGTTCAGGGATTGTAAATAGCTGTCAAAAAGAACCTTGTCGAATACTTCAAAGTTCTATCAACATAGATATATTGCGTCACACTGACTGAGGTTTCTGGATTCCCAAAGCATTACAACGTTCTTCGCAGCATCGTTGTGTAGCAAAAACCCAACTACATCTTTAGTTTTCACATATTTTAATGTGCTCAGAGCATCATAAATCTCCTCTATACTTGTGGATAATTTTGACACAACTTTCCCCCTAGCTTTGTATATTGACTTACGTAAACTGTGGACAAATCCGGAGATTACTTCTTCCGTGTTTCTCCTCTACGGTTGCTGGTATATTAGCTTTGATGTCCTTTCAGATATCTCTTCCGTAGTTTTTCTCTTCAGATCACAAAGTATTTTCTGTCTCTGAAATTTTCCACTAGTTGTTGCCGCTTGGTTATGGTCCTCTTGAATATCCAGGATATATATTTCTTCAATGGGAAAGGTTTTAATAAAGTCTTTGCAATTTTAATATTGCACGTCCATCCCGAAGAGTAACCGTTCCGAAGTCAAATTTTCGTTCCTCACCGTAATTGCATCTCGTCGGAAAACATGTTAACTGTAAACCAATTTGCCGTACACTGAAGGAAATCCAGGAAAGAGTTAGGCATAACCACTCTACCCACGTGCTCACTAATTACACCGGTTTCGTGGGAAGCTTTGGGGCTGTTAGCTGCTAAGCTTACCTGAGTATGAGAGGCTTCGGTCCTGCAACCCCCGTGCAAAGGGTGCCGAGTTTAATTTCCAGCTCTGGGGTGGTGATTTTAAGTCGGCCCTATCCACATCTTTAACTCTAACACATTTGAAGTGTCTCCTATGCCCAACGTGGTTCAGAATCCACTGCATATGCTGTAGGTCCTCTCGCCACACCTCCAACTTCATTATCATCCTACCATTGGAGGTAATGGGCCCATTCTCTGGGTGCCTGCACCTGAGAAATTGGTCCGAAAATCACGCGGTGGGGCGAGGTTACCCCTAAGGCTAAGGTTGCCATTTGAGGCGTGTTGGTGACCAACCACCCATAGTTCTAAAGATGTTGATTAGTCCAGAAACATTTTCAGGATAAGATAAACGCTGATCTCTAATTTTCTGAAGGGGAGAAAGAACTTGTAAATTTGTCTTTACTAGGAAATAATTTATATACGTTTGTATAATTGATAAACTTAAAGAGGGAGGCAAAGTTTTATCGCACTCAAAATCTGATGTGATACGTTAAAAAGAGTTCTCTACTTATTATCGTTAAATTTTATTCAACTGAGTAAAGCTATTTCTAGGAAAGCTTGTTTTCCATCTACTTCTAGTTACCTGAGATAAAAGATTGCAGAAATAGTTTAAGGATAAATTTAGATGTAGGCAAAATGTGATAGCGGAATCCGAATCGTCACTTATACTGTGTCCCTCTATTTCCTGGCCTTATAATTACATTATATTTGGATGACTCTGCAAGAAACGGTTTAACATAAACTTGAACAGAAGCGACAAAACAATGAAAAGTTTAAAATAACAACAATGAATAACTCGGAAATGGCTGATGCAGCAATAATGTTGTTTAAGAACCTAAAATGAAATGTGTAGTGTTTAACGCCCGCTTTTACTGCATGCGGCGCCGCAGGCGATGACACTGATGATACATGAGATGAAGATGGAGCACCGGTGAATGAGAAGGCGGGGGAAACCGGAGATCCTGGAGAAAACCCGCCCCAGCGCCGTGTTGTCCACCACAAATCTCACTTTGCGGTAGCCTGGTATCGAACCCGGGCCGCCTTGATGAGAGCCAAGCGGTCTGACCACTGAGCCACGGTGCGGCCTTTAAGAACCTACATTTCATGTTACTTTCATGTGACAGTAATTACTGAAGCCAACACTGTAATAATGCATCTCCGTACTGCACGTTTTTATCTATCTCTATTGGTCCATGCGGAAATCCTTCCGAATGAAAAACACTTCATATACTCTTTCCGGAATATTCAAGATATATGTACTATTTGTCATGTAAAATGTTAAATATACGGTACCTTAATCAAAACCATTGGGGTCATTTTTTAATAAATTAGAATATCCAAAGACTATCCGTGTAAAGGTGTAATGGTTGTTTTGATTTGGACCCCGAGAATTGAAAAACATTTAAAAATGTTTAAATATGTTGTTTAGGAATCAATATGGACACATTAGAATAATCAAGAAAAGAAGTTGTTGAACTTCAGTAGGTCATGAGATGACGCTACACGTAAATCAAATAATGTGAATCGCATCGAATGGCAGGTACTGACAGGCTGTTAACAACCAGGAGGCTTTTGCTGCGTACCCACCTAGGTTTTGGGTTTAACCGCAGGTTGAAAATTTTGATGATACGGGATGAGATGGGATTATTTTGTTGAGGAAGTTTTCAAGATAGTCCTTTGTTTTGCTCCTCTAGCTTTGTACAGAATGCGAAACATTTTTTTTTCTTACACCCTGGTGTTTTATTTGATTAATAATGGGGTACATTTTGTAGCCAAACAGTTCATTTGAAGATTTTGGAGGTCATCTTTTGCTGCTGTTCTGATTAAATCCTGTGTTACCTCGGGTGCCAGCATGCCATACAGGGTACCCCGAAAAGCCTGAAGCGGCATCTCGTGGCGTTGTAATCTCCTAGAGACCGAACCAGGGCACTTCTTGGTGCTGGAATTTGAGCGAAAAATTTTGTCTCCTGGCGCATAATTTCGTCATCTACGTATGGGAGAAGCGAAGCTTCGTGAAATAACCTCACGGGGAAAGAACGACCCACCGTATACATGCATCAGAGTCCTCTATTCCGTGCACGCTGAGGGTATGCTAGCCAGCTATCTGCAGCCATGCCCCAGATTTCACAGGCGTACAACATGAGTGTGATAATCAGCGCCCGAAAGAGGTGTAACTTTAATCGGACTGGCATCCAGACCGAACCCAGCATTGGGTACAGAGAGGCGAAAGCCCCCTGCACCCTTGCGGATAGTTCCTCGATGTGTCCGTGGAAAATTAGGCCCCTATCAATTCGGATGCCCAGGTACTTGATAAAATTGGTCCAGTCTATCCTGCGGCCTCTAAAGTGGAAGTTGGGGCAATCAGCAGCGGTGTGGCGCATAGTAAGAAGAATTGGCGAGACTTTTGTCCGGATTTAGGAACATACGCCAACGCTTGTACCACTCTTGTGTGAAACGGAGGTGTCTGTATTGGCTTGAAGGCTCTCAGTATGTGTCTGTCTTTGCAGAAGAACAACACGTCGTCAATGTGAATGTTCTATGACTGGTAGTTTTCAAAATGAGATTATATAAGGTGTGACGTGGACCAGTAAATATTAAGTTTGATTGGTAGTGATGGCAACGAATGAAAGAAAACCCAATAATATCGGTAAAACAGCTAGGAAAGAAAGCGTATTTCGATTGTGTAACGTCGAAGAGGACAGACGTGTTCTGGATTGTGGAATATTATAACAAGCTGACAAAGACTTTATGAAAATTTTATCTAGGAAACATCATTCTTGTGTAGAGTTTTGTAAGAAAAACGGCAAAGTGCATTTAAATTAAATTACAAGTTTCGATTTTTATAATTTAAACAAAATATGCCTATTTCTATGATTATTTTTGTGCCTTAATAAGATGTAAATGTTTTGTATAGTAAGATTTCATTGTTCATTTATTGCAGAACAGTTATTCAGAAAATGAAGTGATTCATAATGCTGTTCCCGGAAATTTCGAAATGTATGCCTGTGTGCCTATGTGTGTGTGTGTGTGTGTGTGTGTGTGTGTGAGAGAGTGAGAGAGAGAGAGAGAGAGAGAGAGAGAGAGAGAGAGTGGGTGTGTATAATTTTAACTAAAATGTTTAGAAGCATTTTACCGATAAAATAAGTTACTACCCGCAATTCGGTGAAAATCATCTCAACTTCATTTTCCACTTTCATAACCTAAGTCTGCGTCTTCCAGAATGTAGAAAACTAAACTCGGTATCGTCTTTCATTATGAAAACAACCCATTTGAATTCTGCAGAAAATTAATAAATTATACCTCCCGTTGCCATTTTGAAAGTCATAGGGCCTATGATGACTGCAAAGCAATAGGATTGCAGTTTTATGTTACATCAAAACCGATTGTAATCGCAGAATTACATGTTATACAGACTAGTTTTCTGTAATAATTGCATACAAAAAACCTGTAAAATTCTCTCAAAAAATTGTTCAAAAAGCTTTAGAAAGAAACTAAGGTAGTATAGAATAGCATGTAATGGTACCGTAGCCATTGTAGCTGTGTTTCTCTACTCTGCTCCACATAGGTATTTAATATAAGTGTAGCACCGGACCTCTTGAAAGGCTTTGATTATTAATATTATATTTGGCTGTGAGGAATACACTAACATTAATTTTTGTTTGAAATGGCACGGTAAAACTTGTTGCTCTACAATGCGGAAATATATTCTGCCCGCAACTTAGGGGTAGAGACAATGACTCTTTAGCAAATTAGTTTTCTAGGACGTAGACGCAGATATGAGCGGTCAACTTGTCGCCTTGGAGAAGCCCCGGGTAAAGAGGGTCGCCTGTGATTGGCACATGCTCGCACCAACAATTGAATAGGTAGGCCGCCCGCCGAGTGCGCAGCCTAAAATATCGACCATTCAGATACATGGACAATGAGAAGGCTTTTCACAAACCTAACGATGCTGACGACAGAAAATACAACTGACCATTAAAGGCAAATACCGATAATGCGAGAAAGCAGTAAGTACAATAGATTATCACTGGCAAGTATTACTTGCAGTGACAATGACACACCTAAACTTAAGACCCAGCGCTACGGCGTGATAAATTACCCTAAACTTCCCAACAAATAACACCAGGAATCCTTCCAAATACTACCCACAATAGGCAGTGGATCAGGCTAGGCTTCATGTCAAGCATGTAGCCCAGCACCAGAATCCCACTCTTCTGAATCGCACTGCGAGACAGCTAGGATCACCTCCTGGAATGCGCGGGTGCTTTAGGCGGTACTGCAGCACATTTCTCCTTCCCAATTCGGTGGAGGCTCTTTAGTGGAGTAGTACCCTTGAGGTGAAGCCCACATACCCCACTGTGCTCTCCAAAACAGTAGAAATACAGAAATGGTCTTTCCCTCCACTCGACTAAAGAAAAGAAAAACAGAAGCAATCAGTCTCCGAGAAGTGCACATCCTGGACTGAAGATGGGACGACAGAAGAAGTAAACTAGCGCAGCTCGCAGGAAAACGTCTCACATACCTAAACAAACATCTTGGCAGACCTCACCAGACAGCTCACGTGCCTCGCCTCCCACTCCGCTGCCAACACCGGCAATTGAGTGGGGACCTCACGACGCCCTGAATAGGAAGTCTGGGCAATTGTGACCGAACAAGATGCACCCAGCACATGCGATGCGCAACAGGCAACAGCCAGTTCGCCCTCGCCTATGTACTCCACCGAGACAACCACAACGCAGAAGACTGTCCTACCAGCACCAGATCTGCAGTTCGCAGACATCACCTGCAGACGCACAACCACCGCCGCCGGCAAATCAACTGCACAGCGGCTCTCCTCCACCGCTGCTGCACAACAGACACCACCACGACCGTTGCATTCTTTACCCACACCAGCCGCGTCCACAGGACCCTGCACCGTTGTCATCAGCGGGGTGAATACGTGATCTGCCATGGAGATTTGTTCTCTCAGCCGCAAAACAGGCCCTCTGACCGGAGGGCCAACCGGGCTATTTTAAGAATGCGCACTACCACAATACTGCGCTGCACCTGGCCAACAGCGCGGAGAAGGATTCTGTCTTGAGGACGGAACTGCCCTTATTGGGGCACTGTCTCAGAATCGAGTCAAGCAAACTTGAGCGACAAGTTCCCTATCGGCGCTGCTGCAACTATGGCCACTGTGCATCCATCTGCACCGCTTCTTCTAGATGCCACTAATGTGGGACAAAGTGCCTCACCACCGAATACAGAGAGCATTATCTACTGCACCGACGCCGATACTGCGCTACCTGCAATGGTCTAGGCCATTACACAGGACAGACGCCGTGCCCACGCTACCCCAGAACGTGGCTTCAAGAACAGCGAAACACACCAACAGCCAGGGAGGAAGACATTCCACGCCCAGCACCCACGGCGGCGCCTACCTTAACCGCACCTGCCTTCTATACCGCATAAAACATGATGGAAGCCCTGCAGGATCTCCGGAGAGAGGTACAGAACATTGGGGTCCGTCTTGCCTCACTTCAGGAAACCTTCGCAGCTACACAGTCCTCCAGAAACGATATCCACGACCTCCACTATGAGGTGCTAAATATAGCTCAACGCCTAGGCAACTGGATGAAACCATCATGATTAGCATCACAGGACACCACACATACCAGCACGACCAACTCGCATGAATTACAAGAATTGCCAAACGCTCTGCCGACAACTCAACAGATCTACAGACCCAACTAGACTTTCTACAACAACAGCTTCAATGACTGAAATAGTGACAAGCCATCCTCCGTGAAGTGCAAGCTGGAGGAGAGCCACACGCAAATACGCCAAACTTGACCAGCTCCTATACCTCAACCAACTGCTCAACAGCATGTTTGAACAATACATCCAAGAGCCGGGGGACATTTCCACTGTCCCCTTACGCGAACGTGTACGAAGATTACACAATCTAAGCCCTCACGGACACAGAGACAGCCCTCAGTAATAAATACTGTAAGCCTACTTCCTTTCGTGCCATGCTCAGTGCCTCGGTCATGGTCATGGCCAGGAAATGCAACTTTACCCGCTCCCGCACACGGTGCGGTAGCTTATGATGACGCTAATGACGGAGGGGATCAAATGGAACTTCTTACAGGCAGGAGCATAACTGCCATCTCAAACTTCCATACACACTTTCTCTTTCCAGTTCCGTGTTATTGTGAAATAAAATGTATTAAAAAGTTTTTTAAAAAATTGACTCATTTTAAAACGAAGTGGGGAAGCAATGGTTATACTAAATCGGCTAAATAGTCAATTAATCAAACAAAACATTACATTCATAGAGAGCTTGGATTTAGAGCCATGAACTCCACAGCACTGCAACTACTCTAGAGCCACACAGCACAAAACTCACGGATTTAACATTCGCAAATCAACAGGAGTACTCTTGCTCAATGTAGAAAGAGCATTTGACAGAGCGTGGCAGGGATTACTCAAAATGCTTAAAGTATCGAGCATACTTGACTTCCAAAAAAAATTCATAGTGCACTAGCTACACAACCGCAAATACCAATCCATAGTTAACAACCTACCGGCACCCTGCCCAATCAAAGCGGGACTCAACCTCGTTTTTCAAATCATCGTCGGTCGGGAAATGTGTTTCAGTCAGGTGTGACTTCAACTCAGGAAACAGATGATAATCACTAGGTACTAAGTCTGTACTGTGGATCGGTGGGGGGGGGGGATTGGTGAGGATGTCCCATCCGAACTGGGCCAGGAGTTCAGCCGTTGCATGTGCACCTTCTCACAGGGACCCACCTCGCACACACCTTGCGATAATGCAAATGTTCGGTGAAAATCTTGTCAATCGTAGTCTTACTGACATCAGGGATAAGTTCGCACAGCTCGCGAACTGTTACACGACGATCCTTAAGCATTTCTTGCTCCACTTTTGCAATTGTTTCGGCTGAAACTGTAGGCCAACCATAATGCTTTTCGTCATGGACGTTTTTACGTCCGTCTTTGAACTCTCTGATCCAGTTTAGATTGTTTTTGATGTCCATACACTGTGGCCTATAGACTTCGCATAATTGACGATGAATTTCAGTGCGGGTAGTGCCCTTGGCACTCAAAAACGGAACACTGCACGCAACTCGCACTTGGCGGTGGAAGTGATAGTAAGCTCCATCGCAAACGGCTGCCCAGCCAAGACTAATGGTTGCAACGGCTTCGTTGTGGTGGGGATTTGAAGGGAGGAAACCAAGATACACGCCAGTGTTGCCGGATCTCGCGTAATAAAGTTCCTCACGGCTCCAGCGTCCTGGAGACCTTATTTTACGGACATTCCTCGTACAATAGGAAGTTGGGATATAATAGGGTCCAAAATGAACTCGAAAACTGTAATGCATGTGACACTTATTCTTCAAAAATGGATTAAACACAAACCTTTTATTGGAAAAATGAAGAACAGCAAGAAGAAAATGAAGAGTTAGATTTGAACGCGCTACCATGTCTTACTCCTTTTGGTAAAAGAGAAGGAACTTGATGTGTGTGTGTGTGTGTGAGAGAGAGAGAGAGAGAGAGAGAGAGAGAGAGAGAGAGAGAGAGAGAGAGAGAGAGAGAGAGAGAGAGAGAGAGAGAGAGAGAGAGAGAGAGAGAGAGAGAGAGAGAGAGAGAGAGAGAGAGAGAGAGAGAGAGAGAGAGAGAGAGAGAGAGAGAGAGAGAGAGAGAGAGAGAGAGAGAGAGA
This sequence comes from Mantis religiosa, assembly GCA_030765055.1. Classification (NCBI taxonomy): domain Eukaryota; kingdom Metazoa; phylum Arthropoda; class Insecta; order Mantodea; family Mantidae; genus Mantis; species Mantis religiosa. The sequence continues at coordinate 293,498,213 of CM060948.1, read as the reverse complement.
GAGCCATAATGTGATCTCTAGTAAACGAAAATAAAGTGTTGAGAAGTTTGTTATGAATTTGTTGAAGAGCTGTATAATTACGGTTGCAGCCGTCAGTAGAATGGAGTGTAGGAACGTGAATAGCCTCATAACAATGTTGCGAGCCAGAAGTACCATCGAAACGGCACTGAAACTCTAAAGGGCTCCTCTGGGTATTTGATTCAAAGACGCATTGTCTTGCCAAGTTAAAGCGCCTCATTCGTCCCGTTTAGAGTTTATCAGTTGACTGCAATGTGTTTCGACGACGCCGGCGTCCCCGGCTTGATTTATACGCGGGAATGCACTGCCTTTGGAGAGGAAATCGTATTGCTGAATCAGCCGGACCGGACTAGTTCAAATTCCAATCACCACGTCACTCAGCTCATTGCTACGAGGGTTGGCTGTCTTCCCTTCCTGCCTCCTTCTTCCGTCTCCTCGTAAGAATTTCCACCGGAAACTTAATTCTTCGTTTTTATTATGTTTCCTGTACAAGACAGTGTCAGACAAGGCAAGTCTCGTAAAATTGTGAGCCTACTTCCAAGATAGTATCATTAATCTTTTCATCGGTGGATTAATTTAAAATGGAACTGCATCTCGAGAAAATCCTCTCTAAACATAATGTTCTCTAATGTAAATTTATATTGAGGAATTAATCCTTAAAGAATTAATCCTTATAAATACATCACTCCGGTATATGGGTGACTTTTAATTAATTAGAGCCAAGTGAAAAATTCAATGCTACGGCCGGGATTTGAACCACAGACCTCCTGGTTTCTGTCCAGTCGCTCTAACCCCTTGAGCTACTATGGCCAACGTGCCGTCCTAATATTAAATTCTCCAATTGACTCATTAATCATTTAAAAATCACCCGTATACCGGAGTAATCTATTTAAAAGGATTAATTCTTTAAGGAATAATTCCTCAATATAAATTTACATTAAAAGTATTCAGCGATAAAATTCCTGGTATTTTAGTATTTACAATATTAAGTCACCACAAATTTTTATCTCGAATATGAGAACTCTACTCTAGTGGTCTGCCGGGAAAATATAAGGACCAGGAGGTCCGTGGTTCAAATCCCGGCTGTGGCATTGAATTTTTTTGTTGGTTATAATTAATTATAATGCTCTCTGTTGAAGACGGTAGTACGTGTAAAGTGAATGTTTTTATTTACGAGCGCTCTTTAATTCTTTGGTTTTCAGCGCCCTATTGTAGATTGAACGTGGAAGACAGCTTGTTTTGCTCAGAGGTCCCTTTAAGGCCACAACTTCTTTTAAGGGCCGTGAATCTAAGACATGGAGAACAAGGAGGATAAGTATGAAGGTCGGCTGAAAAGTTTCGGGCCACAAAATAAAAAATAAAAAATTAAAAAATGTTTTTCTTTATTTCTCAACATAATTTCCATAAAGTCTAATAAATTTTTCATATTGGTGAGAGGTGGCATTACTAGAGCTAGGTAATACAAAAAGTAGGGGAATAATAATAGAGAGAATATTGAAATTCTGGTATAAGTGTATTAAAGGGCAGATAGGAGAATTATTAAATCTGTGCATGAAGCAAGAGAAAAACATTAAAAATACAAATAGTTGGTGGTCGGAATTGGAATGAATGATGTTAAAGATAGGCATGGGAGATCTATGGAGAGCAGAGGAGACAAATTATAACGGTTTTTGGAAGGAAGTGAGAACTAAACTACAAGACAGATACGCAAGAGATATCGGAAAGTATAGAAGAAAAGAAATCTTTGAAATTTTATAAGCAATTAAAAACAGAATGGGGTCGGGAAAAATATATAGATAAATGTGGCAAAACTGGAACAGAAGGCATAGCATGGATGAGGGTAGGAATATTATACCTAAAAGGGTTGACAAGTAATGAGGTAGGAATATGTGAATTTTGTGGAGATGAAGAAAGCACTGCTCATTACCTAATAGAATGTAAGGAGCTAACAAATCACTGGAGAAAAATATGGGATAAGGAATGGGACAGTGTAAGTAAAGAGATATTGGCGGTACGCATGCTAACGGGGATGGGAGTGTTTTTTGTGGTAATTTTTCGTCCTCCAACGTTAAGTCATATCGGACGATGAATGGAGTGGGTGAAATGATGCTCAAATGTGTCCAGGGAGCTTAGCGCTACCCGACATTCGTCTTTAAGGATAAGGGAAAACCCCGGAGGAAGCCTTATCCAGGTATTTCACCCTGACCGAGATTCGAACTCGCGACCTCTTGAAAGCCCACCTCGGTAGCGTGGCGGTATAGTGTCTGCATCATGTTCAAGAGGTCACGAGTTAGAATCCCGGTCAGGGTGAGTTACCTGTATAAGGTTTTTTCGGGGTTTTCCCTTATCCAGAAAGAGGGATGTCCGGTAACTCTAAGCTCTATGGACCCTGGGATCACATGAGCAACATTTCACCCATTCCATTCATCGTCAGATATGACTTAACGTTGGAGGACGTAAGAAAAAAAACGCGACCTCCTGAACGTGAGGCAGACACGCTACCATCTATGCTACCGAGGCGGGCTTCGGGGATGGGAGAAAAGAAATATAGATGTATAGGAGATTTCTTATATAGGTTAAGAGAAAAGTGGACTAGAATAAAAGAAGAAAAGGTCAAGGATAAATGACACCAAGCTGCTCAACAAGACCAAAGTCTTATAGCCAGGGGACCTGAGTGAGCAAGTAAATCATAGATCAGCAATTTCATGTATTCGAACAGAAGGTATAATACAGCATGCTCTATGTTAAATGTTATTGTACTGAATTTGTAATGAATACTGTACAAATAAATAAATATCATAGCGGTGTTCTAATTTAATTAAACCATCTCTTTAGTATGATTTATCATGGTCCTCAAAACAGCCGCTTACCACATTAATGACCTCCTCATTGCTGTGAAGTCTTCGTCCTCCAATAAATGTTTTCAGGTGCGGGAACAGATGGCGGGCACTGGGGCAGATCTGATGAATAGAATCGATGTTCAAGCAATTCGAACTTGCAATGATCGAACGATTGGCCGTAGAATTCTCGTGAAGAAACAATATATTTTCCTTAGCAAAATGAGGTCTTTGTTTGCTTTTCTCCTCATCACTCAAAACTTGCAGTAAGCTTCCTTAGTAGTCACCAGAGATACTTACACTCATTTCCAAGAAAACAAGAAAAATAATTCCCCCTGCATCCCAGATAATAATCGTCATTACCTTGTTAGCTGACAAAATTGACTTTGCCCTTTTCAGGAGTTGGTTCAACTGGCTCAGTACACTGTTTTGATTGTGATTTACCTTCTGTAGTGATTTATCCAAGTTTCATCCATAGTAATAAGCCTTCTCAAACATTCACTGGGATTTTTACGGTACAGATCAAAATTTGTAGCAGAAACAGTTTTCCTTTGCTACTTGTGATCAGGTGTGAACCAACGCGGCACCCATCTTGCACAGAGCTTGTGAAATCAAACAACATTACATAAAACATTATTTGCACATTCTTTTGATATGTTTACAGCCTCTTTTATTTCAAAGAACTTTAATTTCGGTCTTTCAGTCCTAATCGATGATTTTTTTCCAATGATCTTTTTAGTTGTGAGTTCCATCAGGCGTCCAGAGCGAGGTACATCACTAGTGATCATACATTCCCTTTTAGACTATGCAGGCAACCTCTTAATCATTATATATGAAGGGGCAAGGGTCTTTCAGTACACTGTCCATGTCGTCTTGATCTTTTTTGGCGTTAAGCCCTTCAAATGAAGTATTTAGTCAGTGCTCGTTTTTCCAAATCCTCAATTTTTGTGAAACCTCAACACTTTTCCTGTTTAAAATGCTGTCATTCAAAAACTAAACAAGCTGTTTACCTGTAACTATGGATACAAGCTAGTCTGGTGTTAAAGTATATGATGTTATCCTTCAAAGAGGCCCAGTCTATGTGAGGCACGGGACTTATCAGCTGACTCTCATATATATTGAGCATAGTAGTAGATACATATAGTATTAATATCTGCAAAAAAACTGAAGCCCTTGCTTTGCAGGGATATAACTAAAACTAAGGTTACGGAACAAATGTCCATTTAACTACTTAGTTTACATTTTAACTATTTTAATACAATAATGTCAACCTTGACACGTTACAGAAGTTTGGAGCATAATAAATACAGTGCTGCTAGAAGTAAGGTAGGATAGAATCCTAAAATCTCATTTGAAACATTACGGTAGGATTCAGATGCACGGCACTGATATCCTGATAAGCGAAAACATGAAAACATACATATTGAAGTAACAATTCTATGTGTTTTACAGTAAATTACTGTTTATATAATTAAATGACGGGAACATATGTCTGGATTGGGCCCAGAATGAATACGCTCCCTAAATATTTCAGTATAGGGGGCCGAAGAGATACTGGTAGAAACAGGAAGACATTGCAGTAGCCATTTTTCCAACAGACCGGAAGGCTTAAAGTGTAAAAGAAGTACAGTGCACAGCATATGCAGCACATCACCAACTAGATGATGATGATGAATTTGTGTTTAAGGGCGCTCAACTTCAAGGTCATCACCGCCCGTTAAAGACAATTGTAGCGGAAGACATGTTTAAGGGCGCTCAACTTCAAGGTCATCACCGCCCGTTAAAAACAATTGTAGCGGAAGACATGCATTAAGCTAAAGACTACATATATATATATATATATATATATATATATATATCTTTACCGTGGGGATAGCGAGTCTGCCTCACGTTCAAGAGGTCCCGAGTTCGAATCTCGGTCAGGGTGAATTACCTGGATAAGGTTTTTTCCGGGGTTTTCCCTTATCCTGAAAGACGAATGTCGGGTAACTCTAAGCTCTATGGACCTCGGAATCCTTTGAGCATCATTTCACCATTCCATTCATCATCCGATATGACTTAACGTTGGAGGACGTAAATTACAAAAATAAGGAAAAACACTTCAAAAGGGACTTAACAATTGAAAAAACACAATATAAATGTAAATACAAAACAATATATATAACAAATATTGGCAGAAGTCAACTGTAAGCTGTGAGATAAAAACATATTTAAAATAACAGACTATTAAAAACAAAAATGACTAAATCCTAAATTCAACTCTACCGATGTAATGTAGAACTTTTCCACCGCAGAGTTACTGTCTGCCAGAATCTGCGTCAAGCTTACCGGCAGCTGCAGAGACTCCCGCACGTCTGCTAGGTGAATACACTCTAGCAGCACATGACGGACCGAGAGAGTCCGACTACACAACACGCAAATAGGAGCAGGGGCCTTCTTCAACAGGTGACTGTGTGAGAAGTAGCAGTGCCGAATACGCAACGGAGCCAAACTTATTTCCTCTCGACGGGAGGCCGCCCAGTTATCCGGGAGCTCTTTCACCCTTCTGAGCTTGTTATTACGAAGGGCAGACCACTCATCATTCCAGTGAGACAGTGCCGCTCTATGCACTAGCCCAAAGTCTTCTGCGGTGACGAAAGGGATGTTGACACTCGGTTCTATGCTTGCCACCTTTACTGCCGAATCCGCCAGTTCGTTCCCATGAAAGCCTACGTGACCAGGAATCCATGCGCATACCACACTAACGCCAGAAGCGTGTAAAACCTGAAGTGCATCCTGTATACGCTGCACAATAGGGTGCTGGTTGTACAACTCACAAAGGCTCAGAAGTGCGCTTAGTGAATCACCTAGGGTAAAACAATCACCTTCTTTCTTCGGCGAACATGTATAATGGCTCGGTATTTTGCATAGAGCTCTGCACTACAAATGCAAGTGCTGCCACGGAAACTAAACGTACAGGGTTCGGCTCCATGGACATAAGTACATCCAACACCGGTGGCGCTTTTAGATCCATCTGTATAAATTAAAGTATGGTAACAAACTCTAAGAAGGGACTGCGGATACTACACGAGGGCGTCGTAGCCTTCCTGAGTACCGTCATCCCAAGATCTACGTGGGATCCTGCACGCAACCATGGAGGATACGCTCTTTCGCCTTTGGGACACATCCTGGCATTTGAAGTGCATGATTCCCTAGAAGTTCCCAGAACTGATAACCTGGCGGCTTCGGATTTACACGTGTGTTCCTATAACGTCCGTCAATTAAGGTGTCAAAAAACGGTGTAAACGTCGGATGCGAAGACCTACTATTCATACCGCAGCCATAATTGCCCAGCAAAACCTCTCGGCGATATTGCAGAGGAGATTCTGCTGCTTCGGCGTGGAGTCTCACCAACTGGAGTTGAATGACATCCTGAAAAGGGAAAATGATAGAAAACCTGGGTCTTGCGCTCTTTAGGAACAAAGTCCAAAAGCAGATACACAAATCAATTTTAGTTACCCTCGTTCGTTGAGTTAAGTGATACTACTCGTATTTAAACCATTTTAAAATCCATCAAGTATTGTAGAACGTTTTTAAATTTTTTCAGTTTGTTGTATAGAAATAGTTTTAGTAGCTACTCTGAAATCTTACATTGCGTAATGTTAACTCTACTGATATCTTGAAGGAAATACTGAATGATGGAAGTAGTAATGGTCACGGATTATTTCGATGTTATTTCCCCATTTTCCGGAAAGGAGTTTGCCTTATAAAGAACATTTGGCCGTCGGTGATGTGCGTCATACACTACCTGACCTCATTAGCCAAGGTAAATGTGAAAATTATAATTGATTCTAAATCATGTTTAAAACATGTGACCTTATAGCCTTAATTATATGAGTAATACATAATCTTTTCAATTTTCCTTAAAAACGTTAATTCTAGTAAGCTAAGCAAGTACGTTATACTGGTTCTGGAAAAAAATAAAAATTATATAAATGTTAAAATATAACATCAAAGTTCCGAAATATATTTTGAGCGTTTAAGATACATTTTAAAAATGGAAATGACTGGGACAACAGGAATTTTATTTGACAGACTACAAACACATTTCATACTCAATTATCTTCTTTGCAATTATCAAAATTAATGTTTAGTAATAGTGTCCATTTAATTTCATTCTACATGATTACTGGTGTCAAAAATAATGCATTGAAACCTCCATTTCTCCATCGTCCGTAAATAATTTTTCATAAAACAAAACCTAACGATGACCTTTTCATTCATATTTCTATTATACATTTTGCAGATTTGTCGATTCTGAACATACAATTAAGATGTTAAGGTTCTAAACATCATGAGGCTGTATTTTAACCATTATTTTGCTTATCTTATGGAGATAGATTTGTAACTGTACGTAGAAAAATTATTATTATCATCCACAAAACTAATATTATTCTTAAACGAAAAGTTACAATTGCGATGTATAAACTGATTTAAGATCAACAAATTGGTTGTAAACAAATAGAAAGCTATTGACCTTAATTTCCAACATAAGCCATGAAAGGAAATGGTGAACCCAGCCATCAAAATCGATTTCAGTTTGGTAAACAATAACACTAAACAAAATTTTGGGCATTATTTACTAATGAGCATTGAAGTTGGGAGAAACACACAGAAATCCTAGCAGGGAAGCTAAATACACCGCCATTGTTCCCTACCAGTTAAAGCCTCGGGTATCACTCAATGTGCCTGAAACATAATACTCGTACTTAATACATTACAAAAAATAAAATAAAGATTTGTATAATAACCCTGGCACTTAATTTCTTAAACGAGGGCTAATATGCCAGACTATTAACAGTTATTCACACTACATTCATATATAAAGCTTAATTTACAGATACACTTTTAGACACAAAAATAATGTACAATTATTCAAAAACAATTATAAAATTTACAATTATTATACATTTTAAAAGAAGTAAAAATAAATAAACGAAACATAAAATCATGTATAATAAAATAAACAGTTTTTATCAAAATTAATCTAAGTAAAAATATATAAAAACATTTCATTCATATCAACACCACTTATACAAAACTACAAACTATTCACAACAAATATGTAAAACTAAACTAATATTACTTATTATTAATGAATTAATTATTAATAATATAACTAAATTTATTATTATTAAAATTTATACTATTTTTATTTTTTTAACATTTAGATTTGCATACAATACACAAAAATGAACCGAAATTTACTGGTATCCTGTAAATTATAACTGGTAACCAGTTATTAAAACAAGATAAAGGCTACAAATTGTATAATGTAAAATTGCAGTTATATTAACCAAAAAGTTTCAAATATCACACATATGCCAAAAATTTTACTCTAAGTAATAAACAAATTTTATACATCAAAATGACACTATTATGTGTTTCAAATGGGAAGGTGTTTCTCCTTGAGCTCTACTAGGTGAGCAGTCAATCGAAGTCCTGCGCAGTTGTCGTAATGCATTCCCCCTAAGTGGTCTGTGACGAACGCCAACATAATCAATCTCTAATAAAAACTATTCGTGCTAACACAAATATTCAGATTTTGCAAAAACTGAACCATGCGGAAGGAGAGAGTAATGTATTTAACATAACCGTAAACACCCCATATTTTTAGCTCAAATAGTTTTCCTGATATAAAAAAGTAGGTTAGATTATATTATAACAATATATTACGAAGTAAGTACTGTAATGAACATCATTATTGGTTGTCATGAATGCGTGAACGTATATTTGAAATTACTCAGAACTGAAAGGTAAACATTCGACATGACGTGGTGAAAGAAATATGTGCTCTGAATAAGCTAAGGTGTTGGTTAAATTCGATGAGAGGAAACGATGCACTTCTTGCAAGTCTGGCAGAACGTGTCAGGTCACATTATATCTTTGTTTATGAATGGTTCGTAATCTCTATTTACTGTAGAATTATTCAATTACTCTTCCCTGAAAAAGTGTATCAGCTGGATCAATGAGACGCGATGAACACCCCCCTTACTACTGCTAGAACAATCCAATAGAGTTAATGTGAGCTCAAATTATGTTGCAAACAGAAATAATACTTTTAAACTGGCTGACGTTGAACGACTTATTCACGAGGAAATTAACAAGGGACCTTGTTAATTAACTAACTGCGTGAGACATCAGATAGACTTAAGAAGACGATTTTTGGAAATAAATATCACAAACGAGGTTTTGAAACCTGTCATCATAAATTTGCAGTACCCAGACGTTGAAGACAATGACGAATTATCTCTTAACGTTAGTAAAATTCACAGCTATACGGATGCACCACTGGCATTTTCGTTGGATTAGAAAAATAATTATTTCATAAACTATTATTAACTTTAAACTAAATATTTAAAACTTTGAGTAATTTACGAATATTGGTGTTGCAATTTTGAGTTCACCAACAGCATTATTATAATACTTAAATTCCGTTTGAGCTCCCTTAAGTCTAGCGCCACGAACACTCACAGGTGTGCAAGAGAGAGGGAAATATAAAAAGAGTGGGGATAACAGGGTGGTAACGGTGAAGGCTCTAACGCATCTGATTCGCTAGAGGCGAGATTTCTTCCCATTTGAAACACATAATTGTTCTTGTTATTCAATAATCATCAAAAATTATTTTTTCATAACAGTTCCGCTTTACCTCTAAAAAGTATTAACCTTATCACTTCACTTGGTCACTCCTTCCCAACACCAAATCACTTATTACTCTTTAATTTAATTTCACTAATTAATCTATGTTTCATTTTAGAAGCTAACACTTACTTAATCATTATTACTTCACTCACTCACTGCATGTGCAATGCTCCTGTCATCTCCTCCCGGAATCACTCCAAGATGACTCGCCACTCCTTGGCTGTTTCTCGCCTCGTGCCGACATTGACTCAGATGTCATGATGGCTTCCTCGCCGCTTTCCTCTCCGACACTCCACCCTGTTCTGGCTGTATGCTGCATACAGAAGTATTGTATATCGCTGAGGCATATTTTCCTTAATCTTGTTTCTCTGGTATCTTAATATTCAAATCTCCTCATATCTCTTTTATAATCCACAACGTTCCTACGTTAATATTAATCTAAATCTACATCTTTCTGCTCAGTCATGTCTAAATCTTCCTCTTCAAAACAAAAAATATTCATTTTCATTTTCTTCCTCTACTTCTTTATCCTATTCGCTTTTCTTGAGCGTACTTAGGTTAGGTAATCTCCATTCCGTTAAATTTCTACTTATATTTTCTTCTTGTAGAGGTTGTCTTATAAGTATCCATCTAGCGTGTGTACTAAGCTTATTTGCGAATGCTTCCAAATATTGAAACAAATGTTTATTACGTATTGTTTCAAGAAGTTCATCTCCTTGTCAATTTGCTCTCTCCTCATACTTAAGGTTACTATTTTTTGAGCACTCAAACATAACGTGCTCTGGCATACCATGTTTAAGGCATATATCACATTCATCGCTATTTAATTTGTTAACCTTTTCCCTGTAAATAATAATTAATGCATTATTCATTTCGTATTATTCAGATGCTTAAGTACCAATCTTTCCGAAATGTGCGGAAAAAAGGTAAAAGCGCGCCCTCCTACATTTATATTTTCCCACTCTTCTTACTAAATACGTACGACGACGGGCCCTTAAACACCACTCACTCACTCACTCACTTACTAAATACGTATTAAGTTTTTTTTTAATTAGAGCCAACTGAAAAATTCAATGCCAAGGCCGAGATTTGAACCACGGATCTACTGGTTTCCGTCCAGTCGATCTGGCCCTTGAGCTACAATGGTCAACGTGCCTTCCTGACATTAAATTCTCCAATTGACTCTTTATACTTCCCGGTGGACCACTTAAGGTTCTCATATTTGAGACAACTACTTGTGGCGACTTACTATTGTAAGTACTTAATTACCAGGATTTTTATCGTAGATTATTTTTTAATGTAAATTTATAATGAGGTATTAATCCGTAAAGAATTAATCCTTTTAAATACATTACTCCGGTATGTGGGTGATTTTTTTATTAATTAGAGCCAACTGAAAAATTCAATGCCAAGGCCGAGATTTGAACCACGGATCTACTGGTTTCCGTCCAGTCGCTCTGACCCTTGAGCTACTATGGTCAACGTGCCTTCCTGACATTAAATTCTCCAATTGACTCTTTATACTTCCCGGTGGACCACTTACGGTTCTCATATTTGAGACAACTACTTGTGGCGACTTACTATTGTAAGTACTTAATTACCAGGATTTTTATCGTAGATTATTTTTTAATGTAAATTTATAATGAAGTATTAATCCTTAAAGAATTAATCCTTTTAAATACATTACTCCGGTATATGGGTGATTTTTTATTAATTAGAGCCAACTGAAAAATTCAATGCCATGGCCGGGATTTGAACCACGGATCTACTGGTTTCCGTCCAGTCGCTCTGACCCTTGAGCTACTATGGTCAACGTGCCTTCCTGACATTAAATTCTCCAATTGACTCTTTATACTTCCCGGTGGACCACTTAAGGTTCTCATATTTGAGACAACTACTCGTGGCGACTTACTATTGTAAGTACTTAATTACCAGGATTTTTCTCGTAGATTATTTTTTTAATGTAAATTTATAATGAGGAATTAATCCTTAAAGAATTAATCCTTTTAAATACATTACTCCGGTATATGGGTGATTTTTTATTAATTAGAGCCAACTGAAAAATTCAATGCCATGGCCGGGATTTGAACCACGGATCTACTGGTTTCCGTCCAGTCGCTCTGACCCTTGAGCTACCATGGTCAACGTGCCTTCCTGACATTAAATTCAACAATTGACTCTTTATACTTCCCGGTGGACCACTTAAGGTTCTCATATTTGAGACAACTACTTGTGGCGACTTACTATTGTAAGTACCTAATTACCAGGATTTTTATCGTAGATTATTTTTTTAATGTAAATTTATAATGAGGAATTAATCCTTAAAGAATTAATCCTTTTAAATACATTACTCCGGTATATGGGTGATTTTTTATTAATTAGAGCCAACTGAAAAATTCAATGCCATGGCCGGGATTTGAACCACGGATCTACTGGTTTCCGTCCACCGGGAAGTATAAAGAGTCAATTGGAGAATTTAATGTCAGGAAGGCACGTTGACCATGGTAGCTCAAGGGTCAGAGCGACTGGACGGAAACCAGTAGATCCGTGGTTCAAATCCCGGCCATGGCATTGAATTTTTCAGTTGGCTCTATAATCTATAATCTATAATCTCTTCGTTTCTCCCGTGTTCATAGTGTGAATGATATAAAATTCTATTGTGACTGTGTTTCCAGAAGAACATGCCGGTTATGGAACGCCTTCTTGAGAAAAGTGTTCCATTGAGACTTGCATTCGAGATATTTTAGGTTTGATAACCGAGGAGCGACCAATCTGAACAAATTCTTTTAGGGATAAAAATTTATATTACTAATTAAAGCTTGGTATATAATTTCTGCGTGGAATGCAATACCTTATGTACCCGCTATATACATGATAGAATGAACAATAAGTATAAGTATTTCAAATTCAAACCAATAATAAGCAATACCATCTGAGAAATAGCAGAGTGCTTTATTGTGATGTATACATTTTAAGTGAAGTAAGATTATATGTATATGTTACTGTTTAATACATAACGAAAGAAAGATGACTTATCACACATCAGTAAATTCCAGTAGCTGGTGATAGCATAACAGACATTTTTGTTTAAATTGAATCCACTGTGAGCGACATTTTGACTGGAAGATATTCAAAAATGGTTCAAAATCTACTTCACCCAGCGATACAGAAATGGCACCACCTGTAATTTATTATTGCGGGGAAGAATATTATTGGTTATTTACAAAGTTTCATAGGAAATTCTAGTTCTATTCATCAGATGCACTATATTTCAATTGGCCTTTAGTTACGTGGCAGTAAGCAGTAATTGCAAAATATACGAGAGAATCTGGAACGAACAAACGATTATGTGTGAGAAAATAAGATTGCTAAAGTAAATATATCTGAACGATTTTCAGTGCAATGTTTCATATTATGGCCCAATTATCGGTACTCCAGACGAACGACAGTACACTGACAAAATGCTGTGCGCTCATTGGGATTTAAATGAACCCTATATTTGGAGCTCATATTCAGTAGTAATTAACAGTAACCATGGACATGCACATAGGTCTAAAGAATAAAAATGATCTGTTTCAGTTCTTGTAAGTTCAAAACCATGATACAAATAAATCTTTTAAAATCAAGGTTCTGGCAGCCGAGCCACACTCCCTCATTAATCTCAGTCACTAACTGAAGGGACGATTAGGGGAGTGTCACATGTCGCTGGCCGCCTCTTCCCCCTTCGCCTGCCATCTTGAATTTTCGCGGTGATTCACGGAAACCAGAGACTTCTAGAAGACAATGATATTCCTATAAAAAGGGCTGGAATGGGTGGAGTCAGTTAGTTCTTGCCGAGCACGAAGCAGCGGACGAGAAGACTGTGTACGTGCGTCGGAGGAGTTGACGTAATTGTGAGTGCAAGTGGAATTCTAACGAACAAACTGGTGAATCGTAGTTGTGTGCATTCCGTAATTCTGTGTAATTGGCAACTGTAAGTCGGTGGAAATAAAGAACATTTTTGAATGGTGTAATTGGACTTTTCATTTCACGAACCCACAAAGTCACAATATGTTGTATAAAATTTTTTCTCGTTTTAAGAAAATTAATTCGGAAAATTCTGTTCGAACATGTAACCAATTATAATGAACCATCATTCCGAAATGTCACACGAGGTAGCCTTGTTTGCACCTCTAAGTGTAACCAGGATTTGAAATAATATTGTTCCTTCCTCCATATCGTTTTACTATCATCATCATCATCATCATCATCATCATCATCATCATCATCATCATCATCATCATCATCATCATCATCATCATCATCATCATCATCATCATCATCATCATCATCATCATCATCATCATCATCATCATCATCATCATCATCATCATCATCATCATCATCATCATCATCATCATCATCATCATCATCATCATCATCATCATCATCATCATTTATTATGATGATGATTATTATTATTATTATTATGATTATTATGATTATTATTATTATTATTATTATTATTATTATTATTATTATTATTATTATTATTATTATTATTATTATTATTATTATTATTATTATTATTATTATTATTATTATTATTATTATTATTATTATTATTATTATTATTATTATTATTATTATTATTATTATTATTATTATTATTACTATTATTATTATTACTATTACTATTATTACTATTACTATTATTATTATTATTATTATTATTATTATTATTATTATTATTATTATTATTATTATTATTATTATTATTATTATTATTATTATTATTATTATTATTATTATTATTATTATTATTATTATTATTATTATTATTATTATTATTATTATTATTATTATTATTATTATTATTATTATTATTATTATTATTATTATTATTATTATTATTATTATTATTATTATTATTATTATTATTATTATTATTATTATTATTATTATTATTATTATTATTATTATTATTATTATTATTATTATTATTATTATTATTATTATTATTATTATTATTATTATTATTATTATTATTATTATTATTATTATTATTATTATTATTATTATTATTATTATTATTATTATTATTATTATTATTATTATTATTATTATTATTATTATTATTATTATTATTATTATTATTATTATTATTATTATTATTATTATTCTAATCTCCACTACTTAAATAGTACTACACGCATTTCAGTCTTTTTGTTATTTTTTATACATTGGTTGTGATGTTTTCTCTGTTACGTTCTCAAAACACTTATTTTGCTATTTTGTCAGCTTTTATTTTAACCTGTTAGTATTTTGCTTGTATTACACATGTGGTCCTTTGAGCGCTTAAAAGTGTATAGAGCTTACAAATTTTGTGAATGAATTTTAATTAGGATGGACTTGTGTATTGGCCAGTTATTTGCTCTAAGAACACAATTTTTTTGAGTTTCTCTTGCACTATTCACCACACTGTGATCAATCGTTCGCGGTCCTCTCCCACATGAACACTCAAGGCTGCTAACGATCTTGAGTCTGGAGATGTGTGCTGATATTTCCGTGTCCTGTAAGTATTGTTGTTATGATTGGTGTTAGGTGAACCTTGTTTGTGAGTCTGCTTTCCACTGTTGTGAGGAATTCCTTTGTGATTGCGCCTTTTGTACTCTGTTTTCATGTCAGCTGCCATTTGTTTTTCGTTGATTTCCGAAGGATTTGTTTTGTTGCTGTGAGTGGTAATGTGTTGTATATTTCATTAGTTTTTGCTGCATTCTCTGCCAGTTTATCAGCCAGCTCATTACCCTCTATTCTGATGTAGCCTTTACCCATCTGAATTGTATTTTCCAATGTTTTGCTATGAGGATTGCTGTATTTTTTGTATGTTCTCTGTTACGAGATTGTGTTCATTGCAATAGTCTATGGAGTCAATTGCTATTCTGCTGTCTGTGTGTTACTGTTCTGTTACTGTTTTGTTATCTGTGTCTTCAGTCTCTGTAGTTTCTAATGATTCCAGTGCTTTTGCAATTGCCAAATGCTCTGCCTGATTATTTAGGCATCACTCCCTTTGCTTGATCTCTACGGGAATGCTGGTTTGGATATGTTTCTTTCCGCAAGTTCTGGTCCTTCTATTTGATTTGACCTTCAATTTAAGGCTCGTAAACGAGGACGAAGGACAACAGTGCCACAATTGTGTGGGGGCTTTATTGTAGAGTCTGTTTAGGTAACTCATGTGCACGTCAGCCACTGCCTTTGACGAACGCTTATAATCGTTTTACATCACTGACCCTCCTTCTCTCAGATATTTCTGCAATGTTGCCACCTTTCTAGGTACTTCATGGGTTTCGTATGAGGTTTCGTCTAAATAAATTATCTTATGTCCATTACTACGAAACTTTCTTGTCAAATATATATATACATATATCGCTAAGGAACAATTCTACTGGATTCCATAATAACCCTTATCTTACTCAAAGTGCGGTATTTGAAACCCAGCAACCAATTCGTCTAAGGTGGGTGCTCTCCCTTTTGCATAGAAACTATAAATTTCTCGGCGAATCAAATCGCATGTGAAATTATGTACTTTAGAGAAACGTTTCCTTAGATATTCACACTTGATAGGCGTCTTTGTTATTCCTATCATCACAATATTTCTTACTGTATTTCTGTGAATACCCAAAATTTATCTTCAGGTTCACTGCACGACCCCTTACCAAGATTATCTGTCAGCACATATGTATACGTGTTCAAAGCAAGCGCTTGAATTTGCTTAGAAACAATTCCCTTTATAACTTTGATTTATGAAGCTTTTCCAGTAACATAACTCGGCCTAGTTATTCACACTTTTGTCATTACTTTGATTATTTTCACTTGACTGAAAGTTATCTAACACTTCATTTGTATTTACCATTGCATTTCCCTCCCACGGTCTCCACATCGTGACACACAATGAATTTCTGCATGTAATGAATCAGATCAACTGGAAGTTGGGACTTTGGCAACAGAGACTCCACGTGGAGTAGACATGCGACTGTCATTTCATGAAAATCAGGGTTGCTATTGGTCCTCAACGACAGTATTCCATTTCTGAAGTGTGAAGACTAATTTATGACGGTCATTAGTGGGCGGGAGGGTGGACGGGAGGGTGGGCTTGAGGGTAGGTTCCCTTTGAATGGCAAACTGCACTCGCGTTCACTAGACAGACTCTAGCTGCTATTCTTGGCGTAGGTGGGGGCATTGTAGTCATCTGCCCTGTGGGAATGGTGCAAAAACTGCCAGCTGGCGTCTGCACGAAGCGTGTGCTTGGATGCCGAGATTCGTAATTGCTAGCTCACGTTAGGAATCATCACACTGACTGGTGGTACCCATCTGGTGCCTCTAGCCCATGTACAGGCATGCCCGTATACATAGTTCTTCTTTAATCCCAGGGGTCTCAGCCCGCCTCGATAGCGTGGATGGTAGCATGTCTGCCTCGCGTACAAGAGGTCCCGATTACGAATCTCGGTCCGGGTGAGCTATCTGGATAAGGGTTTTTCCGGGATTTTCCCTTATCCTTAAAGACGAATGTCAGGTAACTCTAAGCTCTGTGGACCCCGGACTCATTTGAGCATCATTTCAGCCAAATCATTCATCTTCCGATATTACTTGATGTTGGAGGACGTAAAATTACAACAAAAATCCTAGGGGTCTGAATTACAATTCCCGTTAGTGTGCGTTATGTGGAATTCCCTTCGTTAACAGTCCATTCCAGTGTGCTTATGCATATGCCTTCTTAAATTTTGGAATGGTTAGTATAAAATGGATGGTAAAATTTGCGGATGTCCTGGATTGCCAAATCCCTCTAGCCATATGTACTCTTTTTCTGCTTCTTAAGCAATAGGTCTTGAAAGTAGCTAGGTCTGTACCTGAATTTAGGACATGTTTACATAAGTTAATAGTATGCAGTACTGTCCCTAATTTTCAAATCCTACTTATTCTAACGGTTATAAAAGGAAGCAATATTTTCTAATAACAGCTGAGATGTTAAGGAATATAACAGGAAGTGCCGGAAAAACGTCTTCAGGGATGCTATTTACTTGAACCATTTTTGGGATAAATTGACTTAATAATCTGTTTCAGAAATATATCCAAGATTTAAATAAACACAGATATAAATTTGCATTTACTTATCGATTTGTAAATGGTAGCACTTCCTCTGTAAATGAAACTTACCTCTCAGTATTGGTTTCTTTTCCAATGTTGAAGGGTTACTCCGCTTGTTTAGTGCTGTACCAAGAGATGAAGGTAATAGATATAATGTTCCATCCGATTCCGTTTAGTGGAGCATTTAGTTACTTTTCCAAATAGATTGTTTCTAATTTGAGGTGGATGAAATAAACTATCATATGAAATTAAAGCTTTTTGTGACACAGACTATGGATAGCTTTCCACTACCAGTTTCCATTTTTGCTTTAACCACTTCAGCGTGTGTACGGTGAATATGTGTGCTAGTGTGTGCTTGTGTATAGTTCTTATATATGCGTATATGATGTTATGTGTGTGCATAGTGTCGCGGCAACAGACATAAAAGTTTCCGCACAAATAGAAAACCAACGGCGGATAATGTTTCACGGTAATAAAGAGCTTGCATAAGCAGTTAACGATCGCGCGGCTAGTGTACACAAAACGCCGACAGTTAACGATAGCGCCGATAAGCAGGAGACGGATAGTTTATCACAGAGGTGAAAGACTTGCCGGCCCAGAGAGGGTTTCAGGTTTCTGGAAGGTGATAGAATTTTTGGATTACGTCATTAGATTCCCTGTTTATTCCAGAAACATCTAGTGGTTGACAGAACAGTCTGGAATTCATGAATGGGTGTATAAAAAGAAGCCATGGCTAGTGATGAGTCAGTTGTGTCTAACGAGAGTGTAGTTGTAACACGAGAGTCAGCTGTGGAATGTTGTAAACTGAACGCTGTTTGCTATTGCCATCGACCTTGGATGACAGTGTATATGTGATGTAATGTTGTTAAGTGAGAAGTGAAGAGTGTATTTCGATGGAAATAAAGAACATTTAGAATTTCGGCAAATTGGACTTTTAATTCTACGAACCCACAAAGTTACAATATGGTGTGTTGCAGTATGTGTGGGGGGAGTGTTGTTTAATTTCTAAATTAATTGGGGGAAATCCGTTTTAGATGCTAAAAATACTTTGAGAAAACGGGAGTGAATTTAACCTTGATTTCAAATATGGGAATCGTTGTTGTTGATTTTGTCTGAGGGATGTCTCTCCCCTCTCTCTAAATAATATTACACCAGAATATATTAAATTGGTTTTAATTCATAAAATGATGATTAACATTTTCCCAGATACTCTTATTTAATCCTGTGCGTCTGCAGATAAATGAATAATAATATTCGAAATTAAATACCTATTTTTGTATGTTGCGAAGAAATTGTGTTAAATTAACGATACCGTAGATTGCAAATGACTTATGAACTGTACATTCAATAAAAGACTAACATCCCGCGGTGAGACAAAGTTATTTACATTTCAGGCCAATAAAAATTAGAGAGGTGAATTGTATCAAAACATAACATATAGGACCTCTCTTGTGGAAACATTTTCAGAAATTATGTCTACAGGCTATTTTCAGTATGAGGATGGGAGAAACATACATAAATTTTTCTTCCAAACTGGGCGCCAATAAAAGTTTAGGCAGTGCCAGAAACTTTCTGAAGTTTTAAACCATACCCAGGTATGTACTATAGAATAGTGGCAACTACATCTGGTAAACAAGTGAAAACGGAATATTGGCACATTAAGGGCCTGTATTGCGATCTCCGGTTAAGATTTCGGTTAACGGTGAACTTGAAGTTACAGGCAGATGTCGGTATTACGACCTTAGGTTAAGGGCTAACTGAGAGGTATTTCTGGAGGTAAACTAACCCTCACCTCGAGTAGCGGTTAGTGAGATAACTTGGAGTTTACCTTCATTCACAAAAAAGAAAATGGCGTACCCCCAGGCCAGATTGAATGTTGACAGCGATTCTGAGGATGAAATGTTGACACAGTATTTATTTAATAGAAGAAGAGCTAAATGCATTAGAACGCGGACAGATAATTTTATATATATATATATATATATATATATATATATATATATATATATATATATATATATATATTTGTGACATGTTGAAAATGAAATAAAATAAACCACAGGAGTTTAGGTATCTTGACGTAATAGGTTATGGAATGATAATTTGTAGTGTCCCATGGTGTCAGTGACTTGTTGCAAGCAATGCAATATTGTATGCGACCATATTGCAACATGTTTTTAATTAACATAAATGTAATAAACAAAGTATGTTAAACCTATACCGGATAGTACACGCAATACTATATGTGTAAGTGGGTAGGTCCAAAAGTTCAGAAATATGCTGAAGTAGTAAACATTTGATTTTGCTAATAGTGGATCCAATGTTTAATTTGCGTTTCGTTAAAGCATTACGAGAAGAAAGTAACAAGCTGTAAAGCAAACAGCGAATAAGACAAAATTTTTAGGTTATGTAATTTGTATGCAGTACATAGATATATTTGCTGTGAATTGCACACGTAAAGAAATGTTAAAACCTGCCCATCTTGTATACTGTGGTATTTATATGAAACCATTTATTTGTTCAATTACCAATATCAATCAAGGACACAATGCTGTGACTGAAATGTGGCGTTTGATTATAAAGTGCGACGAAGAAATGTAAGTTTGCTACAACCTGTTTCCTTAAAAGAAAACAATACTTATTGCTTCATAACTAGCCAAATATATTATGTTTAAAAACATCAGGTACCAAGTTACTGGCCCCAGAATGCACATGTTATAACTTGCTCGTATTCATGGATAACTTATAATTTGTATACCTTCCCTCTTTGCATATACCTCTATGAAATGATAATTTGTATAAGAAGAGATGATTTATTCATGATGATAAACTACTCACTAAGTGATTTAGCCAAATATTTATTGTACAATACCATTATCAAAATTAATAACAGTTATGTGACCTTATTTTTAACTTTTTTTTACTGGAAATCTCATGGTGTTCATAAATTATAACGGTATTCCATATATTCTCCATATATCTCACCTAATCTATAATAATACTAACCTAACGCAGCCTATATAACCTATTACACTAATCTAACGCTATGAAAAAGAATCTAACGCTATGGAAGAGTTAAACTCTAAAGGAACTATGCTAGATCTTATTACGAATGAACTACTACTGAAAATATCACGAAAATATACAGAGAACAGCTAATAAAAAGTTAAAACGAGATGCCTGATGCTATTAATTCACATTTTAAAAACACAAGATAGCCTTGCAAATAAGGTAAAATCCTAGTGGGAAATTTGCCAACCGTTCACATTCCACCATAATGCACAGGGTAACAGCCCTAAAGGTAAATCAAGTTCGTAATACGAGGCACTGAACCTAACCAATAGTTATATGGTTGAAGATCTTGTAACATGTAATGTAATGCCAGGGGTTCTACTCCCATTAGTTCTGGACCCGGGCCTCCTTCGACCAGGGAGTTACCGAGCTGTCCCAAAAGGGCGTCCGGCGCCTCCGTGGGGCTTTCCATAGGACAGGATCTAGAGACTAACAAGCCCCCAATCTGGTCCTATGGACTCAAGACGGGGTGGAAGTGGATACACCACTTACGCGCGCCAACTCCAAAATGGGAAGGCTACCGATATGACCTCGGTGGGGCCGCCTGTTAATCTAGCACACCTTCTATTAGCTATGCTGGCTAGTACGCGGGAATATTAATGGCTTCCCTCAACCCCGTCCGGAGACGTACCCGATCTCCCACGGGTATCGGGAACCACTGCCCCCTCGAGTCCAACCCAATCCGAACACCTCCCAATCAGGGAGGGGCTCGAATGTTCGGCCCGAGGTTCCTCTAGTAACGTCAGAAGTACCACGAGCGCTAGGGGTCCGCAGCGCCCGCCCCAGGGCAGTTGAAGGGGACGCATCCCCTCCCCTACGGGGATCTTGTAACATCGTAGGAATGCCCAGAGGAGGCTTCCCACTAGCGAAGAACTCGACCAGTCTGAAACGACTCGGAGAAGGCTGACATTTTGCAGGGCCAATAAGAGCTGTCCAATGAGCAAGCGTTGTGTCATCTGTTCAACATACCACAGTTCTAAATTGAAACTTGAAGGAGGAAACGAAATGATAGGTAACGTGGTAAATAACGTTCGTGGTAGAAAAGGAAACACTCTAGCATTCATCTCGTTAACCAGGAACAACCAGAAGCGTATGATAGGAGTTTCCGGCACCAGGAATCGAATCCAGGAACTTTATAGAACCTTGCAAGACACGGGTAAGGACGTTTCGCTTGGTATCTTTAATTGTATTGCAACCAAATTCTCCATAACGGGATTTTTAACGGATATACACGTTTTGATATCCAAAGAAGAAAAAAGGGGAAAGAAAACAGAAAATAATTCAAGCGTGTATATACGAACGGCATAACTCAAAGACGAATGTCCGTGAAATGTGAAATGTGTAGAGTTTAACGCCCGCTTTTACTACATACGGCACCGCAGGCGATTACACTGATGATACATGAGATGGAGATGGAGCACCGGTGGAATGAGATGGCGGGATAAACCGGAGGTCCCGGAGAAAACCCGCCCCAGCGCCGTGTTGTCCACCAAAAAATCTCATTTTGCGGTAGCCTGGGATCGAACCCGGGCCGCCTTGGTGAGAGCCAGACAGTCTAACCACTGAGCCACGGCGCGGCCCATGAATGTCCGTGAAATACCAAACTTAGTATTTAAGTTCAGCAACTTGCACGAATGCAACACACAGATTTTCAGAAAGCTTCCTCACTCAAAACTACCCTTAATGTGGAAAACGTTTTCCTTATTGTTAATTTTCTGAACAATAGGTTCAACCATTTTGGTGATAACATATATATTTTTAAGGGTATCGATGGTAAATAAATTTTATACCTTTCTTGAGCTTTGTGAGTTGAGGCAGTGAAGTTTTCTACACAGAATATGTCAATTTTGTACACGCACGGAATTTATGGCAAGTAGCCTTTTTGTAGCTTTAACCATTTCCGAGATTCTTCTTGATATTTACATTTTCAAATTCTTATACCTTCCTCGGCTTGTAAACGCGTACTCTTTTATTCTTCATGGTCATGCAAAGAGCATGGGATTAAAAAGTCTTCCCTTGGAAATTCGTTTTTGAATATGCGACTGACGCTTTGCTTGCTAGAAATATGAACTGTGGATTTTAAGTTCCTCTGCTTTAAGAAGGAGCACACAGCTTTATTAAGAACAGTTTCTTGAAATGTGATGAGAGGTAATACGAATGCACCTATGAGATTATTTTAAAGAATGGAGTACAGTGCAGAACAAGCATATCATTTTAGACAGCTATTAGAGTACATGTAGAAAAATTATTTAAATTTGGCAGAATTTGTAGTCCACATTATAATTGGACTGATATTCTAATTAACGTGAGTAGTATAGAATTGAGAGAATCAGCACAGTGTAGATAAGATGTTGAACTCTCCTCTGTGTTAATATATGAGTGATGTAGAATGCTCATTGATTTAGAACTCTCCTATATGAAAATCGAGTTGTAAAAGAAGGGGAGTGTTGGCGTAGTGCCGTTCTCCCCTGTGCAGTGAGATGTTTTTGAGGGTTGGGATGATGATGATGATGATGATGATGATGATTGTGTGTGTGTGTGTGTGTGATGTGTAATGTGTGATGGGTGGGATGGGTAACGGGGGGGGGGGTTCCGGGGATGTTTGAATTAAATGTGAATTCTTTTCGATGTGTGTGTGTGCTTGAACTCTCATGTATGAATATCGAAGTCTAGGGTTCGATATTGTGATGGGGCGGGGTGGGTAACGGGGGTTCCGGGGATGTTTGAATTAAATGTATTGATAGTAATTCTTCGATGACTGTGCTTGAACTCTCATGTATGAATATCGAGTCTAGGGTTTGATATCTATTACGTTCAGTGCTTCGATGTCTGTGCTTGAACTCTCATGTATGAATATCGAGTGTAGGGTTTGATATCTATTACGTTTAGTGTATGATATATGATGTAGTATCGTTATTCTTTAGATAAAAGAATATCGAGAGAATGATTAGGTATGTTTACTGGGAGAGATTTATGAAAATAAATGTAATAAGACATTCTGGTAAGGGGTGTTCCCTATGCAGAATCTCTCCTTGAGCTATTGTATCCAAGAGCGATGTAAAGGTTAAGAAAAGGTTAAATTCCATTCCCACATCGAGGTACGAGAAAATATAAATCTA
The DNA here is from genome assembly GCA_030765055.1 of Mantis religiosa. Taxonomy (NCBI): domain Eukaryota; kingdom Metazoa; phylum Arthropoda; class Insecta; order Mantodea; family Mantidae; genus Mantis; species Mantis religiosa. Next base: position 293,474,362 of record CM060948.1, on the reverse strand, counting down.
TTCCACATTGATGAAGTATAAGAATGGAAATGTAAATCTATGTGAGAGGGTCGCATGACAAAGAAATGTCCCCTCTAAGCATGATAAAAGTGGTACATAGCAAGTGTATATAAAATAAAAGCACTACCCATCTCTTTAAGAATGATAAAAAAAATTGAGAGAAAAGTATAAGAATGCAAATGTAAATCTGTTTGAAAGGGTTTTCATGATAAAGGAACGCTCCCTCTAAGCACGATAACCTAAAAAGAATATTCCCTCTAAGCATGATAAAAGTGGAACATAACATCGAAAATAAAATAAAAGCACTTACCATCTATTTAAAAGTGATTAAGATAACGAGAGAAAAGTATCTCATCTTCAAGTAGATATGAGTAATACAAAACTGATCAATCAATACGATAATATATATACGCAACTAGGGATCTATAGTGTAGATATCCTAATTATCCATGGTAAGATATCACCCTCCATATAAAAAATTGTCTAGAAAATCTCCCCTCAGTATTACGAATACTCCACTGAACGTCATCCCTTTTGGTATGTGGGTCAGAGAAAAAAAGAGTTAATCTCTCCAGACTGGTGACAGGGGTGGTCAAAACATTCCTATTGCTGTAGCGAAGTCTAACTTTGTCAAATAACGTTAGGAAAAAAAAGAATATATTTTAAAATTAAACGAATGAATCTATATATTTGTATGAATGATGAAACAATACTATGAATGTGTTAGTATACCAAATGTAAAAAAAATCAAATGTTCAGAAAAATATATTTTGTACAAGTATGTGTGTGTGTAAAGAAATGTGTAATTATATGCCCCCCTCCAAGATGTAGGGAACGAATCACAGTTAGTGTGCGCACACAACATGGTGTTTGGGAAGGAGAGATACGGTTGGAGGGGGTGTAAAAATGATGAATCTATATAAAGTTTAAACTATGATAATAAAGTTACTAGTATTACCTTCTAACTTATAACGTAGTCACAACTACTTTAAACATATAGCGTAATATGTAGACAGTAACACCTCTCCCGGACGGAGGGAGGGGCGGAGCATCTGTTAATAAATACCGCGGCACGGATGAGTGAGGAGGCAGTCGATTCTCTGGAAATATGGATCCTACAGGTAAGATAGAAAAGTTGTATACTGTAAGTCATTTTTATCTCTGTTTACGAAGAATGTTGAAGTAATACTGTTTCGTGTGTGCTTATATGTATGTTTCAGATCATGAGATGCTACAGCTAAATCAACTAGCTGAAGGTGGAACACATCTTCCCACAAAGAAACTACGTGAATTAGATCAGTCCGTTCAACATATCATTCGATCCGTCAAAACCGTGAAGACCAGATATGGTGAACGGGTCGTCGTCGAAACATCAGATTTCCAAGTCTTCCTCCCGGAGAGATTCAAACATATGACCGCAGCGCAGAAAGATCTACTAAATCGTGGTGACTGCATACTCCAATACCATGGCGAGGAAACACTAGAAAGTGGTTTCAAACGACATAAATTGTCTTTTTTAAGCAGCCCGTAATGTCGTCAAAAGGTGAGTACAATTATTGAATAAAATTTCATAAAAAAAAGTGATAATGTAGTTACTTGCATGTAAATGTGAAATCGTACATGTTGTATTAGAACTTAAAGTGTTAATTATCGCACGTCATGTAGTATTAGTAATTGAATGTAGTTACTTGCATGTACGTACATGTTGTATTAGAACTTAAAGTGTTAATTATCGCACGTCATGTAGTATTAGTAATTGAGAGTGAACGTTGTAGCGTTAATTTTCATGTGTAATAATTACGTACATGTGAATATCGTAGTTCAGTTACGTTATTTCACATGCATGTTAGTTACGTTTGTTTGTTACACGTAAAAGTAACGTTGTAGGTGAAAAAAGAACGTTAATTTATATGTGTAAAACGTACGTGTGAATATCGTAGTTCAGTTACGGTATTTTACATCTATATGGTTTACGTTGTGTGTTTTTATCATTTATGTAAGGGAGAGAGCATTACGTAAAACAGTTACATACTATCTGAATATTGTAGTTACGTGATGATAGCAATAATTGTAAAATACATAATCATTATGTAACTATTTTCATATGTAAAAGTTACATGCATGTTACGTTCTACGTAAAGTATAGAGTTTACGTAAAATTGAGATACATACATGTAAAAGTTATTAACATGTATGTTATTTCTGTTACCACCTTACATACATGTAAATCAATGTTCCCGTATGTAAAGTTAATCGAATGTTGTAATTGCTTTTTTCAGAAACGACGACAAGATGCTCCGATACTGCCACTGGACAACCCTCGATTCAGCAAGATGAAACCTGTTCGAACGTGACCCAGGCTGAACGATTACGATGTATTCACAGTGAGTCTGCTTTCAAAAAACGATTAACCACCTACGAAATTCACAACTGTGTTAATATACTTGACCCCGTTATATTCTTAGCAGAATGCAAACCTTTAATTTTGAATGAAATTGATAAGGGCTTAAACATGTATAAATCAGGTCTTAAGATAGGATCCTGTTTATCCTGTCAATATGTCATAATATCACAAGAGAGCGATAATATTCATACATTTAACTTTAACAGTAAACTTGAGGTGATATTGCAATCTACAGATAAATCTATATGGTATGAAGAGAAGATTGTACAACCTATACTAGATCATATGGATAATTTTGAATCGCGTACCAGTTCAAAAGCTTTATACAGTATTGAGAAATTAACAATATATGTGACACAATACGATTCATTGAATGCAGGGATGTATACTGAATTACCCGACTTTATAAAATCGAAGAGAGCTGTTATTAACATTCGTAATACTGATAAATATTGCTTTGCATACTGTCTGTTAGCATCCAAATACCCAGTAGAACGTAACAAGAATCGACCCACCTCCTATAAAAGATATGATTTTCGTAACGAATTTAACTTTGAGAATATAACATTCCCCGTATCATTGAAAGATGTAGAAAAATTCGAGAATCAAAATTCAAATATTTCAATAACGATATACGGTGTTGAAAATAAATCGATTATTCTCTTATATCAACCAAGAGAGATAAAATCACATCATGTTAATCTTTTAATGTATAAAAGACATTATTGTCTGATAACAGACTTGTCACGTTTGCTAGGAAAGCAGCTAACTAAACATAATGGGCGAAAATGGTTATGTAACAATTGTAACTTGTATTTCACATCAGAATCACGTTTAAATAGCCATAAAAAGAGGTGTATGATGAATCAAATTATCAGAATGCCCGAGGCTGGTAAAACTGATCTCGTTGAATTTAACGCATATTCGAAATGTCTAAAATTTCCATTCGTGGTTTATGCAGACATAGAATGTATCTTACGTAAGGTAGATTCGTGTCAAGATGTATCGAGTAAAAGCTGGACACGTAGCATTCATAAACATGAAGCGTATGCAATTGCATTACATTTGGTCTGTAGTTATGATAAAAATTTAACACGTTTCAAATCATTTGAAGGTCCATATGCAATTGAAAATTTTCTTAAAGAATTAACGTTAATTGCAAATCAGGTCATTAATATATATGCTAATAAAATTGAAATAAGTATGAGAGATGTGGATGAGCTAGAATATCAAAATGCAACACGATGTCACACATGCAAACGTGAATTTCTTAACTCGTGTATAAAGGTTCGTGATCATTGTCATTTGACTGGAAGTTACGTTGGCCCAGCTCATAAGCACTGCAATTTAAATAGGAAAATGCCAGGATTCATACCAATATTCTTTCATTGCTTGTCAAAATACGATGCTCATTTCATAGTAAAGAAACTAGGTTACGATACGGAACCTATCAACTGTATTGCACAAACTTCTGAAAATTACTTATCCTTTAGCAAAAGATATACAAATTCGAATGGAATGAGTATATATCTAAGATTTCTGGATAGCTATCGTTTTTTGGATTCAAAACTTAGTAACCTTTCGGATATGTTAGAAGCAGATGATTTTCATTATACCAATAATATGTACACGAATCCTTTGCATAGACAACTGATGAAACGTAAAGGTGTCTTCCCGTACACGTATGTGGATTCTATAGAAAAATTATACGAGAATAGTCTACCATCCAAACATCAGTTTGATCATGTAAGCGATGAGGATTATAGTCATGCTAGAACGGTATGGAATGAATTCAATGTTAAAAATCTGGGTGAATATTTAAATATATATCTTAAGTGCGATACATTAATACTAACGGACGTGTTTGAACGCTTCCGTGAATTAAGAATCGGTTTGTACGGACTCGACCCGTGTCAGTATTACACACTTCCCGGGTTAGCCTATGATGCAATGTTAAGAACGACTGGTGTACAGATTTCATTATTAACAGATAAGACTATGCTAGATTTCTTCGAAAAAGGAATACGAGGTGGAATTTGCACTGTGTCCAAACGGTATGCAAAGGCGAATAACAGATACATGACTAGCTATGATAACACTCAACCAACTAATTATTTAATGTACGTTGACTGCAATTCTCTATATAGTTATACAATGGAAAATAATAGCTTACCATACACTGATATAAGGTGGCTAACTGATGCTGAAATTAAATCAATAGATTTTATGTCTATTACAAGTGATTCTGACGTGGGATATGTGTTGGAAGTAGACTTTAAATATCCACAGGAACTTCATGATATACAAAATGATTTGCCATTATGCCCTTTGAATGAAATCGCGCCAGGTGATAAGTATACAAAATTGCTAACAACATTGAATGATAAAAATAAATACGTATTACATTATCTCAATTTTCAACAATGTGTTAAACTTGGTTTGATTCCATCGCGTATACATAGAGTAATAGGTTACAAACAATCTAACTGGATAAATCCTTACATTGAACTCAACGTTCGTAAACGTATTGAAGATAAGACGAAATTTGGTCAAAATCTATGGAAGTTAATGAATAATTGTGTTTATGGAAAATTTATAGAGAATGTAAAACGTTATAATTCATTTCATTTAGCTACCAGCTGGAAACGAGCGCGTAAATTGTTAGCTCGACAGACATGTATAAGGTACGTGATTTTTGATGAAAATTTAATAGGTATAGAATTGGTCAGAGATGAAATATTGATGAATAAGCCAATATACATAGGACAAGCAATCCTGGATCTATCCAAACATAAAATGTATGATTTTTATTATGAAATTCTGAAGAAAAAATTGAAAGATGTAACTTTAATCTATACGGACACGGATGATTTTCTCTTTGAATCTAGCTGCGATATATATGAATTTATTAAAACCAATATACATTTATTCGATACATCGAATTATCCAATGGATAATGTGTATGGTATTCCGTTAGCAAATAAGAAAATTTCAGGATTATTCAAGGATGAGCTAGCCGGTAGAGTGATGACTGAATATGTAGGGCTGAAATCGAAATTATATAGTTATCGATATGATACTGAAGTGATTAAAAAATCAAAAGGTGTAACAAAAGATTCGATGAGATTCATAACCTTTGAACAATATCTCTCATGTATTACACATCCTGACACTATACATAGAAGCATGCAGACATGTTTCAGAAGTTATAAACACGATGTTCATACTATTGAATCTAATAAGATAGCTTTAAGTGGTATCGATACAAAACGATACATTCCCAATAATTCATTTTCAACATTAGCATGGGGACATTATGCTATAGAAAATTGTCAAGTGTAAATTTCTTTTTCTTTTCTCAATAAAGCATAGATTCAACTGAGTTAAAAGGTATTACTAGGCCACGATAATAACATATTACTGTATTTCAAAAAATAAAATAATTGAGTTTCAAGTATAATTGTAAAGTGTGTTACAACTGAGTTAAAAGGTATTACTAGGCACATGATAATAACATATTACTGTATTTCAAAAAACGAAATAATTGAGTTTCAAGTATATTTGTAAAGTGTGTTACTAATTACATGATAATAACATATTTACTTCATTTGAAAGATAACGTGTTGCTTTTTTTATGTTTATGTTAGGGGTGAAGGAATATTTTTTCCTATTCATGTCGTTTTGAAATGTTAGATAGCAGAAATCAATGAAATGTTAATTCAACTATAATCATGTATGATTTTTTATTAAAATATATTTACTAATTATATCAAAATGTTATTATCATGTCTCCGTTAAGGGGTGAGGGGAGATTTATATATATCAATGTGAACTAGCATGTACAAAGGCTCTTATTTCAGCTATAATCATGTATGATGTTTGTTTAACGTATATTACTAATTACTTCAAATTGTAATTATCATGTTTACGTTAAGGGTAGGTGAATTTATATATACTCAATGTAAACTAGCATGTACGTTATGTTAAAATCTCTACAATTAAATGTTAATTCAACTATAATCATGTATGATTTCTTTTTTTTTTAAAGTATAAAAATGTTATTATCATGTTTAAGTTAAGGAGATGTGAATTAGCAGTTACAGAAGATTTTTAAAAAAGTATAAAAATGTTATTATCATGTTTAAGTTAAGGAGATGTGAATTAGCAGTTACAGAAGATGTCAGGAATCAATGTGAACAAAAAAAAAAATCAAACACAATATATCATTAAAATTATATTTCTTTATTGAGTTGTGTGTTTTTTTATTTATACAATGTCCACCTCATTAATCCATTCACGGGTAGGAAATCCTAACCATTTCACCAGAATCCTATCACCACGACGTCTGATGATCCTTTCAACTAAATACGTGTCTGGATATTGAGTTTTCTGTAATTCATAACCGTAGAATGCTCCTTCAATCAGTTTACCCTCCAGATCCTCGATGAGATAGGTCAATGGATGTGTCCTTTGCACTGTACGTATCCTAAAGACTTCAACACTCCAATTTGGTAGATAACATTTCTCCATAACACCTTTATGCTTAGAAATCCTCACGTAGTCACCAACACGATGAAGCCTAGATCTTCGCTTCTCACGCAGACTTCTATCATATTTGTAGACGCTGAGCAGGAGAGAATTATCACGAACTTCTACAGGCTTCATACGAATCGTTCGATGGTAAGTATTATTGTAGGTATGAATAATTCTAGGTAGTATGTTTATCCATTGATATGAGCCTTGAACAATAAATTCCTTATGCAAAATCAGTTTGATCGTTCTTATTAAACGTTCCACTGCAGCAGCCTTAACGCGTGTGAATGTACTGTAATGATTAATATTATTACGATTCATTAGTTCGCGGAAATGTTTATTGTAAAACTCCCTTCCTTTATCAGATTGAACATTCTTCGGAAACGATTCCATTTCATTCAATATCTCCTCCATAGCAGTCGAAACGTTAATACCACTTTTATCACGTAATGGTCGTGCATAAGCCATCTTGGAATAAAAATTGCATGCAAGAAGAATATACTTATAATTCCTATTGTCTCTTGCATAATTAGACATGTCCATAAGATCTATTTGTACTAAATCGTTCATTCCTTTGCTTATGATCTTACGACGTAAAAATCGTCTTCTAGCTGGTGCATGTAACTCGGTTGTAATGCGACGTTTTATCATGCTATAATTTTTGATGTTTTAAGTTCTGTAATAATTTCTTCTATCTCGGGTGAGTGATTCAAATTACCTGCATCCCTCGACGCAACTAATAATCTTAATCTGTTTATTATTTCATTCGGATCGTTCCAGTAGACGTAATCTAATTTTCTCTGCGGTACATGTTCTTTCCAACGTAAACCAAATCCAGTTCGATTACTAACAAGGTCACGAATGATATGACGATACTTGAACCCTCGATTTGCTCTTAAACGTCCATCTCTTGAATAACCGTGTCTGTAAACTTGAGTATTCTGTAAGATTTGCGAATACACGTCTAAATCATCATCTGTGTACGATGTCTTGCGAGGTAAACGTTTAAATAATAATTCATATAAGCCTGCTGTGGGTTCATACGTTTCTGTACCTATCTGAACACCATCAGATTTAAACACAACTGTCTTGTTACCCAATTTATACTCATTATCCTCGTAACGTATGCCGTAAGTATTGTCCATGTCACTCGAACTAGCAGTTCGAACCTTGTGTAGATACTTTGACACGAGATCAGATCCGTTAGCATCATCTGTAGTTTCGTCGTCGTTGTTGTCTTGGTGTGCTTTCGCTATTACTTTCAATGGTTCGGTTACAGGTTGAAGAACTTCAGACATGACTCGTTGCGTTTCGAATTTCATTCCTTTGAGAGAACGTAACTTTTCTCTTATTGCCCTACTGTGACGGGCAATGGATTCCTTAAGTCTTATAGCTTCAGCATCCATATCGAAATGAATGTATAATTAATCAGCTACTGCTAATTTATATGAAACTATCAGTTCTATACTTAATATATGACCATCTTTAGCACGTCCGACTGGCGCTGTAAACGATAGAATATCGCCAGTTTCAACTCTTACAGGATATCTTTCAACTAATCTTCCGTTTATTGCAAACAATGTATCATTTACAGCATGCGGATGTACCGATGATACGATGGAACACGAGAGTACACTTCCATTTCCAGGAACTTTATAGTATTCGAGTCCCGATGTTAACGTATACCTTAAAGAGGGACCTCGAAACGGACGTGTTTGCAATGAAATTATGAGTTGTGCTTTCAATTGTTGTAACATAGTGTTTACAACATTTCTCATTCGTGTTTTCATAGTATGAATATCATTATTTATAGTGATTAGTTTATTATCAAGTTCCGTTTGTCGTGCGGTTAGTTCTTTCACTTCTTTTTCTACAGCTGTAGTAATAGTCTCGCTAGCGGAGGTGATTGTTCTAGTTAACTGACTTTGTAATTCATTCTGTTTCCGTGTAATAGTATCGACAATGTTTGTTATAGTCTCAGTTAAACCCGTTTGCAATTCATTATGTTTCTGTATAAAGAAATGATTAACATAACTCATGGTGACTGCATCACTATCATCTATCGGGTCGGCTAAATCCTTCAATCTCTTCATTCGAAATGATAGAGTTTCATTAGAGTCGTGAATTGGAATCCTATCATCTACATATTTTTTATTAGGAACGTCGTGTTCGTGAAGGGGGTCCAACAGCGTTTTCATTCTTATACCATCTATAATGACATTATTTTCGGAATCACGTTTAAATGCATATTTACTTAAGTACTCCATTAAATTGTTGTATTGGATGTCGAGCGATTTTTGTATGTGATCCCTAAGCATAGCTTCAAACTCGCCCATACGCTGATACGAGGTCTGCTCGCTGAAGATCTGCATTCGATTCTCGACGTCAGCCGTATGCGTATCCACATAACGTTTAGTCGATGCATCGTCACCTTCTTCAGGGTCGTGAATATTGCACAACCGCTTTCCCTTGAATCGATAGTTTCCCGATCCATCTCTAGTTATGATAAATCGATTGAACACACCCCTAGAGGGTATGATTCTTCGGGATCCGAACCTGTCGATACTCATTGCTTAAGTGATGGATTATTCTATTTATTCATTCTGATAAAGCGATCAAAACCGTGACGGTAGCGTCCCTCGTTCAGTGGATATTCTGGTACTATAACAACAAAGGATCGTTCATCACTCTCCCATATATGTTTACACATATTCTTAAATTCATCATAGGACATATCGGTATTTACATAATCTTCGTATATGTTTTAAATTGAGATTATCCTGTCTAAAGAATATAATCATATTTGCATTATCTCTAATTAAATGTTTAGGTACTTTAGCATATGATTGTGCTAAATATATAGCATCGACATTACGATGTCTACCCATACTGTAATATGAAGCTATCTTACCCTGTTTTTCATTTATCACATCATCAAATACGAATATCGAATTTTCTCTAGCATCCGACGTTTGAATTACTTTATCACCATCATCGAACGTAAATACACCTATATCGGGTATAGTTTTCAGTAACCTGAGTAAATATCGATATTTAGGTTGTTGCAACGATTTCGAGTATATGTAGAAGTTTTCGAATCTCAGACCATTCTCGTGAATAAGCAGGTTGAGTAAAACGTTCGTTTTTCCAGCATTTGAACTGCCAAGTATGAGCGCTCTAACGTTACTCGGAAACAACGTACCGTGTCGTCCTTTGCGAATGTCATCCTCGAAATCTAACACCTGTATGGGTAGCGTACACTTTTGCTTTACTATCTCCATATCGCGACTAATACTTATAAAGCATAAGTTTTGTCTTTTATTTCGTTCGTGATAAGGGCAATCTATGTCTTTACTGGATTTAGCCAATCGTCATAGGAATCGTATACTTATAAAGCGCACGTTTTGCCTTTTTTATTTCATAGTGAGACATGCGCTCTACACGTGCACGCAAAGGTTCGGGAATTCTTAATTCCTTGATTAATTCATTACCATTTGAGGCACATTTACCGGGTTATCGTTTCTGCGGTCCCGGAACGAAACTACATAAACGCATGCAGAGAGGTGACTTACCGGTGAACGGGTTAGATTCAGCGTGTCTCGATCACGATCGGGCTTACGCAGAGAGTACTGATACAGAATCTCGTCGTCTAGCCGATAAGGTGTTGGTAGAGAAAGCTTGGAGACGTGTAAAGTCTGCCGACGCTTCTTTGGGCGAACGACTTGCAGCTCGACTTGTGACTACACTTATGAAGGGTAAATTGGCAGCGGGCGCTGGCATGCGTAAACGTCGCAACAAGAGAGGTGGTTTCTTACCTTTGCTACCACTTTTAGCAGCTCTAGGTGCAGCAGGTGGTCTAGCTGGAGGTGCTGCTCAGATTGCTACGGCTGTCAATAAGAAACGTTCGGATGCAAAACAACTTGCGGAATTAACACGTCACAACGAGCGCATGGAATCTTTGGCTCAGGGCAAAGGTCTTCGCCGTAAGAGACGTCGTAAGGGTAGAGGATTATATCTTCGATCAAAAAACTCGGGGCGAGGCCTATATTTATCCCGGAAAAAGCCCTGAGTGCTAACGAGATCGATTCGTATGCACGACGTCTACGCATTCCACATTTTAGAGGTGTCTACATGATCGATAAACTACATCCACATCCTCGATACTATGAGAGAATAGTAGTGAATCTGGATACATCAAATAACCCTGGTACACATTGGGTTGCTGTACGTAAGGATGGTGACGTTGCCTACTACTTTGACAGTTTCGGCGATCTGAGACCTCCGGAAGAGATAGAAACGTACCTTTCGGGTGTCAAGCTCCTATATAATACGACGAGATTTCAAGAATTCGATTCTGTGATTTGCGGTCACTTGTGCCTTCAGTTTCTCCTCGATGAGTTACACGATCACCGTGAGTGGTAGTGATACCAGCTTCTCTACATTTCTAAATCCACCATTACATCTGGATCCTAACGGACATTACGAGATAGCTCTATTGAATTTTGAGACTTTTTACTCAATTCCGAATGTGGACGAGAGTAATAATCTATTCCATTACGTTCGCGATGGAAAAGTCGAACGTATAGTAATTCCACCGGGTACTTATGAATTGGATGATATCGCCAGATTGATCAAGGATGCTCTCGACATCGGTGACGACTTTATTCTACGTGCTAATAATAACACCATGAAATCAGAAATTCAATCTCCCTATATTATCGACTTTAGTCGTGAGAGATCTATTGCTTCACTTCTCGGTTTCACCTCTAAACAGAGGGTACCGGCAAACGTGCTGACCGAGTCTAATGATTTGGTTAACATATTCAAAGTCAGCATCATACGTATCGAGTGTAGTCTTGCAACGGGATCTTTCATCAATGGTAAAAGTGGTCATTCTCTGTATGAATTTTTCCCATCGGTACCTCCAGGTTATCATATTTCGCAGGAACCATCAAGTCCTATATATTTACAAATCATCGATACGAATCTCATTGATCATCTCGACATTAGAGTGGTAGACCAGAACGGCGATAAGTTAGATTTCAGGAACGAAACCATCACTGTACGATTGCACATACGTCGTAATGGGTATAAGTTTTAAGAGACGATGCTATATTAAAAAACATCTCTCGAGATTGATCTCTACTCGATCATCGACCCGCAAGCTAATCACATCGTCTAATCGAAGATTTCTCGCTAACTTAGGCTTCAAGGTTCTATGATGGATGTGTTGGACGTGACCGGGATTCCGACCTTTGATGATAAGATCAGTAAGGAGGAAGAACACGTATTCCTACCGTACAATACGTCAGCTCTCGATGTGAACGATGAAATTAGAATTCCATGTCAAGCTGAAGATTTGTACACGCTTCCTAGTAGAAGTTATCTCTACATTGAGGGGACTCTCACTAAACCCGACGGCACCGTTGCCACATCGAAATTGAGTAACAATGCTATGGCATTCCTATTCGATGAGATTCGTCTGGATATGAATGAAACGACTATTGATAGAACTAGGAATCCGGGCATTTCATCAACGATGCGTAACTATGCTGCACTGAATGAACTGGAATCGAATCGTTTACTAAATGCTGGATGGATCTATCCTGGAGGTGTGGTAGACATCGTGAATACATTGAATGGTATCTTCAATGCTATCGTTCCTCTTTCGATGTTGCTGGGTTTCGCCGACGATCACAGGGAGGTCATACTTAATAGCAAGTTTGAACTTATTCTCATTAGATCTAAGGATTCTAATAATTGTATCATTGGAAACGATCCTACAACCATACAACTAACTAGACTCGAATGGAGGATGCCTGTACTTCGACTTTCAGATTCTGAACGAGTTGATAAACTTAAACTCGTCAAATCGGATAAACCTCTACACGTCGCATTTCGAACCATGGACCTTCACACTCAACCTGCTGTACCTCAAACTAAAGCGTTCACATGGAACATTGCAACCACGACTAAACTTGAAAAACCACGTTTCGTCATAGTCGGTGCACAAGTGGATAGATTGAATCATCTCGCTAAGGATGCTTCTCTATTTGATAATTGTAATATCACCAATCTGAAACTTTATCTCAACAGTGAATCTTACCCCTATCACGATATGAATTTGGATTTCGCCAATTCGAAATTTGCATCTCTGTATGATCAATATTCCAAATTTCAATCATCCTACTATGGAAAGGAGAATTACCCTCTTTTGAAAAGGAACGACTTTCTGAAATATGCACCGCTATTCGTCATCGATTGCTCCCATCAACCTGAGGATACTGTGACGGGGGCAGTGAATGTCAGATTGGAAGTTCAAGCATCGTCAAATTTTCCTGCACAAACTTCATTATTCTGTTTAATTATTCATGATAAATTATTCACTTATAAACCACTAACTCATGTTGTACAATCTATCATATAGGTGTAATAAATAAAACATTACAAATTCAAATTATCTTTTTATTGACTTTAACATACATCTCCAATATCCTCTTCCTTGCACTCCTGCTTTTTGCATCATATGAACATAATGATTTATGAATATCATACAACTGATATAAATTTCTTTCAATATATGGAATTAGTCTTTTAAGTCCATTGAATGCAGTACTATTCAGATTTATACTGCCCACATTTAAACATGTATTCACAAACGTTATTTCTTGCATCTTATTCATGCATAACATTATATTAAATGCATATATTATATTTTCACTGTACGGTGCACATGGATGCTTACCATCTTTCAGATACGTATCCAAAACACACAAATTTGACATTATTACCTCCCAATCCTCTTTTGTAATATACACAAACGTATCGTCATGTGTGTCTTTAATGTAAAGTGATGGGAGTTCATTGTATAATCCTATGTTCACACGAAAGTCAATGCTGATGGAGATGTCGTTATCGTTCATGCACACACTATTTACCATCACTCGCAACTTCCTCCTCTACTTCTTCTGCGAAGGGTGTGAAGGGTTCGAACATCATTATGATGAAACTGTCTTGATCGAACGTCTTCTTGGCTTTGACGATTCTCGGTTTGCAGTTCGTCTTCTTCTTTTTCTTGTCTCCTTTCTTACTGGATCTGCGGACATACACGAACTGTCTCAACATCGTGAATATTTAATACACTTGTTAACGTAAAACTCTTATTATTTTATACTCACTTTTCTATGACTTCCTCCTCGGGTTTCGATGTACCGATATCCTTAAACGGACGATCATTGTACGGACCGCACACATCTTCACCTTGATCCTGTTCGGACTGGCATGCCACATCTTCACTTTGGGCTTTACTGAAATAAACATATTTATCATTAGTTATCTAACACATAACAACACTTTCACGTTAACACACAATTATAATTCTACTTACCCGAGGTACACTTTACAATTCTTTCCGCATTGAGCATAAGATGTGATCGAATCATGATGGGAAGGATTCTTGCAAATCACTTGATGCATCTTTCCATCACACGTTTCATCGTGGTGCTCAACCCAATGCTTTTGCAAATCTTCGAAATTGCGTAGATTCTCCCAGAATCTGGTATCACTTTCAATGATAGGTGTTGTTGTTCCACTCATCTTGACGTTGCGATGTGAAGTGAGAATGCATTCGTTCCCGAGTGAGCAGATGGGTGATGAAACGTGATCATACCTGTCTCCCCCCTCCCCATCCTATCGTCGATTGTACTTAACGGACGGAGGGTTTGTGTGAAGTGAGGACACGTTCGTTCCCGAGCTGGCGGGACAGGGTGAGACCTGTTAATTCGAATTTACTCACATATGCACAAATCTTGAGGAATGACAACACGTCATCACCCTTATACTTCAATGTGGAATAGATTTATATTTTCTCGTACCTCGATGTGGGAATGGAATTTAACCTTTTCTTAACCTTTACATCGCTCTTGGATACAATAGCTCAAGGAGAGATTCTGCATAGGGAACACCCCTTACCAGAATGTCTTATTACATTTATTTTCATAAATCTCTCCCAGTAAACATACCTAATCATTCTCTCGATATTCTTTTATCTAAAGAATAACGATACTACATCATATATCATACACTAAACGTAATAGATATCAAACCCTACACTCGATATTCATACATGAGAGTTCAAGCACAGACATCGAAGCACTGAACGTAATAGATATCAAACCCTAGACTCGATATTCATACATGAGAGTTCAAGCACAGTCATCGAAGAATTACTATCAATACATTTAATTCAAACATCCCCGGAACCCCCGTTACCCACCCCGCCCCATCACAATATCGAACCCTAGACTTCGATATTCATACATGAGAGTTCAAGCACACACACACATCGAAAAGAATTCACATTTAATTCAAACATCCCCGGAACCCCCCCCCCCCGTTACCCATCCCACCCATCACACATTACACATCACACACACACACACACAATCATCATCATCATCATCATCATCATCATCATCATCATCATCATCCCAACCCTCAAAAACATCTCACTGCTCAGGGGAGAACGGCACTACGCCAACACTCCCCTTCTTTTACAACTCGATTTTCATATAGGAGAGTTCTAAATCAATGAGCATTCTACATCACTCATATATTAACACAGAGGAGAGTTCAACATCTTATCTACACTGTGCTGATTCTCTCAATTCTATACTACTAACGTGCTTACAAATGTAAGGCTGAGCCAGCTCCTTCTACGTCATTTTATCTACATACAGAAGAATATCCTGATATATCTGATTGACAAAATTAAATTCAAGTTGATTCCTGGGGGATGGAAGCGGGGCTGCAAAGAACACCAATCCAAATGATGACGAATGTGTTCCTTCGGCGGTAGAGCTCCTATAATATCTTGCTTACATATAGTTCTAATATCCCCTACTACTTACCATTGAACATAGTAACGCGTTCTACCTGTATCCTACAGTTAAACAATTGTTTTATTTTTGGATCCCTCTAGAGCTTCATATAGCCTCACAATGATATCATATGGTATATTTATTTTGCATATTCCACAACTTTACAGTTTACAACTTTTGGCTACATTTATTTGTCGTTACCTTGTTGCTATCTTTGTTTGCATGACACCCTGGTATTTTGCTCTGCCAGATTGCTCTTAACCTCCATTCCTTCCTGATTACTTAATAAGTCCCTCTCTGCCCCCTTCCCTTCATCTTTTGCATTTCTAACATTTCTGGCCCATTTTTCTTTAACTTTCTGCAAGATCTCACCAATACGTCTTACCTTCTTTTCCTCCCTGCCCGTTAACATTTTTATAGCTACTATCCTCTTCTCTACTTTCTCCCATTTTTCTTCCCTAACCTTTTTTCTGCATATTGTAACCTCCTCGCATTCTGTTAAATAGTATTCTATGCTTTCTTTCTCCCATACAATTCACAAATTCCCTTTTGCCTACCTCTTATCCCTCTTAGGGATATTATTCCTGTTCTCATCCATGTTAACCCTTCTCTCTCTTGCCTATTGCAGTAATCTACATATGCTTCTGGTGCTCAATTTCTCTTTATTTGCTTGTAAAATTTTAATGGTTTCATATTTTCTAGACTTCCCCATATTTCCTGTCTTTCCATATCTTCTATTCTGCGTTTTACTAATTTACCCACATCGCATGTATTCCTTTCCTCTAATCTCCATATATCTCCCATTCTTATTTTTTCCATAATTTCTCCTATCTCTGCCCAACAACTATTTGAGTTCTCTAATCTTTTTTGCTGTCTCATGCATAATTTCATAACTTCCTCTTCTTCTTTAACCAAACACCAATACCAAAATTTTATTATTCCTCCATTATTATTCCATTTCTTCTTGTCCTTCCTAATTCTACTCAAGCTACTTCTTTGGGTGCTGACCCTGGTAAGCCTAGTAGCTCTTTACAAAATCTTCTGTGGTTTTGGTCCATCGCTTTGTTTACGTCTATGTACCCCCCCGGCCCAGATCTCCACTGCATACAAGATTTTGGATTCAACTTGTGCTTCGTACATTCTTTCTAACCATTTATAGCCGCACAAAGTGTTATTATCCAGTGTTATCCTAAGCTACAAGCGAAGTTTATATTAGTTTATTCAGTCTTTCTTACAGAACAGGTACAGCAAATATTCTAAAACGTAATTATTCCACCAAGATGTCTTAATTATACAGGAAAATACGGATTGACCAAACAATAAGTAAACTTACCTGAAAACATATACATGTTTACCATTTGGGCGAAGTTTCTATCAAAAATATTGATTTTACCTTAATATATACCTACCAAAATGTTTAATATCCCTATCTAGATCCAAAAAGTGTGTTTTCAAAACATTATTTCACGTGAAAACATATATAATAAAAAATATGTGAATGAATGAGCTTTCACATTCTTCCCTTAATATTATTTTAGTAATTTACAGATATTATATAAATTAATATTAGTGCTAATTTGTCTAAAAGTACAAAATATCAGCGATTTCTTCAATCTGTTTACAGCATAAAACTAATTCTCATCCGGAAAGGTGTGATTCTCCCTCGAAAGTACTTCATATTGTCAGCCGAACGTCCGAATTCCCGATAGAACAGGCCGGCAGTAAGGCCAGACTGGAAGCATTCAGACCACTCCTACCCATTTGTCTCGTCTCACTAACTGAAGGGATGATTGGGAGAGCGGCACGAACCCTGTACCGTCTCTTTCCCGTCCCACCAGACGTCTGGAAACCTCGGGTTAATTGTGCGCGCCGCGAACCTTCCAGAAATGGCGATCTTCCCTGTATAAGGCCTGCAGTCGGCGAGTCAGCTCAGTTCTTGGCGAGTAGCCCTGAGGAGCGCCTTGTGAGCGGACGGACTGGAAGACGGTGTTCGTGTATCAGAGGAGTTGTACGTAATTGTGAGCGTGCAATGGACCTGTGGCAGAGGAACTGGTGAATTGTAATTGTGTGCGCTAAGTAATTCTATGTAATCGGCAAGTGTTCCAACTGTAATTCGGTGGAAATAAAGAACATTTTGAGTTTGTGCAATTGGACTTTTAATTTCACAAACACACAAAGTCACAATATGTTTCCTTAAATCTCTCTAAGCAATAATTTAATATACTGAACTCATTGCTTGTACCCTGTTGGTTACAACTGCATCAACCAAAAAGCTGGGAGTTTTACTCAGCAGGGTGAACTAAAAATGTAAAAAGCGATATCAGGTATATCAGAATGTTTGCAACAGTAATAATAGAGTTTGAAAGTACTACCTTAGTAGCCCTTTACGAAATATGTTAGTGCGGATTAAGTTCCCAGGTACTGTAGCATTTGTCAGAAGTTAAGCATTTAGAAACTGTATCACATTGTTCGCCGAGGTAATTGCTTATCGGAGATTCAACAGTATTCTATTCTTCTTGGATAACAAAACATTTAGAATTTTATTTAAATTTGTGTGAAGCATTTATTTCAACTGACATTCCCCTTTAATAGGTGACAAATTCCGGACACTAAAGTTTCTTTTAATTATAGAAATATAAGTATTCCTAATGAGTCGACGTTTATATTATTTTTAAAATTTATACGTGAAAACCTGACTCATATAAAGTCTCTTTGTGGAAATGGAAACAATTGGATTCACATCCTCAAAGTTACCAATGCTAGTGTCAGAAACGTGGGAAATGTAATCTTAGTTAAATTGAAAAATAACCAAATATTTTTAACAGAAATTCTTGATATGTTCTAAAGAAACACCTGCTGAAAATCATGTAACAATAGCCAGGGTTTTGGAAATTCTGTGGCCTAATGTAAAATATGCTTATAGACTCCGCAGTATATATGAAGAAACCCGCATCAGATCTAAGTGTAAGTTTCTCGGATATGATTCATATCGTTCATTCTCTGCATGATTGTGTGTAATAATCCAAACACTTTATTCTATTATGTACAGCCTAGCCTCCAATGGAAAAAGGTGTCTGTCAAAGCCCCATAAAGGAATGATGCTTTCAAAAATATTAACAATTACCTTCCCTTTTGTTCTTGTACCGGCATTTACGCGTTGGGGTACCTGGTTTAAAGCCATGTTATATTATGCAAATCATTTTTTAGTATTTGCAACAGTATTAAAAGAGCTGGAAAAAGAAGATGTTTCTGCAATTGAGGTTATGTGAAATTTAATAGGTAATGCTTAATTAAAATGAGACTTGGCCTTCATATTCTCCAATTTTGGTTTCAGATTCATTCTGTAAACAAACTTAAAACGTATGTTGACCTATTACATAATTCAATTTTAAAAATAAAGTTTGTTAAACAGTGATATAACACTATCTCATATTCAATAGTAAAAGTTGCAGGATGAAATGCTGGGCTTTCGTTGGAAAAAAACAAACAAAAAAAAAAAAAAACACTGGCACCTAAATCGTCAGTAAATAGGCGATTATGTAAGAGGATGAACACATAGGTGAACTTCAATATGTGTTTTCAATGAGTCAAGGTTGACATCATGTGGTGTAGAACGATCCCTTTCCCAATATAAAGTATTACTGAAAAATAACTGGCAAGGATAAGTAATGTTCAACCTGGAGATGACATTTATTGTGAACTGCAGCTCCCAAAAAATTTTAAATCTGTTGTTTAGGTGCAATTTGGTGAGTTCCAATATTAATTACTCTATCAGCCAAATGTTTCATTATTATTTCTTGTGTACTCTTAAAACATATTTTAACCAGATTTTAGATCACACTTTTAGGATCATCAGAACATAAGATGAAGTTTTAATTTTAAGTGAATAAAAATCCGGGCCCTAATATTAGCATACTCTACATTCGTGTAAACATCTTCTAAGACCTTCGTTTTTGCAATTACATTTTATTCCTAGGGTAATTTGCTTTTGAACCTGGAGCTAAACAAACTAAGGGCTCAGATGTGTTCTGAGCCACAGGTTTGGCCAGCATTTTGAGCATCTGATGGACTCGCATTCATGTTTGTTTAATTTATTGTTTTTCTTACATATTTTATTTCAAGTCATAGAAAATACAATCAACTGTTGTTTGCAACATAAATAAGCTAATACAGTTAAACGTACAGTGGTAAGATTACAATTAAAACACTCAGAAATATGATAAAATGGATTAAGAAGGTGCCAATTTTTCAACTTCTGTTTGAAGTATTTGGGGCTACAGTACTGAGCTTATATATATATATGAATGAAACTAAGTACAAAATCCAAATAATCTGTCCATTCATGTTACTGATGGAAGTCTGTTTTTTTTAGTTAAATCTTGTTCATATTAAAAGCCTGTGATTATCGCGATTAATATAGGAGAAAAATATAATATTTTCAAGAACCGATATTCTAAGCGACCCAAGGCAGCTAAGCATCACAACGTTAAGAAAATTATTTCAATTAAGTGCATAGCCTCCAAGATCACTTAGAAAGATTGTCTGTTGTGTTTATTCATTATTATTATTCACAATTTAAAGTTCTTCTGATCAGAAACTTTAGATAGAGTATTAAAATTGTAGTCTAGGTAACTCGTTAAATACATTGCTAAGTAAGGTAAGTTGCTTATATATTCAACAAATAATGTAAATATCAATTTTTGTATGGCCGAAATTTGATTTCTTAAATTAATCGGTAAATAACTAAGCAAATATTACAAAATAATATACTGAAGATTAAGAATATCGGAAAATCCAAATTGTATTATTGGACTTAACAGGAGTTTTTGAATATTAAGCTGTATGCAGATAGAATAACATACTGAACACTATTCATCATCATCATCATCATCATCATCATCATCAAATTAGCCTTTTTGTACTTTTGCCAGCTCAATGAAGAAATAAAATTATGATAATTTTTATGTTTCTACAGAGTAGGAACCAGAAAGGTTTATTTATGATACAGCAAACACAGAAAAAATATTCTGTGCTTTCCCTTTCTGAGAGACCACGAAGAGGACTAGAAATGAGAATTGCGTTTCCATATTCAAGAAAATCACAAACACTTCGTTTGTAATAAGCCCAATCTCCTGATTCAAAATTGCATTACACTGCACCCCAAATACATTCCAGTATGGTAATACGAATTGCGATGAAAGCAGTATTGGTAATTACCCATTTTATTCCCTATTTACGGGCGGAGAAGGAAATTGTTGGGCAAATATAGAGGGGAGTTGTCTAAATGTAAGAATGTATTAAGTACTTAGACAAATAGTTCCTTCAGCCATGAACCATTCACAATGGAATCATTTTTTCTTCACAAAATCCTACCTTGGTTTCTTTATGACCATACGTGGTGTTCTTGGTGCCTGAAAATACTTATACACCGCTTATGGTGTTAGCAGAACCAGGTTTAAAGTCCTTTATAAACTATATGAAATAGATCTTCCGATCTACTTACTTGATAGCTTGATTAGTAGCTTTCTTCAGGAACGCCATTTTTATGTGCGTCTTCGTTCAACGCATTCCCCACCCCATACTATTATAGCCGGCGTGCCCCAGGGTAGCGTCCTTGCGCCTCTTCTTTACAGTCCATATACTGCTGACATGCGTGAACTTCCTGCAACAAGTACCGCACTGTTTGCTAACAATATAGTCATCTTTACCTCGCACTTCTCTATTGAAACTGCCATTGCAACCCTACAATCTTCCCTGGACATTTTCCTGCACTGGTTATCTGGCTGGCGTATCGCACTTAATCCAAGCCAATATCTTCTTAAGCTTTTCACCTTGCGCAGGCCTGCTGCTCCAGCAAATATACTACTCTATTACACTGAAGTCCCCTGCTTACCTTCTGATTGTGCAATCAAATATCTTGGCGTACATCTTGATCGTCGGCTGACATGGCGTACACATATCAAAAGCAAACTAAATCAAGCCTATTCTCGTCTTCACAAGTTGTATCCCATACTCAACCGCAAATCCTCTTTACGAGTCGAATGTACGCTCCTACTATACAAGATTATTCTACGACCACTACTATATGCCAGTTCTGTATGGGGATGTGCTTCACCTACCCATATTCACCAGCTCCAGGTGTTTCAAAACAGGATATTAGGATTGTCTGTGAACGCCCCGTGGTACACCCGTGATGTACAGCTGTATAGAGAATTGGACTTAGTCAGCATTAATGAGTACATCTCTACAACGACAAGCAGATTCTTTGCTCACCTTCCTTATATATCAGGTGCTTTAGTCTTCCAAGTGGGACGTCGCCATGATGCTGCAGCAAGACTGAAGGCACGCTTACCACAGGATATTTTATTCTTATAATGATTACTTTCTCTGTAATGAAGAAGTTATTTAATTTATACTCACACTAATAAGACCAGTTAGCTTGAGGATTCTAATATGTGTATCCTCTATCCCTGCATACTTTAACTTTATTATGTATGTAGCTCCACGGTTTGTATAGCATCAACTGTGCTGAGCAATTCCAATAAAAGTTCAACAAAAAATTTTCCGTAACAATCAACAGACCTTGTTTAGGTGAAGGATTTGGAAATTCAAAGTTATTTTGAAAAGAAAAATGTGTTTTCGTTAATCGCAGCTCTAATGGCTTTTCTGGTTTGGATGCTGCGAAATTTCTGTACCACTCTCCCTCTCTCATTTTCTGATTGTGTCTCTCTTACTATCCCCCATTCTCTCCCTCTTAGTCTAACCTTTCCCTCTCATTGCACTCTCCATCCTTCGCCTTTTCTGTTCTAGTGCTTCGAGAAAATAAAAGGGGTCTATTCCAGAAGGTTACGCTTTAAACGTCACCTAACCCCAAAAGCATCACTGAAAGCTTGCAGAATTCCTTCAAATCTAACTTTATTTCGACCCTCTAAAAAGCAATACAATTAACTTTATATAAAACATAAATTCACTGATACCTGTATAGTAAATTCCCTAGTTGCTTATAACAGCATATCTTGAAATGTTATTTCATAATTCTTTTTAACAATTGCAAACTGACGAAACTCCTATGTACATTGCGGTTAGGATGAGAGTGCTATTTGTGATAATTAGTTTCGTTGATGAATAATGGCAGAGAAAACTCCAACTTGTATATTACATATTCAAATTATATTTTCAAACTACAAATTCTGTATTCATTTAATTGAAATATTGAAAATAAAAATTTTCATAAGCATTATAATTATTATAATAGTCATGCATAATAGCAGGGAATTGCAACATATATAGGTCGCCTACTCATCTGCTAAACATGTTATAGCTATTCTAAATACCACAAAATATTTAAAGTGAGACATAGCTTTTGGTTTTATATGAGTAGGTGATACTGAAGAGTACACACTTATTTTGTGTTTCAAATGGGAAGGGTTCTGGAGTCCAGCAAATCAGATGCCGTATCACACTCAGCGTTGCCAGCTTGTTGCCCCACTCCTTTTATATTTCCCTTTCTCTTGCACACACATTCAACATGAACGTCTGCTTGGCGCTAGATGCTAGGGTAAGCGAATTATATTTTACAAACTTTTACAACTATGGAGTTGCCAAAATCAAAATTGGAAAAAGCATTTCCGAAATTATTTATATTTTTAAATACTATAACTATAGTTATAGTTTATGGATTACCTGCTTTTCTAATCCAAATGTGGGACACACTTGTTTTAATTACACCACACGTTTCAGCATTAAACCGTTGAGCATTTTTGAAATCGAACTGATTTCTATATTCCTCATTGCCCAATTTTTTTTAAGAACGTGTACACCTTAAAAACAATACTTCGAGCCTGACTTCGCAATAACTGCCTTTTTGACTCGCCACTAAATTCACCGCAAGAAGCCATTGCACTATTTAAATCTTACTCTACTGTTGTGTAAAGAACTGGGTGATATTGATCTGAACTCTCCAGAGTAAATAAACACTTCTTATCCAGCATTCATTCATGCATACAACATACAGCATTCCACAGGCTAACAGGAACTGAAATGTTTGCCCTTTATCGAATTTAACACCTTGATTTATTCACACTAATTCTTTTATCATGTCATGCAGTAGTTTAAATTTCAGTTCTGAGTGATGAAAAGTAAATGTACATACATACACACCAACCACTTTGAACTGAGACTACGAACCATTCATAAACAAAGATATAATGTGACCAGACACGTTCTGTCAGGGCAGCAGGCAATTTATTGTTTCCTCTCGCTCGAATTGGCTTATTCAAAGTAATTCTTTTATCACGTTATGTCAAACATTTACGTTTCAATTCTGGGTAATTACAAATATACGTACACGCATACATGCCAACCAATAATGATATCCATACAGTGCTTACGTCGCATATTATTGTTATAATACAGGTAGTAGTACTTTATTTATTTGTATTAGAAAAACTATTTGAGCTAAACATATGGGGTTTTCATGGTTATGTTAGATGCATTGCTCTCTATCTTCCACATGGATACGTTTTGGCTAAATCTGAATTTTTGTCTTAGTGCGAATAATATTTCATAAAAATTGATTAAGTTGGCGCTCGTCACACACCACTTAGTGGGAATTCAGTATGACTAAACCGCAGGACTCCCATTAGTTGCTCGCCTAGTAGCGCTCAAGGATAAACACCTTCCCATTTGAAACACATAAAAATAAGTTCTGTCATTCTTGAACTCTGGAACATTTTCGATCACGTTTAGTGATCATCTCCAGCGACCATTTCTGATTAGTAGTGAGCGACCTACTCATACAAGACCAAAAATGTTATAGCTATTTCGCTTGCATGGAAGTTGCTTTTTCCAATAGATAATAACTAACGCTTTGTGCTTCTTTATCGTTATTTTCTCATTTTATAGTAGTTCAATAGGGGTATATTTCCGAAGAGATAAACATTTTTGAATCTGTACACCTTGCACTCATTAGAATCTTTCATGTATTTTTTTTAACATGTTAAAGAGATGCACGTCAATTTCCTGAAGATTTTCGGATATAAATATGAGTACTTGGGCTGGATTTGTGGGAAGATATTGTGGAATGTTTTCCAGGGTAGACATCCCTCAATAAAGAACATAGCGTTTAATCCTTAAATCTCATATTTTAGGATTTCGTATTCTCCCTTGCTGAGATGCACCTCTCAGAATAGCTAATCTCACACCTCTATTCATTGTTCTGATAATTGCTGAAGTTTACAGAATGTAAAACAAACAAAAAATAGTTCTTAAAACTGCTGAATAACATACTATTGCGAATACTTGTTTTAATACAATTTCCGGTTATATCGAAATGTAGTTTAAAATTAGTATTTGCCCTTATTGTTTAGTTAAACACCATAGTAGTTCAAGTGGTTTCACATTAACATAGTTTCCTTAAATTACGTTTAAGCCATGACATATGGCTGACCAGAATAATGCTGGACGTTAATTATAATTAACTTAATTACCTGCTGTATTCCACTCCGTGATATTCATACGTTCTAGATACCCTGGCCTAAAGCTACCTGCTTATCACTTCACATAGCTCAATGCAGAAAATCTGAATTTTTTGGATTCCGAATAGCGCTGACCGATACACTACTTTGTATAATTTAAAACAGAGACGTGTTGCGAGTAGATAACAGTCTTCTAAACAGACAGTTCCGCATGTAGATTCCGATAAATGGGATATTTTTTCTATCATTTAGCGTATCATGAGCTTCTTAATACAATACAAGCTATAGTGACAGAACCTTGAAAAATAGAAAGATAAAAGAGTTTGATCGCTAGGATTACAGCTAAACTATGTACATGGCACAATACCATGTTGTTTCTAATAAGATGATAAGATAAGACAAGATGATAAGAAAAACAAACAAAATAAAAATAACACTAAACCCATTCGATTAAGTTAGATTTTCAAAGTATTGAACGGAGCGAAACAAATGTCATGCATTTCATTGCATATAATTTTGCTGTCCTATCTCTTCCTGCGTTAAAACAGTTGCAGAACGCCACGGGAAAATTTCAACTAAACAAACGGCAGAGGCGAAGGGTAATTTCCTCTTCTCCTCTTCATTTTCAATGAAGCGCTTCGTTTAGAGGCGCTTCCCAAGACTGAATTAGCGAGTGTTCTCCATGATATGAGAAAAGAACACTGGAAACAGGAAACATATGTTAGAATGTCTTCAACTTTAATTACAGATTCATTATTTTTGACCCTTTATTGTTCATTGCCGTAAATATCGCTAATTCTGGCTGAATCCAATTTATTATTTCAGCATAAGTCAGTAGATTCCTGTGCTGCGAATGGATGCAAATTCTGCTTAACATTTAAAAGCTCCCGCTGTGTATCCTAGTATCAAATTATTAGTTTATGGCACCGAGTAGGCAATCAGTATTATTTATGTAGTACAGAATTCACTGAACGAAGGTAGAGTAGCAATAAATGAGGTTATTTTAGCAAAAGGAAATGGCAGCACAGTAGGGTGCCTCAGGCGAGGGGTGCTGTCTCTTGGGGAAGTTGCCAGGCCTATGTCGCATCGAGAAGGGCAATTTGTTTTGGTGAAGAAGGGACCTCGCCCTACGCACTCACGTGACCAGAATCACTTTGCATCACGTCATCATGTAACGTTGACATCTGAACCTTCCTTACATTCTGAAGTCTTGAAACATACTTAATGATTTTCTGATGACAATAGATGCAAACGATAACCTATTTTAATGCATACGATACTAGCGTTTCTAAATAATGAAACATGTTTAAATATTCTAAAGTTTTAAAACTGACGTGGCAATTTCTATTGATTAAAAATTCTCACACTGAATTTATTTATATACGGGTGTCTCACTGAAACGAAATATATTCACTGTAAGCACCTTTTAATTTATTTCTTTTAAGATATTCTTCAAAATGGCTTCAATATCTGAGATTAAGTTTTTCAAAATTTATACGCAAACTGCGAAATAATTATAGAAGTAGATTGCTTCATACTTATTTAAAATAATTAATTTATATTCTGGCTTAAAGCTTATGGTTTTTATGGTTCAACGTTTACAAAACAGTGTGCTCGGGCGGTCATTTTCTCTTATTATTTGAATAAGAATTTTAGGGACCTTGTTACATTTCATATTCCCTGTTATTAAGTTACAAGTATTTCAGTTTGGAATTCCGTTTGTTGGCTAAAAAATTAATTGACACTTAATTAATGCTAAAATAGTTCTATATAAAATGTTATAGCGGCTTGAATTTAATGAAATGACTTTTATTTTGATGAAATACATATGAGCGTTAAGCAACTGAGAAATTACAATGAAACGCTGATTTGTTTGCAAACTATAAACTTCAAGATTTTTGCTGTTGCATATTTATGTAATTACTGAGGTTGCTTTATGATCACTGCATGCTGTTCCACTTACTGCGTATAACATATCCTTGCATTGCCCAGCTGAAATCATATACAAAGATAGCAATTTCCGATGTTAATTATAGAAATATTTCACTTAGGTGCATCGTGTAAAATTAAATCGAAGCTACATACCTGCTCAACAGAAAATCTTCTAGTGGTCAATTACTTCAACATAAATAAGATATTTAATTCAAGTAGATGCTCATGATGTGTTAGACCCTCTGCTATAAATCTGGTGTTTGGAATTCTATTGGGAAACTTATCCCAAGAGCTGCACTACAAGAATGTCCCAATCGGCTTTGCCATACGCAAGAAACATACTCTTGAGTTGCAGGACTGTCATACAATTAGGATTTACTACGGAGGGGTTTCAACACTGAAAACATTTGTGTCCATTTTACCTGTGCACCCAAAGGGGCACCCCCAGGAGGAAGGATGAGGCTAGAGGAGACAGAGGGTTGCCGTCCCAATGAGCCACGATAGTGCAGAGGGCAGGGTCCCTACAATTTACTTAGATAGAGACCTCCCCGGAGGGCATGACGACACACATACTCCCCTAGCCATACTCCTACAAGCCGAGCCCGAAATGTTTCCAGCAGGAGGTTCGAAGACCGGCAACTGGAAGTAGATTTCGCCAGAGCATATCATCCTGCCATGCACCGTCCAGACACCCACCGAAACTTCCTACCCTGAAAGAGACCACCGGATGAAGGATGATGTGAAATTATAATGGAAATGAAATGGAAGGACAGGAAACTTGGAGATCTAATTAACCTACCCAGCATTCATCTAAAGACTGTGGGAAAGCACCAAAAAATCCCATGGGTCAGGTAGGTCGTCCACGGGAATCGAACCCACGCCTCCCGAATGCGGGCTACAGACGAAACCGCATGAGCCATCCCGCTCGGTAAAGACTGCCATAGTTCTGAATGCATTAGATGCATCTGGAATATTGTTGGAACCCACTGTTGTACCAAGTGTAGCAGCAGGTAGTTCCACTGTTAGCATTCCTGACCTCCTGCTCCAAACGCACGCAAATGATGCCAAGCGTAAGCGCGCGACTTGATTGCAGTAGACAGGAAGCGATCGATCCTTTTCGTATAGTTCTGTGGTTAAACGAATCATTTTAGCAACATATGGTAAAGACCAACTAACTGCTCCTTTCTATCTCTACCTCGTTATCCCAATTGCAAGAGTAAATGATAAAGGTATGGCGACATAATCATAATCAAAACTGTCAATAATTTTATTTTTTAATCATACAACCATGCACTTTAGAAGAAGACGGTATAGGAACCTAAGTTACAGCTTAACGTCCGGAAGTTGCCGTTGAAGTTGCCTCTGCTATATAATTGTATTATTTATGGCCGTGTAAAATGTGCACAGGTACATAGGCTTATCTGCTGAGTCAGCTACTGCTGGTTCCATATTAGAACCATGTCAAAGGTTGACATGTGACAAGTGAAATGAAAGAAGTCTATGTTGCATTCATAGGACTTTCTATACTCACACTTCTACAAACTATTCTTCCAAAAGTTTACTGTTCCTTCTACTTAAATTTAATCCAGATAAACACTTGTGGAAATGGTATTATTACACATATTGTGGTTGCAAGGGGAATAGGCCTCAGCAGCCTAAAAGCGGTTCGGTGTATGCTGGCTTTGAAATGTCATTCTGTTTGCAGCGACAGAAGCAAATAAATACCTTAAGGTATTTGAAAATTCAGATCAATAATATGTTAAATATCGTATAGGCTAATAACACGAAAGTTATTCGTTTTAAAATATGTGTTTTAATGACATCTGCATTTTTATGTATAAAGAGTTTTTTTATCTATCTCTTCCGGAGTTCACGTTATACCAGGTGACCCTAATACCCGACTTCCATATAAGCAGATGTCCCTTTGTGCAAGAAAACAGTTGCAGTTTCCGAGTTCTGCAAAAGTCATCCATAACGTAACGGACATATGAGGACACTCCTGAAAAATTTAAAATTTACGTTGCATATCTCATGGAAATATCTTAAATCATGTTATATTATTTTTAATAAAGTCGTTATCGTGTTTGATAAAATCCTAATTTTCAAAAGAATGTTCCACTGAAAGGATAGTCTAGGGTGAGGTAATACTCCTGAAATCTTCGTGTCGCATCCTTAGAAGAAGCAAAACTAAAACACCATGTGCGCTTTTTTGTTTGGGTTATGCTGTTCACAAACATATACACATACATGCGCGCGCGCGTGCGAGAGGATCTTTTTCTAAAATTACCCTTCTTTTATCAGGAGTCCCAAAGCCTGTATTTATACTGAAATTTCGAATTCCAATTTTGGTGTGGGATGCACTAGTTTCTCTACTTATCGTAATTGTGTATTAGGTAAATAAAACGAGCTGTGTTTATCCACGGACAAGACGGAATGCCCTCAACTATTTGCTAATCTAAAATGTGTGTTTATGCTCTCGAAAATAAAGATTATGTAGTATAAACAAAAAAATTCTAAGATCCTTCTGGCTGTTTATAGTGTCCTTGTCCCTTATTAAATCGTATTGGACTTCAAGCTTGGGAACTACCTCCCGTCGCCCGAAACAGAAGAAAGCTGTTCACGCCAGTGCAGTGCGCATAACTAAATTTACAATACTGTTTTCTGCAACTATTTTAACGTACGAAGGGATATCTGCTCAGATGGTAATACATATACGAGGGGGGACACAAAAGAAACCGGACTGCAAGGGCGCTGCAACTCGTAGACGCAGTGCAGGGTTCTCACGCTAGATGGTCTTATTAGAGACCTTCATGAAACAGCTGTGCAGACGGCGTCAGTGTAGAGCTGAACGTGCAAGTCTGATATTGTGTTTCTCTGACTGTTGGCGGGTTACCTCTGCGAAATCGTTATGGCAACTTTAAAAGAAAAAAGAGTGTGCGTGACATTTTGTTTCCTGCTAAAAAAAAACTGCAACAGAGACACGCCAAATGCTTCAGGAAGCTTTCCAGGAGGACGCTATGCGCCGCACACAGGTTTCGAGTGGTTTGGGCGCTTTAAACGTGGTGAGATGTGTGTTGAAGGACAAGCTCGTTCTGGACGCCCTTCAACATCGCGAAATGGGGAGACCATTGAAAAGTCCACCAAAAGAACAACGAGGATCGTCACCAAACGATCGACCAAATTTCAGTAGTGACAGGAGTCAGTTGGAGCTCGTGCCAGCGGATTTTGAGGGAGGATTTGCACATGAGACGTGTTGCTGCTAAATTTGTTCTGCGCCTTCTCACACAGAAACACAAAACCATCCGAATGAATGTGTGTCAGGACTTGAAAACCGAGACTGCACGTGATCCAAACTTCTTGAACAAAGTTATTACAGGGGATGAGAGTTGGTGTTACGGGTATGACCCAGAAACCAAGCAAGCTTCAAACCAGTGGAGGACTCCCAACTCTCCCAGACCAGAAAGAGCAAGGCAAGTGAGGTCAAAAGTGAAGATGATGATTATTGTCTTTTTTGATTTTCGTGGAATTGTGCATCGGAAATTGGTACCCCCTGTCCAGACTGTTAAACAGCAGTTTTACTTGGATGTTTTAAGGCCTCTGCGAGAGGATATGAGGAGGAAACGCTCGGAACTTTGGCGATCATGTGACTGGTTTCTGCATCACGACAACGCTTCAACACACACGGCCTTATGAGTGTTCCACTATTTGTCATCTCAGAGGTGGTCTGTCGTTCCCCGCGCTCCGTATTTGCCGGACCTCGCCCCGTGTGGCTTTTTCCTATTTTCACGAATGAAAAAGAACGCTGAAAGGGGAGTGTTATGACGATGTGGAGGTAGTAAAAACAGCTTCGCAAAGTACACTGGACAATATCAAACTTGAAGAGTTCCAAATATGCTTTCAACAGTGGTAAAAGGGGCTTGACAAGTACATTGCATGTAATGGAGGATATTTTGAAGATGACTGAGGTAATCTTGTAAAATGGTCATCAATAAAGATTTTATGATAACATTCCGGTTTCTTTTGGGCCTCCCTCGTATTCAAAATCTAATGAAACGTGATTATTTATTATTACATTTATTTTGTGATTCAACTATCTGAAGTATATGTGTTCTAATCAAAATTGTTAAAGTGATTTTTCCATATAAAAGGTGGCTTCAAATTTTGGGAACGTTGTTATTTTGTATGGCATTCATAGACAATCCTAAACTTGAATTGCAAATATAGTATTTATCCGAGTTGTGCTGTTCAGACACACATATATACATCACGCACAAAATCGCGTACGAATCTGTCTCTAGGAATGGTTGGGTTGGGTTCAGATTCCTCCAAAGCATGTAATTCCGATTAAATCTCGACATGTAGGGGAACATGAGTCATATCGGGGTAGTGAGGCAGAACGAGGTAGACGTGTTTTCTCTTGTAGGTGGCACAATCTACCGGAATCTGTCAAGACTACAACATCTTAATCACAGCTGCTAGTAAACGTCCGCTGGTTGCCATAATGGAATCGGTTGTGTGCGAGTTGTGTGTTGGATATGGCTTGAAGTAGTTTTTACAAGATTCCTGATCACTTTCAAGGCACTTAAGTACATCATAACTACATTTAAATAAAAACAATAATTACCATGGAATATAGCACTTAATTTACTTCTAAATCCATGTTTTTGCTGTTATCTTTGAATATCGAAACATCGACAAGGATTAACTTAAGCTTGTGTTTACAGGGCAATACGGATGGAGCATAATAGGGTACTACCCCATTATGCCCCTGGTGTAAAACTCTTTGTGTGTTTTACATATGATTGACTACTCATGTTTCATGCGATTTCGGGATAGTGCGTAATTACGTAAAGGACTCACAGAGGGAGGAGTGATCTTTGGTCTCAAAGGAGGGGGCTCTGAATGCTGTACTTGATGGTTCAATGGGGTACAAAAGGGCAGCTAGTCAATTTCAAGTGCCCCAAACAACTCTTGAACGCTACGTTAAGAATAAACGAGATAATCCTGATTATGTTGTTCAAAATGGTCTCACAGGCTGCGGCCACAAGATGATTCTTTTATGAAACCACTAATCAAATATTATGAGGATGAAATTCGCTCCTGAGTTAGATCTAATCCTGGAAAATTCGTGACACTTTTTTAGGCTGTATTATTGTTTGGTGCCAGTTATAGGTGAGCCTCAAAAATGAGCCCGGCAGTCGCTGGGTTTCGAAAAACAGGAATGCAGTCTGTGAACATCAATGTGTTTGAAGATGCTGATTTCCTGCCGTCCAAAACAACAGATATTGAGTTTTTTTCTGGAGTTCCTGATAATTTTAATCCAACTTCTCAGATGTCCGTTGTCTCTGGTTCACCTATGAGGAGAGAAAACATTGAGATGCCAAGCTGCAGCAGTTTCCAGAGTTCCAGCCCAGAAAATATCGCACCTATTCCAAAGGTAAATCAGAACAAGAAAGTTTCGAAAAACAGGGCCAAAAGCACACTACTGATAACATCCCCTTATAAAGATGCGGTATTGAATACGGAACAAACAAAAATGAATAAAAGACATGTAAAAAGGCGTCTTTCTCTGCCAGAAAGCGAAACAAAACAGGAATCATCGAAAGCTAGGCCTAGATGTCCTAATCCTCATGTATCCAAACGTTCCACAAGTCATCTGTCTGCTGGTAACAGGAAAAAAGTGGCAAAAGATGACGAAGGTAATTGTCTTTACTGCCACGATTATTCAGAATGAGGGTGGATTAGATATGCCTGCAGTGGAATCGTAATTCTTGTGCAGGTGTCGAAAGTGATGATAAAGATGTTGTACATATTTGTGCATATTGTGAGAAGTGAACTAAATGTAAAAAAAAACTGATAACAATTGGTCAAAAAATGATACCCCTTACTATCCCATCTATGGGGCAAAACCAGGCAAATTTACTGCTTTTGTTTTTGACGTGATAGCTTCTCCAATTTGTTGCGAGTGTCTATTTAATTTATGTTTTCAGGTGATTATGCAATGTGAAATATGGATGCACAAGTGTTAAGTACCCTGTCCTGCCCCATGTTCCCCTAATCGTTTCCTGGAATAAAACACTATGTTAAACTTCTGGCTACGTGGTAAGGGAATGGTGTTACAAAACTAGCAGGCACGCACTTTGGATGGAAATAGAAGTAAGGACTCATATAGTCTTCCAAATTGTGTCTTAAATATGTATGCTTATGGGGAATCTATCTCTGCATTGAATAAAAATAATAAGTGTATTCAAGGGATAGTAGCGTATAAAGTGGACGGGTGATTCAGTATACGTATAACACGCCGGAAGCTTCGTTTTAGTCCTCTCTGCAGCACTTCCGTTTATACAAGTGGGTCCAATTTCCTCTCCACGCCTTGAGAAGTTAAGTTGCCCATCCGCTTCCCGTTCCAATGGGAGAAGAAAAAACTTTGTTTCCACGTATAAAACACTTTGCAAGCTCCAAAATTGAATCTTTCTGGCAGGCTGACGGAGAGCCAAGAACCTGCAGTGCGAAAGAGGTGAGAAGTCAAGGTTAGGAAACGGTGGGAGACGCACAGGCAAATAAACAACCTGGAAAGTAAGAAAAGAAGCGAGTGCTGACGACATTCAGGAGCTGGAGATACACACTGCGTTTACTTCGAGAATAAAGCGTAAATGTAAATGAATCTGTCATTCTAGAAAGGGGATCAGTCAAGAGAATCACGAAGAGTGCCATTAAGTTTTCAGGTCTTCCCTCGATCCAATTGAGTATTTGACGTCCGTATTCGAAGCGGGTGTGTCGCTATTAGACTTTAGAAAGAAGGGAGAGAGAATATCTCTCGAACAGAAAGTGTGAAGTAATGATAATGGGATACTAAGAATTTGTGGTTAGGGACATATATCTTCAAGACTCTGTGCCTATTGCGCTTTTTACATCTTTCTATTTTTAGTAGTTTCTTCATTTACTTGCGTTTTATTTATGAGCATAGTTGGAAGAAATTTTTGCTACGGTTAGGTGACCTAATATTTGCAGCACCTGCACAAATTTTAATTAGAGAGATAATAAAGGAAAGTGGCATTTGGTATGACGCAATAAAATGTGTGGCTCACAGTTCCACTTTGACGCTACAGTTTGTAACGAATAATACGGGTAGCTCAGGGTTGTGCAATGAGGTTTCTCTCAGGGTATGCGTGGACATGTATGAGTAAGGATGGTTCTAATGACACTGGAGTGCTCGTTTCAAACTGGTTTAATGACTGCTTCTTTTTCTCATAACATCAAACTCAAAGTTGCCGACCAAGGGCTACCAATATATCACTGTTTAGAGTCACTGTAAGTGGAGAGCTTATTACTCGATAGTACTTAATTTGTTACGTATGAACCGACAAATCTTCCCTCCAGTTCTAATCTGCCTTCGACCCGCGGACTGTCTGTCCTCAGACTATACACAGCTGTGCGTGGGTGTGTAACTTTCACTTTTTCAAAGCCCTTTATTCAACCAACATTCCTTTGAGACTATTTTTTCCATTGTGATTATTAGTCTCGGTCATGCCATTATTAAGGGTCCGAAGAATACCCTTTTCAAACAAAGTCAAGTGCTATCCCTCAGAATTCTGTTTCTCCCGTGTCTTTTGTTACACGATTCAACTCAACTGCCATTTAACTCAGTGCACCTGCCTGCACGTTTTGTAACAAAGATACATAATTTCTTTGAAATCCATTACTATTGTTTACTTATTGCATCCTTTAATTTCGGTATCAGGTAGCACGCCTAAACATCTGTCAAATACAATCAACGGGTGAATTTGGCTACCCAGTAAAGTTTAAGGCTCATATTCGGGTGATCCTAGGTTTAATTCCCATCGACCGCCCACTCTGACCTTGCATTTTTTTACTATTCCCTTACTGATAGGTGTGTAGTGTTTAACCCAGTGGTAGTTAATAGTGGTGTAAAATAAGGTTGCCCTTTATCAACCGCACCTTTGAATTTGTATATTGACGGAATAGTAAGAATTTGGTCAACTGAAGTAAATGGAGGAATTATTGTTTCAGGATTTAGACAGAAAACTGTGTTAATGATGCCCGCCTCGGTAACGTAGATGGAAACGTGTCTGCCTCACGTTCAAAAGGTTCCCAGTTCGAATGTCGGTTATGGTGAGTTACCTGTATAAGTTACTTTCGGGGGTTTCTCTTATCCTGAAAGACGAATTTCGGGTAACTCCATGCTCCTTGGACCTCGGACTCATGTAAGCATAATTTCTTGAAATTACAAAGAAAAACTGTGTTAATGATCGGATAATAATGGCCACAAATGAATATGACCTCAGAAAATGTTAGTGTTTAAATAAAATTGCTATTTAATGTGGAATGAAAATATCAGTAATATGATCCCAAGCCATGGCTTTTAGAGGAATGGACCCAGTTAGATCAAAAACTGTGCTAGACCATGTAATAATAGATCAGCTATCAGACTTCAAGTATTAATATCATAATGTCTCGTACGAGGAGGAAGCTGATGTTGTAGAGAAAATAAATAAATTTAAGAACATTAAAATGAGGCCCGTAAATACTCCATAGCAACATCCAACAAATCAATGGCAGTACCAACTCTGATATACGCATCAGAAACATGGACGTTAAGAAAAGGAAATAGTACTAGAATACAGACATCAGATATGAGATGTGTAAGGGCAAGAGCTGTGTATACTAAAAAGAGACTAAAATGCTGAGTCAAGATAAATAGGAAAGAATTAAAAGTAGAAGAAATAGATTATATTATTGCTAGGAACAGAAATCAATGGGAAAAGCATGTTCAAAAAACAATAATTACAGAACATCTAAAATAGCCATAAACTATAAACCCAAAGGTAGAAGAAGCCAGGAGAGTACGAAGAAGAGCACACCAAATTGGCGCAGGAACGGATTAAAAAGTTCAAAGCCGTGAAGGAAGAGGAGGAGGAGGAGGAGGAGGAGGAGGAGGAGGAGGAGGA
Organism: Mantis religiosa; assembly: GCA_030765055.1. NCBI lineage: Eukaryota > Metazoa > Arthropoda > Insecta > Mantodea > Mantidae > Mantis > Mantis religiosa. The sequence continues at coordinate 293,438,169 of CM060948.1, read as the reverse complement.
GGAGAAGGAGGAGGAGGAAATGAAGAAGGAGAAGACGAAAATGTGTAGTGTTTGGGCCCGGTTTTACCACATGCAGCACCGCAGGTGATGGCATTGATGATACATGAGATGAAGATGGAGCACCGGTGGAATGAGATGGCGGGGGAAACCGGAGATCCCCGAGAAAATCCATCGCCTGGGATCAAATCAGGTCCGCCTTGGTGAGAGCCAAGAGGTCTAAACACTGAGCCACGGCGTGGCCACGGGAAGGAGGGAGGGAGAGAGGGAGACATAGCGACAGAAATGTGCAAAAAGAGCCAAGCAAAGTTTTGGACAAAAGAGGAAAACAGAAAACAATGCAAAATTAAAATATCAAGAGAAAACTAATATTTCCAGGTGATTTTTATAAAAGCACATAAATATGAAGGAATATTTAGAATGTTAGGCTTAAGAATACACTTTATGCACGATAGTGTAGGTATCGGTCTCAAAAATAAATTTTACAGTAAAACTAAAGATTAAAATGAATATTATATAAAAGTATTTTGTATTATCAGAGTAATCGTAAGACAGTTATTAGGGTTCTACATAACATTTGTTCAATTGTACGCCTGCTTTTGAACCCAAGCAGTTATAGTTTAATTTAGGTAGTCAATTGATAGTTACAGTTAATCTTTACATATAAAGTTACATTTGTGTGCAATAATATGATTAGAAATCCGTAAACTGTGGTCAGATAGAGTCTCAAGAATGGTAGCTGATATTACTATAGAGTTATTTTGTTATTATATATAAGTAGATCACCAGTCTTCAAATCAATTTATAGTGAAGGTTAGAAATATATATATATATCGTAGTTAATCATTTTCTTATAAAGGATAAACATTTGAATGAATGAGAAATAAACACAACAAGAATAAATGCAATAGAACAAGCCTTAAGCATAATATAAACAGATTTGGTTTCCATAAAATGTCAATAATGGAATAACATGTAACAAATGAAAGTGATGAAGTTAAAGATATTGGTACAACTAGTACACTAAAGATGATGAAGCACCGAAATAAACTGAAATAGAAAAGGTGTAAGTCAAGATAAGATTAACAGGGAGTTGATAAAACATGAGGACTTCTCTTGTATTTTATATTGTTAAATTTAGAAAAACAGAGTTTGAGAACTTTTAAAATATATTGAAAGATGTACAAGAACAGAGGTAATATATCGTTCTAAGAAAGATAATAGAAATAGTTGTAATAAATGTACCGCAGTATGTGAAGCTTTTGATAAAATGATAAATAGTCATTTCAGACGTGCTATTGAAGGCGGAACAAATCGGTTTTAGTAGTGGGCACTCGTCAACTAATTATGCATTTATCTAGCTGCAGCACAAAACGAAGAGTGTTTGAATTCCAAGAACAAAGTGGCTTCTGTAAAAGTATTGGATAGAGTAAGTGGGAGATAACTATGGAGAATTGCAGAGAATAATTGTCCCAAAATATCATAAATGCAGGAAAGAGGTTGTATTGCAAATCTGAAATAATAATCAGTACAATAAATTCAGGTGGAATTAAATCTGGAAGAATTTTAAGAAATATAAGTGTTAGGTAAGGGAGTTTAATGTTATCTGCTTTATTTAATACTCTTAATCATGATACAATGATTAAATAGTTAATTGATGATTTTTTTCGTAACTTTACGTACTCCAAAGTTAAGTCATATCGGACGGTGAATGAAATGGGCGAAATAATGCTCAGATGTGTCTAGGGTCCATGGAGCTTAGAGCTATTTGACATTCGTCTTTCAGGATAAGGGCAAACCCCGGGGAAAGGCTTATCCATGTAACTCACCCTGACCGAGATTCGAATTCGCGACCTCTTGAACGTGTGGCAGACATGCTGCCATCTACGCTATCAAGGTAGGCGAATGAATTAATGAATTAATTAATGAATTCCTTTATTTTCTGGTGAGAACATAGGGCCCCTGAACCCTGTAACCTCGAGGCCCGTATGCAAACGGGTTGAGAATCAGAGGTTCCCTGATCAGTGAGATTCCGGGATGAGTGATCAGCCCACCGCCGGAAGTGAAAGTACAAGAGAGATGAGGTGATTGGAAAGATGAAGATGGAGCAATCTTTGGAATGTTGGCGGGGGAAACCGAACAACCCGGAGAAAACTCGCCCCACCACCATGTTGTCCACCAAAAAAACTCACTTTTCGGTCGCCTGGAATCGAAACCGGGCCGTCTTGGTGAGAGTCAGGTGGTCTAATCACTCAGCCATGGCTAAATAAAATACAGTTTAAAATATTTTATTATATGCTGCCACTATGATCAACTTTGAACATAATACAGATAAACTACGTAAATGAATGTTTAGCAATATGTCAATGACGCAATTCACAGATTTCTAAGAGCAAAGCTAAGATACTGGTATTCGGTTTAGGTTACAATTGCGTTGAAAGGTCATTTTAGAAATCAAATCTAAAGATTTTAACCATCGTAATATTTACGCATAATGAGTTTGAAGTAAATGCCAATAGAAATACAAAAATTTCAGATGGCTTTACTATGCATGGGTTGCTAAAGAACAAAACACGGAAAGATACTATAATTCCATTTTGAAACAGTAACTGTTCCTCTTCTCGTTGGATCATAAAAAGGAATGGGTCAGTACAAGGGTATCTTAAACAAAGTACAAAGTGTCGAAACAATGTTTCAAGAAGGAAAAAAAAAATGAGGTTCTGATCGTTTCAAATTTTCAAAAGAAGGTATTAGAAGGCATTAACAGATTTATAGCATAAACAAAAGAATATCGGTGAAAATGGTTTCAGCATGTATACCGTGGAAAACGCTAGCTAAAATTGCAATTGAAGGAAATGATATAAGAGGCATAGAACTGAAGATGTAAAGAGAATCTGTGAAACCGTAATAGCCAATGCCTAATACATGTAGCTAAGAATAAGGAGGTGTTTTAATTCTAAGAGAATGGTGAACATATTTGTTTATAAAGTGTTGTTGTCTTAGCCTTCAACACTTTTTACAATACACATGGCTCTATAGTTACAATTTATAGTAAGGCTTCTTTAACGTAAGCTACTGAATTACAAAAATAAAGTTACATCTGAATATATGGATTTTTAAAGTTATTTTATATAGCACAAACCCAATTTTCATTGTTCAAGAATGACTTTTAATTAATTAGAACCTTTCAACGCTTTGTCTGTTAGCAAAAAAAGAAAAATTGAAACGACTTTAAGGACATGAGTTGAAAAAATTGTATATTTTAAAAAACATAAAATGTTTAATTGTTGACTTTAAACTATGTCCTTGTCACAAGTGTTAGGAATCTTTCTGATTTTGAACATGTATCTTGTGTAAGAAATAACTGAATCGTTTATTTCAGAAACCACTTGAGAGACAAAATATCAAAAAATGTGTTTTTGGAAGTACTGTAAAATTTAAGGTAAATATATCTTTAAATGCAGAAATAACCTATGTTTCATATTAGCAATGCTATTTTAAGAAAGAAGCCAAGCGCCGTCGCTTAGGTTCTTTCTGTGGTAAATTTCACTCGTGACGGTTGGCAGCCTTTATGACATGTGTTTTCTGACTCGCTGTGACAATAATGCACCACTACCCTGTACCTCGCCACTCATTTTTCCCATGTGACAGAGATTTTGGAAGCATAAAGCGTCTCTTGAGAAAGATGGACAGGATTTATACTCCTGATGAATATGCAGAGCTCATGCTAAAACCTAGTAATTCTGGCCGATTTACTGTATATTACCTTATATCAGACGATGGTCTCACTTTCAAAAAGGGGTTGGCTCAAATTATATAAGAAAATGCCAAATTTAGATGAAACATCAGGCAGGAAAGTATCCAAAGAAATTAGGCAGCCATTCAAAGTGTCCAAGTACAAGCAGTTTCTCTACAACAAGGATACTCCGGGAAAAGTGGTAGCAAGCAAATTCATTGGAGGAATAACATCTACCTTCACATTGCTAAAAACTGCCAGCCCTCCGGAACTACCAACAGAGAAAGCTTATCCTTTGGGGAAGGTATGTTTACTTTTATTTTACCAAGATTATTTTAAACGTTTATATTTTACTTTTAGCTAAACAATTTTGTAGGTTATAACAAATTTCAAAATTTATAGGTTTTTGCACAGTGAGATTTTTGTTTTAAGTCCCAATCAACAAAAAAAGATAAGACAATATAAAAAAACTTCATGGAATACACTGTTGGATATGAAGCCTTCTATGACACTATCATCCAGTGGCCAACAACAGAAGAGGAGTTGCCAGAAGAGTTGCCAGAAGTTGAATAAGAAAATAAGTCCAGATCTTTGTATATAGATATACTGTAGCGTGTAGTCTACTTGTAGTTTTCGGTTTAGGCCTTATAAAAACACTCTTCTCAAACTTAAGTGTGTCTTGATACTTACCTTTGATACCAAAACAGATAAAAATAATAGTTTGACTTAATTACTAAGTGAATAAGGCCAGACCTTTGTATATAGACTTACTGTAGCGTGCAGTCTACTTGTATTTTTCGATTTGGGACTAATAAGAACACTCTTTTTTGTACTTAAATGTGTCTGCTACTTACCTTTAATACCAAAACAGGTAAAAATGATGGTTTGACTTAATTTCAATAATAAGTTTTAAAAAAGCACTTTGGATACACTCATTTATTGTAGAAACCACCTAAGTGCAATTTTTTTTTTCAAAAATGTATGAGTCAAAAACTTAAAGGAAGAAAATATAAGATAAAAATGGATTATTACAATAGCATGTTCTTGATTTGGTACAAAAATATTTGAAGGAGACTAGACCTATACTTAAGCTGAAAACAGTTTTTTTTTTTTTTTTAGTTTTCCGAAAGTTGAAAAAAGCGCACTTAGGTGGTTTCTGAAATAATCGATTCAATTAAACAGTTCGTAAAGGCATTTCTTTCTGGTTCACAATAATTTTTCTTTAATCTCCATGATACTCATCATTGGCACACTTAAAGCAAACTTCTGTAAACCAATTCTAAGCAGGACATATTTCATACTTCTTATGGCTATTCTTTCATTAGTCTACTCCCCTTATTCGCTTGTTCAAACTGAGTGCCACTGGGAACATTGTTTTCTTTGAGCGGATGCAGAGATCCGCCCTGTACGAAGCACAAGGACTAACAGCGACTGAAATGTTTTAGTTTAAAGGTACTGGGATTTTTGTGCAATCAATAATGATCTCACTATTTTCGGTAACAATTACGTAGAAATTTACTGACTATTCCTCCAAGACACAGGTGGAATGTTTTCTAATCCAGCTTGTTTCTGAGCATAAACCAGTTTCCTTATCATTTGTATATGATGCTATTCAGTCCATTGACTCTGAAGTCTTTTTGGGTTTGTATTTTTCCAAAGGTTGGTTGACTTTATCGATCCCCTTAATTTCTTCTCCCACTCATTTCTGAAATGAGGCTTCCGTGCTCTATTCTTTTTTCACGAAGAAACGAGAAGTAATAATGTGACAAGGAGGGATTGGATGCCAAGTCTTATGTATTGTAAAACTCATACAACAATTATAATAATGGATTCTATGGAGCGAGGAAATAAAAGACACCAAGAGGAAGAAGGAGAAAGAAACATAATAAAACGGAATGATGCCGAAGTGGATATATTAAATCATCCGAAAGTGAAGGGCAACTGAAATTGATTTCTTTGTGTCGCCCAGTGACATTACAGAATACTCTCGTAGCAACAAAAGTCATTTTCCCTTAATAGATTGTTTGAATTTGTCGGAGAAAATGTGTTCAAATATTCAAAAGTGGCTTGCAAGGACTTCTCATTATTCACGCCAAGTTGAGTTTCCCTTTCCGTTCTGTAATATTGAACAGGTCGGCATGAAAGGACCATCCAGGCCTGTTTTCGTCCCGTTTTCTTAACCCGGGGTCCCCTGACAAATCCCCACCTTTTCAAAAGGAAAACTGAAAAGAGCTAGGTAAGTTAAATAAGGAAAAGATGGAAATACTACGTGGCCAAAGAGAAAATACGGAGAGGAATGAAAAGGAAAAAAAAATAAAGTAAACGCGATTTTCCCCGTAGAGGTTATAGTTCAAACAACATGCAAAAGAGCAACGAAACCGAGTGGTATTAGAGGTTTAAGGTTTTAAAGCGGTCCTGAATCTCCCGACTACATATCAAGTAAACTCTCCAGGGATTCATGACCTACATTTCTTGAATGGTCCTGTCCAGGATAACTCAGATACAGACTTTATTTACTTCGTAACATGCCCATACAATTAATAATATTCAAACCTTGAAGCAAAATAATCCACAACTTCAAAGAAACTTCTGTGAGGCATCTGAATCATACATAAAACATATTTCATTCTTTATGCTTTGCTTTGGATCCCTTAATGCAGTAGTCCTAAAGATTTGTTTATAGGTTTTATACTCATATCCAGGTCCCAGATCTTGATGACCTGAAATATTTCTACAGTTGCCCATAACATGACACTAAAATTTGCAATATGTCACAATAATTACACAGCATGACTTAAACTGATATTTAACTTATTAAAATTAATTTGCACAGATTATATATTAATTTATATAGAGGTGTAACTCTACGCATAGAAAAATAGGATTTGTTGCAATTAGGTAATTTTTTCCTCTGCAAAGTATTCCTACAAAGGATTGTTATTCTATTTCATGCAAATGAAAGTAGGATTAGGATAAGGATTACTACGGATCTGACACTGCGACCAGTCTAGATCTGTTGTACCTATGCCTCAAAGTGGGGCATCCACGTGAGAAAGGATGAGGCGAGAGGAGACGTATTTTGGCCGTCCCAAGGAGACTCGACAGCGCAGACGGCAGAATCCCTACATTTTACTTAAATGAAGACCTCCCCCGATGGGCCAGGACAACAGACATTCTCCCCTACTGAAATTCCGAGACATTCCAGCAGCCGTCTCGGGGACCGGCAACCGACCTACCGGAGGATATCCAGCCATGCATCCACCGACATTCGACAGTTAACACTTCGGGAATCAAACCCTGACCTCCAGAATGCAGGCCATAAACGAAACACTAGAGCCGTCCATCTCAGTTAATGCAAGTAAAACTCCATATAATATTTTATTCTAGATATATGGAGAATACATTAAGTAACCTGTTTTCAAGAAACAACGCCGTTTGATATCTTCCGTCCAGAAGATCCGTGGTTCAAATCCCGGCTATGGCACTGAATTTTTCAGTCTGACTCTACGTTTCCACAATTTAGCCTACACACGGCCAGTGTGAAAGAATAATTAATTTCCATTTATCTGTAGTGTTGCCTCCATGCTGGAGCTCTGCAGCAGGTGTGCCTTGGTCGACAATACTTCGCCGTCTGCTGTGGATTGAGATGTTTGCACACATGCCATTGCGCCGGCTTCCACTGTCTAAAAGCTACAAGCGCCTCCGAGTTCAATGGGCAAGTGAGTGCTGTCACTGTTGTGCAGATGGTAAAATGTACATAGTCTTTTCAGAAAAGTCCCGCTTCAACCTTATCTTCTGTGATGGCCGCATATGTGTTCGACGTTACCGTTGTAAGCGCATTTTGGAGGCCTGCATGGTTTAGTGACATATTAGATATATGGAGCGAGACTCCCCTAGCACTCGTGGTACCTCTGACGTTACTAGAGGAACCTCGGGCCGGACATGCCGAGCCCCTCCCGAATGGGAGCTGTTCAGATTGGGTTGGACTCGAGGCGGCAGTGTGTTCCCGTCACCCACGGGCAATTGGGTACCTCTGGCCAGGCCATCGGCCGCCCGGAGGGGGTAGAGGGTTGCCTTATAAGTCCCGGGAACTAGCCTGCAGAGCTAGTAGCTGGTGAGCTAGACACTGGCGGACCTACCAAGGTTTATTGGTAGCTGGTTCATTAAGGACCGGCGCGTAAGTGGCGTATCCACTTCCGTCCTGTCTGCCGTGTGCAGGTGGGGGGGACAGTTTATAAAATAGGTACTGTCCTATGGTAAATAGACCCGAGAGGCCCGGGTTCAGGTCCTACGGGGCTTGAACTAATGGGAGTAGATCCTCACATTAACCCGTTAGGGGAGGGGATCCGTCCCCTTCAGCTGCCGTGGTGCAGGCGCTGCGGACACCTAGCACTCCTGGTGCCTCTGACGTTACTAAAGGAACCGCGGGCCGAACATTCGAGCCCCTCCTTGATAGGGAGTTGTTCGGATTGGGTTGGACTCGAGGGGGCATTGGTTCCTGATACCCGTGGGAGTTCGGATACGTCTCCGGACGGGGTTGAGGGAAGCCATTAATATTCCCGCGTACTAGCCAGCATAGCTAGTAGAAGGTGTGCTAGATCACCAGGCGGCCCCACCGAGGACATATCGGTAGCCTTCCCATTTTGGAGTTGGCGGGCGTAAGTGGCGTATCCACTTCCATCCCGTCTTGAGTCCACAGGACCAGATGGGGGGGGCCCTTGTTAGTCTCTAGATCTTGCCCTATGGAAAGCTTCACGGAGGCGCCGGGCGCCCTTTTGGGACAGCTCGCTAACTCCCTGGTAGAAGGAAGCCGGGTCCTTGGTCCTACGGGTCCAGGACTAATGCGAGTAGAACCTCTGGCATTAACTAACCCAGAAGCATATCTCAGATCCTCTTCGTTTCCATTCCATGGCATATAGCTGCTCTAATTTCACCACGTGGAGGCTACACCAAATGCTGAACATTCAGGCTCAGAGGTCCTGTATGGATTTGACAAGTTTGTGTTTTTATCGTTATGCTTCTAACTACTTGGTATTAAATTCTTTGCACTCATGCATTTCCATGCTTCTATTGCAATTTTCATAAACACGTACACATATACACATATGCATACACGCATACAATTTCACATATCTCGTATACATACACGTACTACAAACTCACAGGGGACTTCAAAACGTTCATTTATGCTGAAAAAACAAATTACATTTTGGGTGGAATGCAATAATTCGTCTGCTTTCCGTTAGTAGTAAAGAAAGTAAAAAGGAAGCTAAACAATTTGGTAGATAATTTAAAATACTAGGTTAAACTACATATATGTCTCATGCTTTTGTTTAAAGAATCGGCGAATAAAACTGTGAGCGTGGATTTTGGGGCAGCTCTTACAAATATTAAACGCCATCGCTTTTAAGATATCAGATAATGTATCATTCATTGTGAATGGGGAACATCGATGGGAGTCAAAAATAAGAATACCATAACCTGACTGTACGCACTCATTAACATATAAAAGCGAACCCTGATGTCACAGCTAGTTTGGGACATGAGTCCACAAAATTAATTACATTGCCAACAATCTCCCCATTCAGGAGCAGTCAACATTTTCTAGAATGTTATGTAAGAATTTCCTGTTTCTTAAATGTGTTGTCAAATGACATAACAAATTCACTCTTATTTTTCAGCCGACTTGTCAAATTCCCTAATTTTGAAAAGTTATTTTTATGTAAACTGTCGGCAATGCAAACATATTTATATATGAAATATAAATAAACCAAAATGACTAAATTAAGTTTTAAATGATATCAATTTGACAAAGTAGCAAATTATGATAGAGAAAACTACAAAAAGTAATCAAATAAATATGCATTTTAATAATCTGACACATAGGACACGTTACAATACAGCAACTAAAAGATGAGAGATCACCAGCATCCACGTCCTGCTTAGGACTAAAATGGCGAATACACAATGGAGATGAATGATACAGCCTTAGTGATGAAATAAAAGGGAATGTGTTTAATATAGGCTAAAAATAGGCTAAAAATATAGGAATATAGGCTGAAAGTATATCCTAAGTTGGAGAATCGATCTTTCGAGTAATGGAGATGCATTACCATCCCGGGAATTGTAGGTTCAATATCTAGAATGTCCTGAAAAGAAACCCTATTCCCTCGAAATTAAAAAAAAAAAAAACATAGAGATTTTTAGAGTTATCACAAAGCAGTTAAAGTATTGTAAAATAGCATCATAAATATGTCCATAAGACGTCGTTAGAACCTTGAATATCTTGAAAGTATTACTGAAAGGGCTCAGGTGGTTTCGTGTATGGCCTGCACTTGGGAGGTCCGGGCTCGTTTCCCGGGTCCGGCGTAGCTAACCCATAGATATTTTCGGAGATTTACCCAAATAGCCAGGCGAATTCTCGGTAGGTCAATTATAGGCACATCCATCGAATTCCTGCCCCTCCATTTGATCTCCATTACCTGGTGGTCTCTTTCGGGGTAGAAATGTCGGCGGGTGTCTCGGCGCCGAATGGCAGGATGATGTGCTCCCGGTAAACACTTCCTCTTAGGATGGTCTCCAGTCTGACCTGGTTGGTCGTTCCAGGATCACGGTGGGTGAGATGGCAGTTGTACTGACATTGCCGGGGTGCTTTCAGCTGGCCAATTGAAGGGGCCCTGCCTGGTTCATTGTCGTGACTCTTTAGGACGGCTTTTATCTGTTTCGTCTCACCTCTCCCTTCATCCCGGGATGCCCAACCTGAGGCATAGATATAAAAGACCATGACTGGAACTTCATCCCAAGCCCCCTCCGTAGCCTAATCGAATCCGTAAGTGCTTAACATAAAAAGAAAAGAAACAAAAACACAAAGGGGTATATAAAGCGTGACCAAAATGCCTATCTAAATTTTTAAAATAGAATAAAAATATTCCGAAATGGTCTGAGAATGTCATGCTAGAAATTTATTTATTTATTTTATTTACGTCCTCATACGTTTAGTCATATCAGACACTGAATGAAATGGGTGAAATGATGCTCAAATGAGTCCGGGGTCCATGGAGCTTAGAGTTAGCCGACATTCGTCTTTTCAGGATAAGAGAAAACCCGGGAAAACCTTATCCAGTTAACTCACCTTGACCGAGATTCTAACTCGGGACCTCATGAACGTGAGGTAGACACGCTACAATCCACACTACGGAGGTGGGCTGTTTGGGATTTGAAAACTATATAAAGTCTGAAGGTTGCTAGTAAGCTTACGAATAATAGAAAAATTGCCCAAGTGGGTGAACTCTGGATTAGTTTATGGTAGGATAGACTTGTCTAGAAGAAGAGGGTAAGAGCTAGGGTTGACTATGGTGTGCTTGAATACACTGTTATAAGTAAAAGGAATGTGCGTGATAAAGCAGAAGAAGAGCAGTAGAAGAGGTTTAGATTAGGTTCGGTTTACATAGGTAGAGTAATCAGGTTGGAGAGCAGGGCATTGGGCTAGTTTGTATTAGTTAAATTAGAAGCTCATTATTTAGCTAGGTAATAGTAGGCTTGAATAAGAAAGTGTAAGATAATCGAGTGGAGGTGATAACAGAAAAGAATAAACAACTGAAGGCTCTGTTAACCTTAGATTATTGTCGCGAACGCATTGTTGCGCCGAAGAGGCGCTAGGGACGAGTTCAAAGGGACGGACAGTACAGTGCGCAGATAATAGCTTACCGAAATGCTGGGGGGAACGAGACCGATTTCTGGAGAGTTTGTCTTTCCTCTAACGCCGTCCTGATTATCTGAGTACATTCCACGATTCTCTGGAATAGCGAATAACTATAAAAGCAGCCGCCGGCCAGCCACTGTCAGTCAGTCGGTAATTGGACGCGTGCGCGTGAACAGCTGTAAAACTGAATTCTTTTGTGGCCGATGACCTTGCAAGTTGTACGTGTATGTGAAGAATTCTGCTACATTAGGTGTTGACCGAAGTGTGTTTCTACGGAAATAAAGAGCAAATTTTGGTGCTTGTAACCTGTAGTTTTAACTGGTAGTCCACGAATACCATCAGGTACCTATTGCCTTGGTCGGACACTGGGAATGGTCCAGCTATGTTGACAGCGATTCGTTCGAATACCGTTCCGAAGTTGTACTGCTGCATGTGACCCCGGCTCGCAATCTGGGGGCCGCGATTCTCTGCGCACACGTGACACTGACGGCACCATCTCTCAGCGTTTGCTCGGAGCCTCAGCCAATAGTAGCACTGTCGAAGTTGTCAATCGTTCGGTTTGCTCCCAGGTGTACTCCTGAAATACCGGCATGCACTTCATCCAGTTGCTCCGGGACCTTATTCCGGGGAAGTACCAATGACTCTCTATGCGTCTTCCCATTGGATGATTAGAATACCCGGAACAGCAGCCCTCTCTAAACTTCAATGAGTCCCATTGGGCCCGGTACAACTTGTATGTGGCGCTTATTGGTGCGATGTCCTCCCAGGCCGGTCTTGTCCCTGCCTCCACTTCTCTCAAGAGTGGCCCCAAGTATTTGTCCGCCAGCTGCTCCGTCCTCAGGTCTGCGCTATCCCAGCCATTCGCTGACCACTCTGACATCTGCGGCAGGCTCCTTCTCTTCCAATCTTGTGCAGTGGCCGCACTCTTCCAGGCAGGTTCTTCGGGACATGGCGTCTGCGTTGCCGTGGCTCTTCCCATAAAATGTTCAGAGGTGAAGTTTTACTCCTCCAGCTTCTGGACTCAGCGTGCTGTCTGGTCTTCCAGGTTCCTAAATCTAAGTAGCCCTTCCAGCCCTTCCTAGTCAGTCCTCAGGTGGAAGGGCTGACGGTACAGGTACTTGTGGAGATGCTCCATGGTCTTTACCGCCACCGGTTGACGCATTAGTCTTTTCCTGCCTTGGATATCGTCCTGCTGTAGTAGGCTCATTCATGGTCTTTCTTGGCTTGGGATAGGACACTTCCAATGCAATGGTTGCTGGCGTTGGTGTCCACAATGAAAGCGCCACCTACTTGTAGAAGTCCCAAATTAGGAGCACTGCACAGCGTCTTCTTCAGGTGCTGGAAAGCGCCTTCGGCCTCCTCCTTCCACACGTAAGGCCTGTGTTCTTCTGTAAGGCGGGTGAGGGGCATGCCGACGTTGGAAAACAATTTATGAAGCGGCGGTTGTAACTGCGTAGCCCCAGGACACTACGCAGTTCTCCTTTATATTTTGGCCGAGGCCAATCTCTCAAGGCCTGTGTCCTCTCCGTGTCTATGAACACTCCGGTTGGTGAGAATATGTGGCCGAAGTAGTTAACTTCCTTGCAGAAAACTGGCACGTCTTCGCCTTCAGCTTCCGGTTGGTCAACTGCAGTCTCTGTAGCACCTTACTCAGGTTGTCGAGATGGTCCTCGAAGGTCTTGCCAACGACAATGATGTCGTCCAAGTATGGCAGGTAGGCGTCATAAGTCAGTCATCACTGACTGCTTGAGGCGTTGGAAGGTAACTAGCGCGTTGCAGAGGCCACAGGGCATACGTGTGAACTGCCAAAGCCCTTGGCCTGTCGAGAATGCGGTCTTCTCTTTGTCTCTGTGGTCCAGAGGTACCTGCCAGTACCCCGACTTCAGGACCACGGTCGAGAACAACTGCGCGCTCTGCGCGTGTCCAGGGTGTAATCAATCCGAGGTAAGGGGAAACAATCATTCCTGGTGACAGCGTTCAGCTTCCTGTAGTCTACGCAGAAGCGTAGCTCGCCGTTTTTCTTGGTCACCAAGACAACAGGGAAACACCAAAGGCTGTCAGATACTTCTTTCACTCCCTGAATCTCATGTCGTCTTGCATAACCCGTACCGCCGGTTGTTTTGCCAGCAGAACGCGTCGAATAGGCCGGGTGTCTCGGAGTTTATGTGGTGTCCTCGGTCATTGCGGCCGCAGTCGCTGTCGCCTTGGCTGAAGGAGCGCTGGTATCGTCTCAGCAGTTGTCGAAACTTCCCGAACTGTTCTGCGGTTATGTGCTCGGCCGCTCTCTCAAATAAGCCTTCCAGCCGGGGCCCAAGGAGTTACGTCATCACCGGCTCCTGTGACTTGTCCATTGGTGTTACACTGACTGCGGGCTCGCACTTTCCCAACTCCGCCCTAGCCTGGATTTCGTTATCGGTATCTGTCAGTTTGAGCAGCTTCACTGGCAATTCCTCCTAGCACGGCAACAATCTTCTGCCTACACAGAGTCCATGCACAAGGTCTTCTGGTCCAACATCATATTCTTCGTCCGCTGGACTTCAAGTCGCACCGTCACCACCACCACGTTTTTCGCGGGGAAAAGCACGTTATCCCTCAGCATGGCCCTGCAAATTCCCAGGCGTTCTTTAGGTTGCCGGAGTATGACCTCTTCTCCATTGTGCCGCAGGACCGTCGCCTCGTGGCTCGTGAGGGCATCCAGTCCAAATATCACCTCCTCAGCCACCTTCACGACGAAAACTTTCTGACGTACGGCATTCCGTCCCAAGGTCAACTGCAGCAGGGCCTCCCTTTCCACAGGCAAACTTCGCCCGATGCCGTCACTAGCTGGTTCGGTCGGCTTGGTTTTCCAGATGGCAAACCCTTGGCCACGTCAGGTATGATGATGGACATGGCTACCCCGGTGTCTGCAAGCACTCTGAACGGCTGTCATATATACGCCTGGCAGACGGTGCGTAGTGTCACTCGAGGGGATGGTGGTGATATCGCCGACGTGCCCCTCACCACGATGGCCGTTACTCGTTTTCCAGCTGATCTCCCTGATGTAGGCAGTTTTCTTCCATATGTCCCGGCTATCCACACCTCTAACACACACAGGTTGATGAAGGGAAAGGTGAAAGTAAAGTGTACATTTAACCTTAGAGCCAGAGAGTGGAAGTATTTGTGGCCTTTGGAGCAGAAATAAGCTTTAGAGACGTTGATCTAGTGATCTAATAGGATGATCTGTCCAAGCAAGGAATGACTATCTAGAATGTTAAAACAAGGAATTTTACAGTGGCCTGTTAAAAGAATAATACAGAACAAAAACTCTCCAATGAATAATCGCTATATTGAAGTAGAGAGCCAAGGCTAGAAGTTGTATATTAAAATTTGAAATAGTTCACCCCTTTGGTTAAGTGAAGGAAGGATCAAAATCACCATTAAATCTTCCTTTGCCATTTGGGGTCCTTAAATTAAAAAGCTGATCCTTATAACGTTTTCTTGGACTTCCCACCTCTCTTCTTCCTTTGGTTGTGTTTGCATACGCTATGTGGAATGCCATATTCCACACAGATTGTCATATCATTGTTTATTATACTAATTCATTACTTTATAAATGTTGTTGGACCATAAACGAATAGCTAATGAATTTAGTGAAAGAAGACATTGTTTACTTATAAGACGTTCCTCACTAAATAACGGAGAAAAACACAGCATAGAAATACATGTTTATTCATAGGTCCGTGAAGTGTTTTAAAGTTTAATAAAAAAGTATGCAATATATCATGGCAATTGTTGTGCCAGTAGGGAGAGAAGCTCTCCATTTTTTGTATAATGAAAGACCTTGCTTTGTTGCCATGATTTGTTGCTAGGTGGCAGTAGTTATCACTAATGAGAAAATGACGTTCACTAAACGCTAGCATTTTTTTCGCAATTTTAAAAGCCGGCACCTGAGTACAACAATATCAATTATTGGTATGTGAAATTCCGTGACGAAGGGTGTACGTGCATCGCTCGTCACCAAGGACGTCCAGGACCCAGCGAAGAAACAGTGAATCCTGTTACAGAAGCATATCAGCACAGCCCTCGTTAAGTCCACCACCCGTGGAAGTATTGAGTTGGACATCTTACAACCAACAATATGGCCAATTCTTCGTTAGAGACTTATGTTTAAACTACACAGGCTTCAGCTTCATCAGGCTCTCGAAGAAAATGACAAATATTTACGTCTTAATTTCTACATTGAGATGCAAGGAAGGTTCGCTGACTCTCTGATCTTTAGCGACAAACCAACGTTTCATCTCTCCGGAAATGGAATCGGCATAATGTGCGCATATAGGGATTGAAAATCCCCATTATGACGTGGAGCATATTCGGGATTCAGCGAAGGTGAATAACGTCTGTGCCATTTCGAAAAAGAAAGTGTATGGGACATGTTTCTTTGTGGAATCAAGCATCACTGAAATGATTTAATTAGAGATGCTGGAAACCTGGCTGATACCTCAGCTGAATAAAGACAGTAATGGTGAAGTTTTTCCAGCAAGATGGATGTCCCTGTTACTATCACAAAGTCGTGGGAGCCTACCTGAATCAACATTTATCGCACAGATGGATCGGACGAACTGGACAAAAAGATACCGCGTTCATAAAATGGCCACCACGATCATCGGATTAAACTCCGCGTGGCTTTTTCCTGTGGAGCTTTGTGAAGGACAATGTCTGTGCCTCAGCTCCCTGCTTATCTCCAGGAACTTCACCACCGGATTACAGCTGCCGTGGCTATGGTCAGCCGTGACATGCTGAAGCGTGTATGGGGAGAGACGGATTACCGCATCTGCCGTAACCACCAGGGTGGACACATTGAGCACTTGTAAGTGTTGTAACAAAACTTGAAGAGTTCCTCTTCATTTTCGTGCAAAAATTTTCGTTATTCCTTGGGTAGTTTAGCAGTTATGAACTTTAAAAGTGTTTCACGGACTTATGAACAACCCTGTACTAAAAGCAATAACTGGCATTTATTATTAAATGAAGATGAAATAAACTTGCAGAAGTATGAATACCAGAGTACGAAGTATGAATCACACAAGCTAATGTTCTTACTGATCAAAAAGAAAAGAATATTTTAAGTATCAGATGGCAAACACGTTTAAGTGTGGTAAACTGTGTAAATTAAATTTACAGTGATTTTTATTATATATGGTGACTTCAAACAGTTTATAAGCTCTTCCGTCTAAAAATACGTACACATTACCGCCTGTATTTTTATCAATTCTTGCCTTTTGCAATGCTTCAGATACTGAAATAGAAAATAAAAGGCATTTCTCTGTAAAACAGTTCACTGAGGATGAAACGCGATATTAATTCAAATAATGAAGCTATGAATAGGGATAAGATTTTATCCATCCCCTATTATTGCGTCAAGCGTGTTCCACTTTCTGTTCTAATCTCTATACCCACGCCTTGTCAAAAGCATGACGTCATCCGTGAGGCCAGCAATGCACAAGGGTATTTTACAGACGAATTGCAAAATCCATGTCATTGCAATCTGTCCCCGGAATACGCATTGAACAAATGAATATGGTACAGGTCGATTGTTTCAGATGTGTTGAGCACACAGCAGCATGCCGTATAATAAGATAGAGATGGTCTCTACCGCATATACTAGCGATAAAGTTCTTTGGAGTATCCGGGTTCAAATCCCGTCTATCTGTATATTAGACATTTGTCCATGGAAGTAAATACCGAACTGGATATTTATCAACTTATAGAATTAGAGAGGTTGGTGCATAAAGCAAAACACGGAAGTAATACAAACTACTAAGGCAGATTTTGCTAGAGGGAACGTTCAACTTAGGTAATTTCTTCGGCATAGCATTGGTCCCACATAAATCTACGATTCCAAAAATGTACACACTCAGTTATATCGATAACATTAAAGCAGACGAAACAAGAAAGCAAATAGGAAAATAAGCTCACTGTCATCAAGGGTCATTATCCCCAAAATATATGTCTGCTTTGCCATGATGGCGGCGCCGTGGCTGAGTGGTTAGACCACTTGGCTCTCACAAGGGCTGCCCGGGTTCGATCCCAGGGGGCTGGAGATTTGTTGTGGACAACATGTCACTGGGGCGGGTTTTCTCCAGGATCTCCGGTTTCCCCACTGGTGCTCCATCTTCATCTCATGTATCACCGTGTCACCGCCTGCGGTACCGCATGTAGCAAAAGCGAGCATTAAACACTACACTATATACTGCCATGATAGTATTGAATATTGTCACGTAGGCTTGTGGCTAGGCGGCGTGAACTAGGAGAGTATAGCTATAAATGAGGTAGAGCAACTTTGTATTAACTGTAATTTATTGACAAATCAGTTGCCAATAGCGCTAGTAAAGAATTCCTGATTTACAATTTTAAGATTTGCCCAGAAGGGGCTCGTGAACAGATTTACAATTAAATTTAAGAGGGTAACCAAGAAAGCCTACAGTGAATCACTTTCAAGTTCTGGTTTAAGAGGTTCTCAACTTAGGCTGACATTATTATTGATAATATTGAGAAATGGACCTCACCTTTTGGAGATATGTGACGTATGCCTAGGGTTGCCATCGCAGGGTTGCCGCCCGCCGGCCGGGCGAGTGCGTGACGAGAGCAGAGTCCAAGTAAGAGAGTCCAAGACGAAGGGCTAGACCATGAGCCATGAGCGAGAACAAGTGGTCCGGGTGCTCCCGGAAAGTGGACCGAGCGCTGAGCGGATTTACCCGTGCGGTCTTATAGAATTGGTCTTGATTCGACCTCTGCTAGTGCTCCTGGTGGCGGGGTAAGGTTCCAGGTAGGAGGCCAGTGACCTATGCCGCCAAGCTAGGAGCGGCCTGCGTTGCAGAGTCCGTCCAGTGTGGCGGGGCCAGAAGCGAGAGGTCGGGTTGTTGGGAAACATTGAGGTTGGGGTTCGCATTTGGGTCACACAGGGGGACTGGACTGCTGGGGTCAGCCGACAGGTCAAATCCAGCCCTGGTGTGACCGGGACAGAATGTAGTACTGAAGGGATGAGAAGCTCGTCTCACCATCCAAGGGCGTCCTTGGGGAGGCGGTAGCTCTTTCTCCTTCTGGATACACGGTGGTAATATTGTCCTAGTGTGTTAACTAGGAGGCTAGGCTTGAACTCGCCTGCCCATATAGGCATTCCGAATGACGTTAATTCTCCCAAAAATGGGGGACACAGCCCATCATGGATTGCTCTAGAACATCCGGCTCTGAGGAGAGCCTTGGAGAAAACCCACGCATTACCCACGGGACGTGACGTCAAATAGGGTAACTTTTCCATAAGCTTGTCTGGATGTTTGTCCCAGCGTGCAACTATGTTGTGCAAGAAACAAGAAATGGGACTTTCAGCCATAATTTCGATTTCCCCGAGAATTTAGAACTGTTTATAATGCATTAAATATTCCGAATTAAGGGTAACCGTATGCAACCCTAATCCATATGTGACAATATCAGATAAACATTTGTGCGAAAAAAAAGAGAAAAGGTTACTATGGTAGAAGGTGCAGTTCTACGCTTAAGCTGAATAAACATTTTTAGAATTTTGGAAATAAACAGAGGTGTGGCTTTGAACATGTAACTCATACTTTACTTCATATTATAATGAATTTTATTATTTTCATACTATACAATACTGTCATGTTAGCGCGCCATCTAAACCGAAGATGTGTGGTAGTATGTGAATTGTTACGCCGTGCTTTTTACTGTGAGAAGGGCAAGAGGATTACGGTCTTAGGGAGGAGGCGGTCACTAACTGACATCAAGAAGACGTCACGGAGCGAGCTTTATTGCTCAAACACCTCTCGACACTCTTCCATAACATAATTTGAGAATATTCAACTATTGCAACAATCTCCAGCGCGCGACAGTGTACATAACGCCAATGCAATGAGGAACAGGACAGTTCAGAAATGTTTCGTTATTTCTGTGTCAGTCTAATCGAAGAGTGCGTCTGCGAGGTGAGGAACACACTGACTTATTAGTATGATGATGATGATGATGATGATGATGAGGACGACGATGGTGATGATAATGATGATAGTTGTCATAGCAGTAATTACTAGGACATCTTCCCTATACACAGGTTATCCTGCCCACTGCGTGCTCAGCCAAGATCGCAGAGTAGTGCAACAGGGGGTGGCACGCCGACTCCCGACTGTAAGGTGACTATTTGACCTTTTAAGGAGGCTACCTTACCGTCAGAATACCTACTCAATTGGCATTGCCTGGCTGATTACATTGAATTTAATAATCTCTTATTAACTAATAAACTCCGACTTCCTTAACACTCAAATCTGATATTTGGTCCATGGTCTGGCATGCCAGCGCTGTGCTACTCGTAGAGTCATAAGTAGAGTACAATGTAAATTTATGCTAATTCTAAGCTTATTTATAAATGGAGCCATCCTGGAAGCCGCAAAGGCCTTAGTTCTTCTGCACAATTACAGAATGTTAATATGTGCTTACCACTAATCGTAATAAAATTACAAGGAATAATGTGATGTGTATAAGAAGGCTCAACTACGGCGGTCATCAGCGTTACAAGGAAAGTAGCACAAATAATAAAGAAGAATAAAGGGAAAGTACAGAAAGGAATGTTCATATAGCTCCATAGTTAACTGAAATTAAACGATTGTTCTATAATATGTGATCTATAAAGACGTTTATTTTTATTTATCCAGAACTGCAGCTTTATATTTCGCTTTAACCCCTTGTATCCTAAGTTAAGCTGCAGCAAACCATGGAGGCGGCTGCCCTAAACATTAATAGACCGCAGACACTAAAATATGTTTTTTTTTTATGAAATCAAAAGAGCATTTATACGAAGGCTGTTCAATAAAGAATGATCATAATTTTTACGGACATAATTTTTCACACTAAAATTCAATCTTATTATATTCTGTTAGCTTAATGTGAAACAAACACTTAGTGGTTTCATTATTGGTATTCTGGTTCCCACCCGTGAGAACCAGGCAAGCTCAGACATGTTCAGTATCACCTGCCGCTGCAATGGAGGAAACACGCGAAGAACAATTTGCGGCTTTGAAATTCTGCTTTCGTCTCAACAGTCGAGGCCCATGGAGAGTCTGCTCTTTCCTACAGCACAGCTCGAAGGTGGTTTAAATTGTTTAAACAGGGGAGACAATCAATTTCAAAAAAAGATGGAGCCGGTGCTCCAGTTACTGCTCTTACGGAAGAAAACATCAAGACTGCTGCTGCCATTGTGAGAGAGGTTCGACGAATTACATTAAGATCACTTTCAGAAATACTGAATTTTCATTGGGTGCCACCCACACGTTGGTGACAGAAACATTACACATGAGAAGTGTTTGTGTGCGATGGGTTCCAAGACTGTTGATTCCCGAACAAAAGGACATTCATATGCAAATCTGTATGCAGTTAAAGTTGATGTTAGAGGAAGTTCCGAAGTTTCTTTCAAACGTAATCACTGCTGATGGAACTTGGTTACATCCTTTTCACGCTGAGATCAAACAACAAAGCTTAGTGTGGAAATCTCCTTCATTACCAACCACCAAAAAAGCAAAAGTGGTTGCTCCTGCTGGGAAAGTTATGGTCATCTCATTCTTTCATATTCATGGAATGGTTTATCAACATGTTGTACCTTCACACACCTCAGTAACTGGACAATACTACAAGGATATCCTGAAGACATTGCAAGTCCACATCAGGCGCAAAAGACCACATTTCCATGAAGCAGGCTGGATGCTGCACCACGGTAATGCGCGGACACCTATTGCCAATGTTGTTGCTGAATATCTTGCAAAAATCCACGTGAAGTGCATCCCTCACCCTCCCTATAGCCGAATGTAGTCCATGTGACTTTTTTGTATTCCCTAACTTGAAGGAACGCCTTCGTGGGAGGCATTAACCATCATCAGAAGCAGCGGTGAAGGCTGTGGAGGCGATTTTGAAGGATATCTCAAAAATGGTTTCCAGCATGTCTTTGAAGACTGGCAGAAATTTTGGGACAAGTGCATCGCACTCAGAGGAGACTATTTTGAGAAGTACCATCAAAACTATGAGGATGAGTAAAGGAACGTTGTGAAAAAAGTTGTGATCATTCTTTATTGTATAGCCCTCGTAGTAAATTATAGTGTGTTCAGAAAATCTTGTATTCTAATATATCAAATTACATTCCCAAGAATTTATATGCGATGGCACATGATCTTCATAAATCATTGATTCAAAATGTGTAAGTTGGATCCACATTCTCAGATATTCAATATTTTTGAAAATCTCTTAAGCAGCATTACATATAATCACCTTAATGTAACTAGGTAATTGGAAGTGGCCTATAGTCATGGTTTTCTGGGCATTACAATTTTTATATATTTAGACTTCAACAGAAAATCTGATATAAAGTTTAGTTTACTTTACATGGGCAGTAAACATAGACTTGCCGCAAATTTCCATGAGAAGATAACAAAACACTTGAGAATAATTTTTTTTTTTTTTTTTTTTTTTTTTTTGCACACCGATCTAAGTAAAACAAATGAACAATATTCTTTAGGTTTTCATATGTGACTCATTTGAAATATATCTAGAGGAGAAAGATCTGTAAACTACAGAAGAAACTTTGAGAGAGAGAGAGGGGATAGGGAGAGTGAGGGAGAGAGGTAGATCGAGAGAGAGTAAGACAGTTGTAACGAGAGTATAAAAAGTTAAGAATCATAAGATATTTGTCAGAATCGCCCCTAAAAAGTGATTTAACAAAGGCTCTTACACTTAAAATGCACCAATTTAATGATGCTAGAGGAATACGCTGATCCCGTAAGAGAAAGAGAGAGAGAGACTGCATACAATTTGAAATCCTTATATATAATAAGTGAAGTAATGTATGCTTGGATAGCAGACGGCCGGGCACACACTGGGTTAGTAAAGGTTGCACTTTCGATTTAACTTTTACTTTCTTTACGCTTATAGGTATTAGAAGAATGTTTTTTACATCCAAAAATGTAATTTCACAGAAGAAAAACTAATTTCGAGGTAAGCTGAATACCAGAAGTTCAAAAAAATGTGGTGTGTGTGCCTCAAAAAGCGCGTGAATTTCTAATTAAAGAACAATGCATCAGATAAATACCACCTTCCAAGGGTACCATTCAAAGATTGTTACAAAATCATCCAGGAGGACAAGTGAAGGTTGCGGCCTTGGCTTATCAGAAATTGCATTGCTCCTGTTCTAAGAGTTATATTTCAATAATAACAGTGTTATATATAGTTATTCTACCAATTATACAAGAACGTCTACTGCAGTTGCTGTGTAGATAAAGGTAACCTTGTTACAATTATATTTCAGTAGTTAATCATTAAAGTTTTATCAGCGTTAGGACTGAGGTTACTGAAAACAAATGCCAGTTGTCGTTTAAACAACTGCGCATCAATATTCACATAAAATCAACAGTTTACAAATTTGGACATCACAAACAGGATTCAGATTTTCTCAGCAAAAGTCAAAATGTATTTGCTTTACCAAAAGTTCAATGCATCTTCCAAATCCTACCATCCACCTGTATGGAAAACCCATTGAAACAACCAAACAATTGAAATTATTGGGACTTATCTTCGACCATAGCCTATCATGGAAAACAAATATTTCGAACCTAAAGAAAGACTGTTTAAGGCGCCTAAACATATTAAAAACATTATCACACCGCAATTGGAGTGCTGATCAACATGTCCTACAACTGACGTATCAAGCTTTAATCCTAAGCAAACTTGACTATGGAGCTATTGTGTACAAATCTGCAGCACCGGCGTTACTTAAAACTGCTGGACGTGATTCAAAGTTCTTCTATGAGGATTATATTAGGAGCATATCGTACCAGTCCGGTCTCTAGCCTACTGTTAGAAGTCAACCAACCACCGTTAAACACCAGGAGAATACAATTAAGCCGAAGATACGGAATTAAAATAGCAGCAAGACCTCATTCAGGTATCCAATCATATGTTTTCCCCAATACAGAAAACAAGACCAGTCATACAAAAAAGCACTCGTTACCTTTCTATCAACGACTTGCTAACTATTTAAACATTTAACAGCATAAAGATCCCTCCCATAATTATCAGGGACTTCCATGAAGGACCATACTGGAAACTCAAAAATCCCAAGATACATACCGACCTAACATTTCACCCGAAATGGAATACCGCTGCAATTGTTTACCAAACACTATTTTATAAATGTGCAAAAATTTCCCCAATTATAAGTTTATTTACAGTGATAGATCAAAAACGGATCATGGTACTGGGTGTGCAATAATAACTCCCGATAAAATTCTACAGCAGCGGCTACTTGACTATTATTCCACCTACAGTTCTGAACTATACGCCATTTGTCAAGCACTTACTTACATACTGACAGCTCACTACAACATGCAGAGCATGAAGAACTACACAACAGATAACAAATAAGTTCAGGACACAGAGACACTATTCAGTAACATCGCCGACGCTGGTAAAGACATGGTTTTCATTTGGATCCCTTCCCATCAAGGAATAACAGGGGATGAAGGAGCGGACGAAGCTGCTAAAGATGCCACATTACTACGTCAACAAACGAACGTCCAAATTTCATATTCAGATGTTATAAATAATGTCTCCAAAATACCAGTACAAAAATAGAAATCTGAATGGAATCAACAACAACCAGGAAAATTACTCCAAGTACGAAAAGGATCCACCGCTCTTCACCCAACCAAGCCACTTACTAGAAAGGAACAAGTCATTCTCACCCGACTACGAATTGGTCACTCCGGCCTCGCTCACTCATATCTTCTCTCAAGACAACCGCAGCCTATGTGTAAAGGATGTACTAAAAACCTTACCATTTACCACCTTCTTATAGAATGCAATGAATACGAAAGAAACAGAAAACAACACGGAATCCCACGGGATATCTACCTATTGCTAAACATTTCCAAACTACGCCGCTATCTGTTTACTTACCTAAAGAATCGACATTTGTAAATTAATATAAATTATGTACAACATACTTTAATCAGTTGTAATTCATAATATACATAATGGTGTAAAAGTAATGAAACTCATTTTTTGCAAAATACTGTTGTTAACTTATATGAATATGTTCCTATATTTGTTTTCAGTTATCTATATTTAATGTAAATTGTTTTCTTAATTAATGTTATTAATGTGCATTTTTATATGTTTGACTGTAAACCTATATATTTAATGTAAACTTCTATATATGTTACTACTTGTATTATTTTGCTAAGAAGGTCGCGATATGACCGAGGAAGTTAAAGCGACCTTAACTATATTTTAAAAAATCATCCATTCCAAGATACCTCTTTCCTAAGGCTTTTAGTTTTTCACAAGAACTGTTCTAATGTTTCTCAAAAGCTACCATATTTTTCACAAAAGCATTAAATTATAATCGTCGATTTGGTTTTAATAGCGTTAGACATTCCTTTCATTCAGCATGAATTTTGTATAACTGCTAAGCCTTAAGAGGGGAATAAACACATCTTAAAAACAAATGTGCAAAGCTTATTAAATGGAAAACCGTTTTCTTGTTCGCAATATGTCGAAATATTCCAAATTTGTCTCTTTTGTATTTCTTTGTGGAACTCATCGGTATGACCCTGAAGGTTTAAGTTATTTATTTCAACGTTGATTTTTCAAGTTTGTAATGAGCCCTATTATCTATTCAAAAAACGTACAGTAATTAACGTAAATGAATGAAGAATCAAACTTTATGGAATATTATAATATAAAAATCTCGGAAATGCGTATTTGTAATGAGCAGCGCTGAATTTCATATTTTGCCCTTAATACAGCTGGCTAGAAAGCGTGTATTTCATGTAACATCTGTTACAGAATTTTTGGATCGAATGCAGCTCCCTTCTTAGTCAAGAGAAACAAAGCAAAGCAGAGAAAGAAAAGGAAAAGAAGAAAGAGCGAAAGAGTAAAACAAGAAAAAACAACGAAGGAAAGGAAGGAAGCAAGAAACAAACAAACAAACAAAGTAAGAAAGAAAAAATATCTTGCAAAGTATGAGATTCAAAGCATTCACATTCTGGCTGTTGGTTACACTGCCAAACAACAGCTTTCACCATTTTTTCACAATAATAGTATAAATGTGTACCTTAGTGCAGTACTAGCACTAATGACATCAGCAAGTGCACTAGCTAATGCACTATCGCATTCTGGGTTGAAATCAGGGACCCAGCAATAGATTACGACTATTGCTTATAGATTAACTCTCTTGTACGTCAGAAACATTTCTGTTTGTAGCCCGCAGTCGGACTGCGATACAGTTATGCTCATTTTACAATATTTAAACGTTATCTCGGTTAGACATTTAATGTTGCAAAGTTATTACTGAGATTAGTGCGAAATAAGGATACAAGGGATTGACGAATCCAATTCAGATTTAAATAAAACAAAGCACAGTAGCAGAACCAAGGATCTCCGTTAACACTGTATTACCAAAAAGCCCACTCTCTGGCTCTTTTGCATTTTCCTAATTCCTTTTCTTGCTATCTTCAGGACTGTCCCTCGTTCAACCCCCACTCATCTCCGTCTTCCTTTCTCTCCCGTTGTCCCTCTCCCTTTCCATCTCTGTTTCTTCTTCCCTCCTTCATTCCACTCTCTCAAATTCAGTTACTTTCCATTCCCTAATTCCTTTCTCCCCCTTTTTCTTTGTATGTAATGTGTCACACATTATGTTATAAACCCTTCCTGAAACTGGTTTTTAGGATTATTTGGTAAATATGAAAACCCAACTGAAGGATTTAAAATTGCACCCATTTATAAATACTCATCTTATCCCCATTTTGTAAATGAGAAACCTTCTGAACTTTTTGTATTTATTCTTTTGTGTATTAATTATTGTTTTGTAATAAGTACTTAATAAATATTAGTATTTAAATTTAGGGTTCATTAGAAAACTTTCATTTCAGCAAGTAACATGATATACATTTACTTTATAAAATACAATATGGTTAAATTTCTGAAATATTTGGTTTATTCATGCCTGTATACGCTATTAAAACATAAACACACAAATACACACATATACACACAGAGTGGTTTAATAACGTAACATGTGCATTCATGGAAACCAGTAAATATTTTTGCAGCAATAATTGACAAAAATATGTTAACACTACGGAGAATTTATTCTGTATAGATAGCCAAGTTATCTGTATTATTTTAATAAAATATAGATTAGAATGTAAGTAATAAAATGTGATAAATTACGGGGGAAAATATTGTTACAGATACACATGAAATTCATAAACTATTTACAGAAGTCGTGCAAAAAATCTTCCAGTACCTAATCGTAAAACAATGTACGGATCAGAAACGACTGGTATCCCTTCGTATTAAATTACAGTGCGGACGATGGTTCTGTGCCGATGGAGACCGTGTGCGCAGTCGTTTAGAATTAAGTTGCTGAGCTTACACACTCGGTCATACGCAGTACACTGAAATGGCCAGTATCGTGGAAAGGTTTGACCGGGTAACTTTTAACGCTTCGGTGCCGTCACGTTAAGATTTTAAAGTTTTATAAACTGTGATTCTTAATCGCACTGATGATCAGCGTTTAGTCTGTGTGTATGTGCTTTTATATATTTTCTTATTTAGATTAAAATGCCTCCAGTTCAAAGCAAACTTGGTGGAGAAGAATCTCACAGTCAAACCACGAAGTTATTAATAACGTCAATCAATTCTGAAACGAGAAGCAGTTTCTGACGATATGCAAATAAAATGCAAGGGAGGGGAATGCAACAACAAAAGCATCTGAGAGAAAATTTCGTAAAATAATTAAAGAAGGGGATAAATGTAAGGCACAAGTAACATCCTTCGAAGCATCTGGAAAGTGCATCGTGTACCAGAAACAATCACTGCCGTTGATGGCTTTGATAAGTGTGTGATTCGCTAAACAATTTATAATTTGTATATTCAGGAGACAACTGTGCCCACTGTCAAAATTTGGGACTCCTGAAACATCAAGATTCCATTAACGTTAAAGGGGGAAGTACAAGTTTAAAGACCATCTTATGTGGCATAGGTTTCAAGTGGAAGAAAACAAGGAACAACAAGGTCTTGTTGTGGTAAAGGTATATGAAAAATAGGCGATTGTCATATTTCCGTGCCATAAAAAGGCATAGAGACGAAGGAAGAGCGGTTATCTATGAAGATGAAACATACCTTCATACGATAATCGGCTAACTCTCTTCCATGTGCTACAAGCCACAAAGGCATCACCTCAGATTTCTTTTTTCCTGTTAATTAAAACATTTTTGAAGGCACAGAAGTAAAACAGTAAAGAAGATATGTTGTTTCCCAGTGGCTAAAAAGAGGAAGTGCTCGTATATATTAAGCTATGCGTTTTAGTAAAGACGAGTGTGTAAAATATGTCCTTGCTGCATTTTCTTCCATCTTCTAGCGCTAACAGAAGATGCAAGTGACGCTCGGTCATCGACTCTCTCCAGTGCGCGAAGAAAGTAGGTCACCGGCACAGAACTATCGTCGCTACTGTACTGCTGAGCTTCAATGAAGACTGTGGAGTAGGCTGAAACGGCCATTAGCTACTCCAAGGTCAAACAAAATACAGTCATAGAATAACGAAAACAAAAATAACTTTAGTATTAATTTATCATAGGACATTTTAAATAGCAGTAACTCAAAAGGCTGATGTAAAACAAATTTAAAAGGTTTCTTCCTTTTTTTTTGTAATTTACGTCCTCCAACTTTAAGTCATATCGGATGATGCATGAAATGGGTGATATGATGCCCAAAAGGGCCCTTATCTTTAAGAATAAGGGCAATTTCCGGAAAAAAACCTTATCCGGGTAACTCACCCTAGCCGAGATTCGAACTCGGGACCTCTTGAACGGAAGGCAGACACGCTACCATCTACGCTACCGAGGCAGGCGAACTTAATATTTTAATTAGCAGTGCAAAGCAGTTAAAGGTATCATCACCACAGATACAAAGGCAAATAATTTCTTTATGTATACTACGAGTACATCGACCCATAAAGACATTCCTCCATGGATGATCTAGCGAACATTGAAGAGTAAAAGTTTCTCTAGATATCTTTTATCAAGTACGTATCAAATAAGATAGGGAACAAAAAATTTGCATGCCCTTAGGAAATAATATTCTGAGTGCACTAATCATATTTCTGAAAAACCTAACCGCGCGTTTCTTTGCAGAGAAGCCATTTTCTTTGAAGTCTGAAATAATTTACGGTGAAGAGAGAGCCGCTAGGGATGTATATTGTGTTTATACAGAAAGGACGGGATGAATATGATAGCTATACCATTATCTAATACAGGAAATAAAGCCTCATTTACACTTCAAAGACCCATTTTTCTACCTCGCTGCTTCCTTGTTATAATATGCAAAGGGCAAAAGCTTTTCGCGTTATTCATATTTTTTATACGGAAATACTACCGCTGCATATTTTGGAACGTGCTGGCTATTGTTTTACACTCAAGGTAGTTGGCCCTAAGGGGAGAAAATTGAAAAGCTAGTTGACAAATATAACTGGCAGCAGCTGGGAAATATTGCAAGAATAATTGAAAACTACAAGCATATCTTTTATGAGTTTAACATTGAATGTATTGCCAGTCATCTTGAGTAGCAAGAAAGTAACCTGGAGACACGACTTAATTCAATAAAGTGTCTCGGATGTATGACGCCAAAGTGTTACTGAAATGTAGTCATTCTGTCAGACCACTGCATTTTAATAATAAATAAAATAATCAGGTCGTGGCAACGGACATAAAAGTTACGGCGCAAATAGCTAACAGACGGCGGATAATGTTTCACGGTAATAGAGAGCTTGCATAAGCATTTAACGTTAGCACGGCTAGTGTACACAAAGAGCCGGCAAATAAAGATAGCTGAGGTAAAGGACTTGCCGGCACAGATAGGATTTCACGTTTGGAAGGTTCTAGTGATATCTTGATTAACAGAGAAAATTTGTTTTCTGATTTGTAGATGTGATGTAATTCTGCTGCTACGTAGTGTGTTTCTACGCGAATTAAGGAGGTTTAGAATTTCGGCAGATTGGACTTTTAATTATACGAACCCACAAAGTCACAACAATATAACCCTATAGTGCCATGCCAGTCCCAGGTTCAATTCCTAATTGGAGGTGGGAATTTAATCCATTCATGATGATTCTTCGCCTTCCCCAGAGTCTGGAAGTATGAATGAGAGTGTGAATGTGTGCGTGATCTAATGATTACAATACAAAGTAACGGCAACCTAACGTTTATGAGTTAACAACATCGTCAATAGGCGATACGGCCCAAAAGGAGAACGGCCGCCGATATGACCATTGCAGTAAAAGGAAGGAAAGAAAGAAAAACCTATGGAGCAAAGATTTTCCTAACAGCAACTCGATATTATTTTCCCATATTTGAGCTAAAATTGCAGAATTCCGCATGCTTTACTCTTGGATAGTTTATTCATCTTAACCTAGTTTAACAATTTCATAACATCCTGTTTGTTTCTAAAATCCCTTCTTGTGGTTCATCTGGATGGCTCACGCAATTTTCCCATTTTTATTGTGCTATCTTGTGAATTTCTTTTATAGTCTTTCAAATTTTCAGTGTGTTTAACTACCCCTTGTTTTATTTGAGCTCACATTACAAATGGATTTTATTGGCAGTGTTAAGGGAGTAAGTGGAGACATGTCACACTTCAGTTGCAAGTTGATCCAGCTGATACACTTTCTCCTGAAAGAAGAACAAATCACGTTCTGAAGATACAGCATTGCAGCATTTTATTTAACAACCTAAATGAAAAAAAAAACTGTTTGCCCTCTCTCGAATATAGTAACAGACGCCTTGGCTTGTTCAAAGTAATTCTTTTAGCACATCAAGTCAAACGTTTACATTTATGTTCTGAGTAATTGCACATATATTATATATACAGTCATCTATAGGTAGCTGTGTGCCCCACATAACACTGCTTTGTTAAGGACTGTCGAGGTACAAATTCTTAATCCAACACATATACACACTCTCTCACACACATATATACATGCGCACACACACATTGTCATAACTCTGTCAGAGGTGTCGCTGGATTAAAAATTCCCACCCTGACAACAATGAACAAAGCGGTGTTATGTGGGGCATACAGCTATGTGCTTACGCGCTTGGTGAGAGGGAAAGCAATCAGGTATCTTCCATATAGGAGACAAACAATACCAAAAATTTAGAAAATGAAGAAAATAGTTTTACTAAAAAGAAACTAATTACCTACATACATGGACCAAATGAGCCTCATACCGTCAGTCCGGGGCGAAACGCCAGATTCCCTCGAAGGTTGCTGGCACAACGGCTCACCTATTAATCTCCCACACCTTAACTTATCTGTGACGACACCCACGCCACCATTATCAACTATAACGTATCAACATACTCAAAATCACCACAATTGCACGCAGACACCGATCAATAGTGATAGTCTTTAAAGTATTTTGGTCGGGATGTATCCATATATACATCGGTATTTCATTTATATCTATTATGAAAACTGAGCTAAAGTATGGGAGTTTTACGGTTAGAAACTTTATTCCCACATGCGTCACTTCCTGCAAAATTGTATTATAATTTTTGTGTTAGTGCAAATAGCATTTAATGGCGCTCATCACACCTCACTCAAAAGGAATGCAATATGACACAGCTGGACTCCGGTCACAATAGTCAGACAATATCAAAATTTAATTATATATCTTGAGCTTTCTTCGAGAATCCGACATGAACATTTCTAAAACAGTTAACACAGAGTGACGATCTGAAGTATCTTGGTATCTCCTTGGACCGCAAAATGACGTGGGTAAACCATATAGAAAGTGCAGTTAATAAGGTTAAGTAAAAGCTGGAAAAAATGGGGTGGCTCCATTGAAGAACTAAACTGTACTTACAAAATGTAAAGAAAACCCATAATATTTTATGGCTGTGAAATATTATACTCAACTAATATATCTAAATTAGAGGTTCTCCAAAATCAATTTCTTCGCCTTATTACAGGAGAGGTAAAAGAATCACCAATTGCAGCTTTTCAAGTAGCTACTGACACTCTGCCTCTAACATCGGAAATTATGAGATTGGCTCCTCCTGAGTATGAAAAATTAATCAGATTACCCAAAGAGACATACTGCAAAAATTACCAACGTCAGGCGAGCCGGCTGGAAACACAAAAAGGTTTTATACAATGTATTGATGCATTAGTAAAGGACCACTGCCCACCAGTGGAAGAGTGAAGAGTTGGAGGTAATAAACCTGGCACTAAAACATGTCTTATTCTGCTCCAAACATCACAAAAAGTTAGTTATATTTTGTAATTCAATTTATGCAATACAGGTGATAACATCCAACCAAACACCTATAAGTGTTTGCATGAATGAAATAAAATCCTCCATTTTCTCAATTACCAATGTTGGAATTGAAATAGCTTTTCAGTGGATACCATGCCATACAGGAATCCATGTTAATGAGATGGCAGAATTCTTAGCCAAAAAAGGAACAATGATCTCTCTAACAAGTTTCCTAAAATTAGCCTAAATCTCAATTAAAAAGTCATTAACAATAAAATGAAGAAAAAATTTTATGACCACATGACGACTCACGGAAAAGGAAAAACATGAACTGTCCGTAGAATATTTGCCAATCAATTATTCATTTATAAAATTGTGAATTTCCTGGTATGTAGCAAGGAATTACTTAGTCAAATCAATTTTAATGCCAGCATTGCAAATTTGAGAAACCGTCAATTGCTCCAGTTGCCCAAAAAACGTCATCGCATAAAAATTCCCCTGTTTTAAGGTTATGTGCCAAGTACAATGAACTTTCTTCTAAAACAGAACTGGATCATAGCTTCTCCTACAGGCAATATAAGGAACAATAATATACAGGAATTAACGGCATGTGAGTTTCTATTGTTATTTATGTTTTATGTTTAATGATAACTAGTTACCAATGTCTTGTCTTCGATTTTATATATATATATATATATATATATATATATATATATATATATATATATATGTGTGTGTGTGTGTATGTGTGTGTGCGTGTGAGTGTGTTTGTAAATTATGATGTAGGTAGCTACTGTAAGTGGAGCATTGCTCTGTTGCAGCACAAATTAAATAAATAAATTAATTAATCAATGAATAAAAATAAATAAATAAATAATTAAAAAATAAATAAATAAATAAATAAATAAATAAATAAATAAATAAATAAATAAATAAATAAATAAATAAATAAATAAATAAATAAATAAATAAATAAATAAATAAATAAATAAATAAATAAATAAATAAATAAATAAATAAATAAATAAATAAATAAATAAATAAATAAATAAATAAATAAATAAATAAATAAATAAATAAATAAATAAATAAATAAATAAATAAATAAATAAATAAATAAATAAATAAATAAATAAATAAATAAATAAATAAATAAATAAATAAATAAATAAATAAATAAATAAATAAATAAATAAATAAATAAATAAATAAATAAATAAATAAGTAAATAAATAAATAAATAAATAAATAAATAAATAAATAAATAAATAAATAAATAAATAAATAAATAAATAAATAAATAAATAAATAAATAAATAAATAAATAAATAAATAAATAAATAAATAAATAAATAAATAAATAAATAAATAAATAAATAAATAAATAAATAAATAAATAAATAAATAAATAAATAAATAAATAAATAAATAAATAAATAAATAAATAAATAAATAAATAAATAAATAAATAAATAAATAAATAAATAAATAAATAAATAGGCAGTAAGTAAGTAAGTAAGTAAGTAAGTAAGTAAGTAAGTAAGTAAGTAAGTAAGTAAGTAAGTAAGTAAGTAAGTAAGTAAGTAAGTAAGTAAGTAAGTAAGTAAGTAAGTAAGGAAGTAAGTAAGTAAGTAAGTAAGTAAGTAAGTAAGTAAGTAAGTAAGTAAGTAAGTAAGTAAGTAAGTAAGTAAGTAAGTAAGTCAGTAAGTAAGTAAGTCAGTAAGTAAGTAAGTCAGTAAGTAAGTAAGTCAGTAAGTAAGTAAGTCAGTAAGTAAGTGAGTCAGTCAGTAAGTCAGTCAGTCAGTCAGTCAGTCAGTCAGTCAGTCAGTCAGTCAGTCCGTCGGTCGGTCGGTCGGTCGGTCGGTCGGTCGGTCGGTCGGTCGGTCGGTCGGTCGGTCGGTCGGTCGGTCGGTCGGTCGGTCGGTCGGTCGGTCGGTCGGTCGGTCGGTCGGTCGGTCGGTAGGTAGGTAGGTAGGCAGGCAGGCAGGCAGGCAGGCAGGCAGGCAGGCAGGCAGGCAGGCAGGCAGGCAGGCAGGCAGGCAGGCAGGCAGGCAGGCAGGCAGCGAGGTAGGTAGGTAGGTAGGTAGGTAGGTAGGTAGGTAGGTAGGTAGGTAGGTAGGTAGGTAGGTAGGTAGGTAGGTAGGTAGGTAGGTAGGTAGGTAGGTAGGTAGGTAGGTAGGTAGGTAGGTAGGTAGGTAGGTAGGTAGGTAGGTAGGTAGGTAGGTAGGTAGGTAGGTAGGTAGGTAGGTAGGTAGGTAGGTAGGTAGGTAGGTAGGTAGGTAGGTAGGTAGGTAGGTAGGTAGGTAGGTAGGTAGGTAGGTAGGTAGGTAGGTAGGTAGGTAGGTAGGTAGGTAGGTAGGTAGGTAGGTAGGTAGGTAGGTAGGTAGGTAGGTAGGTAGGTAGGTAGGTAGGTAGGTAGGTAGGTAGGTAGGTAGGTAGGTAGGTAGGTAGGTAGGTAGGTAGGTAGGTAGGTAGGTAGGTAGGTAGGTAGGTAGGTAGGTAGGTAGGTAGGTAGGTAGGTAGGTAGGTAGGTAGGTAGGTAGGTAGGTAGGTAGGTAGGTAGGTAGGTAGGTAGGTAGGTAGGTAGGTAGGTAGGTAGGTAGGTAGGTAGGTAGGTAGGTAGGTAGGTAGGTAGGTAGGTAGGTAGGTAGGTAGGTAGGTAGGTAGGTAGGTAGGTAGGTAGGTAGGTAGGTAGGTAGGTAGGTAGGTAGGTAGGTAGGTAGGTAGGTAGGTAGGTAGGTAGGTAGGTAGGTAGGTAGGTAGGTAGGTAGGTAGGTAGGTAGGTAGGTAGGTAGGTAGGTAGGTAGGTAGGTAGGTAGGTAGGTAGGTAGGTAGGTAGGTAGGTAGGTAGGTAGGTAGGTAGGTAGGTAGGTAGGTAGGTAGGTAGGTAGGTAGGTAGGTAGGTAGGTAGGTAGGTAGGTAGGTAGGTAGGTAGGTAGGTAGGTAGGTAGGTAGGTAGGTAGGTAGGTAGGTAGGTAGGTAGGTAGGTAGGTAGGTAGGTAGGTAGGTAGGTAGGTAGGTAGGTAGGTAGGTAGGTAGGTAGGTAGGTAGGTAGGTAGGTAGGTAGGTAGGTAGGTAGGTAGGTAGGTAGGTAGGTAGGTAGGTAAGTAAGTAAGTAAGTAAGTAAGTAAGTAAGTAAGTAAGTAAATAAATAAATAAATAAATAAATAAATAAATAAATAAATAAATAAATAAATAAATAAATAAATAAATAAATGTTAAATAAATAAACATTTCAAATACAATATAATTTCCCAAGCTAACACTATATGGAAGAGCTCTAATTTAATTTTCTTAGAAATACAATTTTACCATTTTTCTGAGAACAAATCAAAGGGAAACAATAAAAATGATTTCATATTCAAATGTGAAAATTGTAGCTGAGTTCTTATAACCATCACTACTGAAATTCTCACGTTAAGTAAATTCACATTGATGGTAACATCGATAAAAGTAGTGATTAATTGGTAGCTTCTATGATTGGTTCTCCTTATATTTGTGTTCGTGCGTATTGATGTTGAAAAGCCCTGTGGTTAAACAGGTGCCATTTGCCAGTCCTTTGCTTCGGCGCCACTGTAAAGTTGAGGTTAGCTGGCTGGTTTGACTGACCACAGAATTTACCTGGTTCAAAGCTTTCACCAGTGCAAACTCATTGCAACTAAACGGCATGAGCTTATGTCTAGATATGCTGGAATTAACTTATGCTTTACTCATACTGATAAATTACCCTTTTTCAGTCTTCTCGGTAATTCTTTTAAATGTTTTATTGCATATATACCCCGCCTTTAACTGCAATGGTCATATCGGCAGTCGTTTTCCTTTTGGAACATGTTGAAGGAGTTAACTAGTATTCGTTGTGTTTTAAACATTAGATCACTCACACATTCGCACTTTCATTCATACATCCAGACTCTGGGGAAGATGGAGAATTATCTTGGTCGGAGAATAATCCCCTGTCCCACCGCCGGGAATCAAACCCGGGACGGCAGGCAGGTGCTCCACTGACTGAGCTATGGGGCCAGCCTATTTTAATTTTCTTGTTATTGTACACAAGAGAATATTAAATAACTATTGTATGTTTTACAGGGTTTACTTTGTAATTTTATTTTATATAGATGGGTATAACTACCTTAACTAACATTTTAGTCATGTGTAAAATTTTAAGTCAATATGTCGACATATGTCTTTACTGGGTATCCATTCCACATTGTGACAAGAGCATAAATATTGGAGGCATAGCACCGTATATCATCATCAGTGATGCTAATGATTATATGTGTGTTCTGAATAGGGATAGCTTGAGCATCTTGGCTAATTACCTTCCACATCCCAAAAATTCAATACCAGAGCTTAAGCTGATTTAAATTGAGTTACCCCCTATACTTGCATGTAAGGACAAGGTCAAGTTTTATATATACATATACATACTTGTAACTACCGTATTTTGAACCAAAGAGCTTTCTACGATTATACTTCTGGAACCCTAAGTATAAATTCTTAAATAGCTAACTACTACCAGCTGTCGTGAGTAGAGTGTAATCTTAGCACATTAATTCCTAAGTCACTGGAAAATTGTGTACAGAATTTGAAACAAATAACTTGGACGTCAAATAAATTGGTAAACTGATTCTTAAGAGTTGCTAGAGGTTTGCACTTACTTCTTGATAACGAAAACTTCATTGTGGAAGCAGCAGAGAGCGAAGTTAATCGTTAATAATTTCACGCTTACTAAAATAAAGATTAAATATTTATCTGAATTGCCTGAAAGAACCTGAAAGTAAGATTGCACTTATATATCACCATAGTTAATACATCAAATTATCAAAGGAAGTTAATCCCTTTATCCTTAACATTAGTATACTTCAATGCCGTGACTGGAATTTGAACCATAGCTCTCGTGGTTTCCATCTATTCACTCTTATCGATTAAGCTACCATGGCCGACGTGCTGTCATGAATTGTAATTCTCCAACTGAATCAAAGCGACTGGACGGAAACCAGTATATCCGTGGTTCAAATCCCGGCTATGGAGTTGAATTATTAAGTTTGAATCTATCTATCCAAAACCTTAGTCTATACAAGGATAGTGTGAAGGAA
The DNA here is from genome assembly GCA_030765055.1 of Mantis religiosa. Taxonomy (NCBI): domain Eukaryota; kingdom Metazoa; phylum Arthropoda; class Insecta; order Mantodea; family Mantidae; genus Mantis; species Mantis religiosa. Next base: position 293,401,297 of record CM060948.1, on the reverse strand, counting down.
CGATAACTTTCCATCTATTAACTTAAATAATCAGTACATTTGTCTCTATTTATTACCTATTTGTATGAGTTTCAGAATATTTTTGTGACAGTCCTTCACAATCTAATGCACACAGTTATGACTCGGTGGACAAACGAAGTGTATGCTGAATCCTGATACCACCCTGATATTTAATTGTTAAAGTCTTTGTGTATCTGTATAAACTATTCCAAAACCTAAGCCACCAACTAAGTGGTACATTTTGTTTTCTGAAAAAGGACGTGTTTGAAAAGGAAAATGGTAGATTATACCTATGTTAATCTGAAGCCTTGTAGGTTCTGTACATCTTTTAACATTTCTTCTATTCTCCTATTTTGTTCAAAAAGATTTGTTAGTACTTCAAAGGAGCACTCATTAATTACCTAACAATTACAGCAATTCTTTTAGTCAAGGCATTATTCTAGAGTAGTAAAATTTCATAAATCCTAAAATTTCAGTGTGCTGAGATTAGTGTACAGAGACCGACAGAAATATTCCAATATTTTAACAACTAACATTGCACGTACTATAAATATTTTAATATTAGTCTGGCAGCGTTGAATTGTTAAACATGTAAATATTAAGCTTTTGTGTCTCGGAAACCATATTTAAAATATCAATTTGCATGTATTAATTACACAACCTGTACTGTATTTATTCTATTGTCCCTCTTATTGGAGGACATAAGTATTCGAACGTACCCAATCGAACAGAGAGAAAGGTGGTTGGACGTACCCTACATGCCCCTACCACATAGTTGTGTTTATGCTGTGCCTCAAGACAGTGTGCTCAAAGTTATTCAGCCGATTATGAACTCACAGTTAATAAGGGAAAAGGTAAGGAGACAACAGTGGCAGAGAGGAATATCGTGATAAATATGTACAAAGAAAACAAGTCACTCTCTGAAGTTGCCAAAATCATTAACAGAAGCAAAACTTCAGTGCTCGCATAATTTAACGCTTCAACAGACAAATGCTGTTGTAAATAAAGTTATAAATGGCGCTCCTTCTGAGCTCACCACCAGGGACAGGGGGCAAATAAAAACAATGGTGAAGCAGAATCCGAGAGTCAATGCATCTGAGAATAGAGGATGCCTTGAGGGATATTCTGGCACTGTGATTCACACCAAAGCAGTTGATCGGGTTTTTAATAGTACTGGGTACAATGCCTGCGTTCTTAGGAGGAAATCATATGTTAATAAGGTGAATAAGAAAAAGCGTATAGAATTTGCTAAACAGTATGTGGTGAAATCAACAGCATTCTGGGATAAGGTTCTCTGGTCGGACGAGAGCAAATTCTGCTTATTCAAAAGTGATGGACGTCTTAAAGTTTGGAGACTGCCAAATACAGAATGGGAACCTAAGAACATGGTAGCTACAGTGAAACATGGTGGCAGCAGTATGATGGAATGGGGCTGTATAGCTTCATCTGGCTTTGGGAACTGGTGTTCATAGATGAGATCATGGACAAATTTCAATTCAAGAAGGTTTTTTAAAACAATCTTAGAAAGAGTGCTGAGAAGCTGGCATTAGGGCATGATTATTACTCTAGCAGGATAATGTTCCGGAGCATACTGCTGAAATTGTAAGGCTTTGGATCATGTACAACACTCCTCACACTTTGAAGACACCGCCCTAATCTAAATATTTAAATCCTATAGAGAACATCTGGAAGGAACTCGAGGAGCATGTGAGGAAGTATCACATCAGAAGTAAGGACCATCTGAAAGAACTTCTTCAAACAGAGTGGAGAAATATGGACTCTGCAGTCACTAAACAACACATACAGACAATGCCCAAACGATTATCAGAAGTAATTCAAAGATAGGAGATGATAACTAAATATTAGCTATCCTCTGTTCGAATACTTATGTCCAGATGTAAGGTAACCGTTTTATTTCTCCTTGTAGTGCAAATTAGTTTCAGTTGCTAGTTTAATATAAATAATGGAAGACTCATATTTATTTTGTACCAATTGTATTTACTTATGCTTACTCTGCGTAGCTTTAAAATAATATATGTAATAAATATGTTTAAGTTATAATACTTACGCCGGCCTCTGTATCTGCAGATATAAGCATGAGGAACTTAATGCCTTCTCTCTCTTTTGAACATCAATGTCAAAAACTGGTTTTAATTTCATTTCACCGATAACTCGGTTATCTCTGCCCTCTTCGACTCTATCAGCTGCATGGTTTACATTGAAGGTTGATTGATATCCTTTCGTTTGATGTCATTTTTGTCAATGCTATTCTGCATCATCAACTTTCACTACAAAAATGTCAATTGTGGCAGGAAAATTTTCATGTTTGCCGCATTAGGTACATTTGTTTAAAATGAGTTTGAAGAATATTAGTTTGCTTAACTTCAATATTAGTTGTAAAATTAAATTGGTTTCAAATGAAATATTCTTTTGTTTAAATAAAAACGTTCTAACAAATACGTTGTGGACTTTAATAATACTATTGTTGTAAGACTTGAAGCTATTGTTACTTCAACTTAAATATCGGATAGAAGGTATCCAAAATAAAAAATTTACGTCCCGCAAAATAATTTATATACACCCGGCCAAGTGAAATGTTAAAAAGAATAATTGCAGAAGCCTTTAATTTTTCCCATGGCCCAGGTTACATGCGTACGCATACGTCAGCTAAAGTGGCGACGTTCAGGCAGTGCGAACTTAGCTTCAGAAATGCTAGAAGGGATTGATAAACCATCAGACTACCTCTTAGAAGTGTGTTTCTAGTAGCGTTTTATGTTAGTAGAGTTATAAACGGACACAACTGTAGGAATTCAGACTACAAACGCCTACATGCTAAAATAAGAGCTGAAGCTTTCCTGGCGACGACTACGCTCATTTTCTACTCGGGCAGCCAGCCAGGTAAAAAGATGATTAGATATCAACGTTTCGGGAGTGTTCATCTGTCCCATTATCAGGATATTTATAAAATGTTATAACCTCAAATCAAATACTGGATACAACTCAACTGTGAACAAAGACAAAACACTATCAAAATTGGCTTTACTGAACAAAAGACTGTTTTCAGTAAACTAAATCTACTGCCTGGCATATAATTTACTGAAAACAGTCTTTTGTTCGGTTATGCGAAATTTGATAGAGTTTTGTCTTTGTTTACAATTCAGTTAATTCCAGTGTTTCATTTGTGGTTATAATGTATTATAAATATCCTGATGATGGGACAGATGTACACTCCCAAAACGTTGATATCTAAACATCTTTCTACCTGGCTGGCTGCCCGAGAAGAAAGTGAACCTACATGCTCCACGTAAACATGAATTATTGAGGGTCTCCCCGAAAGTCATCATGGGTCGGCTTAGTAATACATAAATTTGTGATCGGACAGGAGTGACGCCATTTTAATTGACCCTAGATATCGCAGACATTTTTCGGTGTGAGGGCAGTGCAAGCAGAGAATTTACAATGAAGTAATATTAGTTAATTATTCCGTTGACAAATATTAAAGAAGATATTAATCTCTGTTCCATATAACTTTGCCCCTCTGACATGTATCACTCCGCGTGCAATTACCTCCCCCCACTCTAATTGGTTAATTCTTTCGCGCCATAGGCCATAGGCTGTGCCTTCCGTCACATTTAAAACTGCATTAAACGTCATGATAATAGCCAGGAAGATAGATAAATTCATACAAATAAGAATATGAAGGCATGCAAAAATAATGAATTCTATAATGAAACTGAGCAAGATGAAAATGAATGAATGAGCAATGAAACTGAAACAAGTTTATAATGACATGCCTTCGGCCTTTTCCACTGGGATGTTTTAAAACCAGCGCACATACCTTGCAAAAATACTTGTCTTTCCGTCTTAAACGTCGTGTCACGCCATATCTGTCGTGCATCCTTCATTCACCCAGTCTCGTCAAGGTTGCATATTTTTGCGATTTGTATCCCGGTACAGTCTGATTGTCCTTAAATAACGTCTTCACCACACAGCAATATCGCCCCCGGAGTGGTAAGATTTCCTGTTGTCTCAGTTTCATGTCACGATGTTCCTACGCATCTAACACACCTGTAAGTTCAGAGGATAGTTGTTCGACTTATCTCACTGACAAAGACGGATTCTTCTCGGTGAGTGCATTAAACACATGCAACACAATTCTTTTTTCGCCGCTTTGTAAAGGTTTACTCTTGCGATGCATTAGCGAAAAACTGGCACTAGACTCCGCCATTATACATATAATAAGTACACGCTAAATAAACGACCAATAAAATAATTTAGCTCTCCCACTCGGCACAACACACCTTCGAATGGCGATATATGACTAATCCAGTTCAAAACAAGGTCAGTGATAAAAGTCATGTAAACAAATATGTCATCACTACTGCTGAAGCACCTGTTATCGTGCCATGTGCTTGAGATCAAAGGAACCTCCTCCTTACTTCGATTAAGAATTAACATGCATTTCAGATAAATCAACTCTGTTGCGTAATATATTTAGTTCAAATAGTTACAAAAATATAAATTTTACAATTCTCTTTCAACATATAAAGATATATCACCATGTTAAATAACGAACTAATTTTTGCCGCACAACAGTCTATATTGCCTTACCAGCCAACGAGAGGTGATAAGGTCACGTGACCGTTTAGAGATACGGGGTAAGCTTATGTGAAACAAGAATTAGTTATATTTTTGAGGCACGTTATGGGTAAATGTATTAATTTTCGTTAAATACAGGTAAGGTCAGACTTAGGTAACTTTATACAGCAACAACAGTAAACAGCAGACATTTCTGTATAATACTAACTACTTCTTATAATTCTAACACAGGATATGGTATGATATTTCAAATATGCAAATTTTAGTAAGTAAAGTTAATGACACAAGCCGATTAATTTAGATACCAATGGGGAAAAATTTCGTTTCCTCATAAACTTCAATTTAACAGAATCTGCTGAAAATCTCAAAATTATACAACTCACATGTTCCAACTGCTCTTAGAGAAAGTGCCAACGAAGAACTAATTTTCTCAAAAACTTGTTCCACCACTATTTTGCAATATATTAGTATAATTCATTTCATTTTTCAATACATGTGCCTTCTTATTTGACAAACTTACTTCAAGACGATCTCTAAGAATGATACCTCAAGTCTCTGCACGTAAGTAAAGCAAATGATGACAAAATCTAGATTAAGAGAACTTTCCTTCCAAAGCGAGGGCATGTGTGACAGAAAGTATTACAGGAAATAATATAAATGTCCAGTTTTCCTGGTTCCTTTTAACTATTTCATTATTTGTGGCTTATTTCATGGTCATCGTGCCTTAAATGCTTTAATGCTTCACAGCTACCCTCTGGTATAAAGGCGATTGCCTGATGTGGAAACAGATCAAAGGCCTAAATCGGTAAAGTAGACGAAGAAGCTATCCTCCGCTATTATGGTTTTGGGCATTTCATTAGCACCATATCTATCTTCCAATTTGGTGAACGGCTTTACTATATGTAGACCTTGGGCACCAATCCCTACAGATACAGTAAAAACCGGATATAGCTCCTAGCATTTATGTCAAATATGTTTGCCAAGCTTTATATTTTTCAAGTTTTCGCCAGTTCTAAATAATGGCTGATTCTATGCTTTTATAAATAACTTTGAAATTTATAGGACTAGGCTAGTGTAAAACGTTGTTACTAACGTTGTTCTGTTGTAGTCAGAAAAGGATCCGTGAGAAACCCTGCGCAATATATCAATTTGAACTGCAACGGGTAGAGTCAGAGAGTTCTGTAGAACGTTTGTATGTTGACCCAGTACAAGTACGACTTTTTCCTGTCTGTGAAGACCTCACACCATGTTCTTCATTTTCAGATTCAATAACATCGCAATCTACAATTTTACTTACCAAATAATTATTTTGAATAATTGCTTTCTGCATTGTTTTATTTATTAATTTGTTAATTAATTTATTTATTAGTATATTAATCTCTCTCTCCCTCTCTTTCCCTCTCTCTCCCACTCCCCTCCCCCTCTCCCTCCCCTCCCCAACTTCCTCCCCCTGCCTCTCCCCTTTCCCCTCTCCCTCCCTTCCCCTCTCCATCTCCCTCTCCCTGTTTCCCCATTCCCCTCTCTCTCCCCTATCGCTCTCCATTTCCCTACCCACCCTCTCTCCCTTCCTCCCTCCATTCCTCCCTCCCTTCAATGCTTCCTTTCTTCTGTGCTTCGTTCCTTCGTTCATTGGTTTACTTACTTATTTATTTACCCATTTACTCATTCACTCATTCGCTCATTCATCATTCATTCACTCAGTCATTCATTCACTTATTTATTTATTTTTATAAATAAACGGCCTAAGCTCAATTGCAAATTTCTTCATAAATGTGTCGATACATACAACAGTAGCTTAGCTAAACACTAGAAACAAATAAGAAAAATATAAATGAATACAGAATAATCTAGAAAGAGAGAGGTCAGAAATATATATATATAAAGTGGCAGTAAGTAATTTTAATATTGTTTTTAATTAAATGTTATTATTACTAAGTAATTATGCTGTTCTGCGAAAGCAGCAGTTATGGCGTTTCTGAATTGAGATTGAGATATGTTTTCTATCGCTTGTTTTCTGCGGTTTAAGGTAACACGTTGAATCAGATGATTAATTTTAAACTACCTAAATTAGGTAACCATGAAATTATATTTGAGAACGTCACATCCCCTTGATGCATTGCTAATGACTATTCGTTCTGCATTTCATAACACCCTACAAACAGCCTTGCGGCGGGCATTAAATTTTCGGCGCAAATAGATAACAGATGGCGGATAGTGTTTCACGGTAATAAAGAGCTTGCATAAACAGTTAACGATAGCGCGGCTAGTGTACACAAAGAGCCGGCAAATAAAGATAGCTGAGGTCAAGGACTTGCTGGCACAGATAGGATTTCGCGTTTGGAAGGTTCTAGTAATATCTTGATTGACAGAGAAAAGTTGTTTTCTTCTTTGTTCGAGAAACCTCTTGAAATTATGAATGAGATATATAAGAGATTGTGACACCCCAGCAGACAGTTGTTGTAAAGACATGCAACAAGAGTGTTGTAAACAGAGGAAGTTGAGTAAGCTGTTTGTTATTGTCATCGACCTTGGTGTTATACATTGTGATATGTGATGTAGTTCTGCTGCTACGCAGTGTGTTTATTTCTACGCACCCACAAAGTCACAAAAGCCATAAAAGTCGTTTTCAATTGGCTGGATCATATGCCGGTAAGTGTGTGCTTACCGCTTCCATTTGTCGGTCTCAAAGTCCCAATCCTCCAAAATTACAACCCGAAGTTATCAAACAATCCCCTATTCAAATCTACCCTTTGCATGAAACGTTTTCGAAAATCTTGATTTTCTCAAAACTGTTTCTAAAATTCTGAGTATAATTAACAAACGTTCTGACAATTTTCCACACCCATTGTGTTTTCTCATTCCAGTTATGCTTAAAATACCATATGTAATAAATCATTTCTACAGATCTTTACTTTGATTAGCAGAAAGTAGATAGAATAATAATATTGTCTTTAGGAGTAGTTTGTAAAATAGTGAGTAGAGAACGCTATTTGAGTGTGAGCATCACGTTTTAGAAAATGGAATATCAAAGTCAGCATATAACTACCAGCTTTTTAAGAATTTGATATCGCTTAAACATGTTACCGCTGTAATTACAAGGAAGTATGTAATACAACCATTTTTGGAAACGTCTATCTCGATTAAGAATAAGGTACAACAAAAGGAGTCTTAACAATAGTTCGTTGAAGAATACATAGAAAACGCAATATGAAAGTACGTTCGTACTTTAATTAACTGTACCCCATATGGCCTGCTACTCAATATGGTCTAGTAGCTATTTCTTGGTAACTATGATGGCAATATGCTAGATGGCTACTCATTCACGTTTGGTAAGCTATTTCGATTATCTCTGTATTACACTCAGTGTGCAGTGACTAACAGCTATTACACATTTGAGATTCATTTGTTTGCCGCCCAAGTGTTATTATTTTATGCAGGTAAGTTTGATGCGTTACTGATACATTAGAATTTTTCTACAAACGTGTTACCGTGTGAATTACTTCATGTAGCTATCCTGTTTTAAATTATATAATAACTTTTATGAATACAACAACCTTTGTGTAGCTATATGTGTGAGTATATAGCTATATGTGGTCATACAGAGTATACATTTTAGCCATAGCGCACCATCTTGGGTATAGACCTTTACTGATACATTTTTTATTTATTTTCTGTAGTAATGATTTCAAATCACGATAAGATACGCGGTCGATGGAGCCTAGATGACCTAAGAAAAGCTGTGGAAGCCACCAGTAAGACAAAAATGTCGGACTATCAAGTAGAAAAGGAATTTGCTATTCTACGAAGAACTTTCTTTAGGTATGTCAAATCTGGATGTAAAATCAAAGCAAAATTGGGGCAAAAGTTTACATTGTCTGAAAAACAAACTGGTGAACCCTGTGCACGTATATTGAGGTTGGCAGAAGTGGGATATCCAATAACAACTAACATATTAAGATTATGTGTCTACAGATACTGCAAGAAAAATAATGTTACTCATACATTTTCTGATGTTAAGCAGATTTCAAGCCGCAAGTGGGCAAGGAAACTTATATCAGAAAATCCCAAACTCTTAATCCAGCTAGAACACAGAAGTTAAACAAAGTAGTTGTTCAAGACCATTTTCAAAATGTTAAAACTCTTCTTGAAGAAATTGGTATTTATAGAAATCCTGAAGGACTTTTTAACATTCGATGAGAAAGGTTGCAGACTGAATTTACACAAAGAGCCATGGGTACTCGCAAAAAGGGATGTACGCAGAGTACTAATGAAATGTGTAGTGTTTAACGCCCGCTTTTACTACATACGGCACCGCAATGCGGTGACACTGATGATACATGAGATGAAGATGGAGCACCGGTGGAATGAAATGGCGGGGGAAATCGGAGGTCCCGGAGAAAACCCGCCCCAGTGCCGTGTTGTCCACCACAAATCTCACTTTGCGGTCGCCTGGGATCGAACCCGGGCTACCTTAGTGAGAGCCAAGCGGTCTAACCACTGAGCCACGGCGCGGCCCACGCACAGTACACGTAATTGGCTATGAACATAGAATAAAATGTAATTGTTGTCTCTTGTGCAAATGCAACAGGAGCAGCTATTCAAAAATATCCTTAAAGTCTTTGTCACATCAGGAATCTCAGTATATAATGAATGTTTGAATTCCTGTACTTGCTAAGTGGAGCATAGAGCCTTCTAAACCGCGCAAACCCTAGGACTGCAGGAAATGGGTTGAGAATCAGAAGTCTCTCTATCAGAGATTCCAGGATGGGGCATCAGCCCATAGCCAGAGATGAAAGTTCATTTTATATTATCTGGTAACAATAAACATAATGCACACTCTAAATCATACTTCCTTAGTTTCAATAGTCTCCATTATTTTAAATGTGCTACTAACAGAAATTAAATACGCCATATTGGGAATACAGTGCTCTCAATATGCCCAAAACTAATATTTTTGTATATTTGTTATTGTGGTTTGTGTAATCATTTTAGTTGTTCCACATAATAATATTATATGTCCAGTTTGATGAACTTTATATTGTAAGCAAACGCAATAATTTATTGCCACACAAAAATGTAAAAATATAATTATCCTTAGGTAGGCCATATGGGGTACCGTTACCTTAGTAGTGGATACGGGAGGTCGAAGTAGTACTTACTCTACTTCACTGAAATTTGTGTTTATTTGTGTTCAACAACATTGTAGCAAGGTCTTGAATCACATTGTAGCAGTTATTTGAGATATTTCATGTTTTGTAAAGAATAGTCAAAGAGATTAGTATTGATAATAAAAAATAAGTGATGTAAATTAGGTAATTGTGTAACAATGACAGCGTAATTTATGTGATAAGATATGATATATTTATTGTATATATTCCAAAATTTTACAATTGAAAACTTTTGGCTATATATACCTGTCGTTACCTTGTTGCTATCTTGGCTTGCATGACACCCTGGTCTTTTGCTCTGCCAGGTAGCTCTTAACCTCCATACCTCCTTGATTACATAATTAGTCCCTTTCTTCCCCCTACTCTTAATTTCTTACATTTTTTACATTTCTGACCCATTTTTCCGTTACTTTCTGCAAGAACTCACCAATACTTCGTACCTTTCCTTCCTCCTTGCTAGTTAACATTTTTATAGCTACTATCCTCTTCTCTACTTTCTCCCATTTATCTTCCCCAACATTTTTTCTCCATATTACAACCTCCTCGCATTCTGTTACACAGTATTCTATGCTTTCTTTTCCCCCACACAATTCACAAATTCCCTTTTCCTTACCTCTTATCCCTCTTAGAAATATGTATTATTCCTGTTCTCATCCATGCTAACCCTTCTCTCTCTTGTCTACAGCAGTAATCTATATGTGCTTCTCGTCCTGAATTTATTTTTATTTACTTGTAAAATTTTCATGATTTCATGTTTTCTAGACTTCCCCATATTTTATGTCTTTCTATATCTTCTATTCTGCATTTTACTAATTTACCCACATCGGATGTATTCCTTACCTCTAATCTCTATATACCTCCATTCCTAAATCTTCCATAATTCCTCCAATCTCTGCCCACCAACTATTTCAGTTAAATATTTTAAAAGATTTTGTTCTCCTGCTTATGAAAGTCTTAGTGGTAGGAAATGTATTTGTCTATCAGAGTGTGTGCAAAAACAATTTTGTATGTGCATCAAAGATGCATAAGTAGTTTGTGCGCAAACAAAAAGGAATAGTTCATCGTGGTATCTACCGCTGTTTGTAAAAAGACTACATTAATAATACTTGGAATTGTATCAAAGAATTTAAAAACGTTTCTGAGAAATTAAATTTCCATCTTTAAAATAGAAAAGTATTATTCATTCTACAAAAATGGTAACACAATCTTTATCAGCCCCGTTACCAGACCCTGGAAAAGAAAAAGAACTCATTGCTCAAGAATTACAGATGCGTAATTATTCAGAGTTGCAGGAGAAACTTCTGGATTTCTTCAAGATCGTCATCATAGATGAGAAATTAATCTGCATCCACCTTCATCCCAAATAATCCTGTTTCAAGATTGTGCTACAACGCGGTGCATCATCATAGCATCTTCAAGCACCATTGTTGCGCATAAAAAATTCGCTTCTAGATGGCTTAATCCACTCGAAGATCATCTCATCATAATCCCAGTAAAATTACGCTACAACATGCTTCATTGTAACTCTCCTATTTTCCCACTAATTTATTTTATCGGTTCTGCAGTTGCTTCTTATAGTTTTTTTACGATTCTTAAAGGAGACATTCTGAATATCGCGGTGAGTAATTTATTAGCACAGGTTTCTTAAATTGAATAATTATTTTAGAGGTAAGTAAACTTGATTTCATGAAATTACTCTAATTTGAATTTTTAATGTAAGTTCATATTCAAAAAATCCTCTTTTGAAGAACTGAATATAACACTTAATTACTTAATTGTAAGAGCAGTTACCAACTCTGGGATTCAATGTATCAAAGAATAACAAAGTACTTGAGAAGAATTATGTATGCAAAGAGAAAGTGAAAGAAATGAACATATACACAGAAATTTTAAAGTCTATGTATATGTATGAGTACAAACAAAGAACCGTTAAATCTATAATCCTTTATACTATATAATTTGAAAGGTTCGGCGATATATATTCGTTAAATAAAAACGAAAAGCTGTTTTAAGAAAAGGGGAAGTACTTGAAATATTTTACCAATAGAATTCCGCCTTGGTATCCTGGTGGTAGCATGTCTGCCTCACGTTCAAGAGGTCCCGAGTTCGAATCTCGATTAGGGTGAGTTACCTAGATAAGGGTTTTACCGGGGTTTACCCTTATCCTTCATGACGAATGTCGGGTAACTCTAAACTCCATGCACCCTGGACTCATTTGAGTATCATTTCATCCATTTCATTCACCGACCGATATAACTGTGTTACTTATGTAACACAGTTGTGACTTAGGTACATACAAGTTCAGTAAATCCCACTCGAAGTAGAAACAAATAAGAAACAGATTAATCACAAACTTTAAAAGAAACATCATTTAACATGTTTTATATATTGTAACAGTAGTTTCAAGTTATATTTAGAAAAGGTATGAAAAGTTTATAAATTTATAAAAAAAATGATTATGTAAATCTATTTAGTAATTTGAATAAGTAAAAATATATGTAATTTTGTGATTCGCCGTAGTAATAAATGTATGACGTAATGTTGTGACGTGGCATTAAATCGGCCAATCACAAAATTAAGAGAGGAGTAACGATAGCTACGAAAAATCAATAATCTTGGTAGAGATATTTTATAATCGTGAGGGTGATGAATAGTGATGCAGGATAAAGAACTTTTATGTAATAGTTGGAACTGTTTAAGAATTTATCGATATGTTGGAAGTAACCTGCAAGTGACTGGGAAAGGAAGTTCAAGTAAAATGTAATCCAAATAATAAAATTAAATTGTTAAAAAATTTGACTTCTCCGAAACTTCATTCCGAACCACGCCTGAAAAATAGATGTCACATGACTATTATTTAATCAAACACAATCATCAAGAAAAAACTCAAAATACAACGAATTAACCCTGTTATATCTGGCTTCTTGACTTGGGTTTTCGAAACAGTCAACGTGTATCCCATTTCAAACATAGAAATCCTGCACCAAAATGCGCCCGAACGTGTGGCTGATTAAGATGGAGACAAATTAACTACGAATAGAACTTTTGTCCCAATATATATTATTTCTGTTCCAGATTGCATAAATCTTATTAAAGGTTGCAAAACTGTAGGACTTTTATGTTAACATTTCCATCCAAATAGTTTTGCATACCTAAAACTTACATTTTGAATGAAGCTGTAAGTTCTGAATGTTTAAATGGACAAAATACTCCCTCTGTCTTAGACGAAAATTAAAGAATGTAAGGCACGCTAAAGTAAAACATTGTTGTCATAATTTTAAAGAGATGATAAATATTATCTGTGCACTTTCATTCTGGTGTTTAAAAGCAGTAACAACAAATAGTTGGAGGAATCAACACTTTCACTACAACAGATGTCAGGCGTGGGGATTTCCACTCGGATTTATCGCTTTAGATCTTTGATTTATGAGCGCACGTTGACAAATCCTGGCCAGTATATAAATCACGTCTTAAAAGCCACGGGATGCAGTCAGTACGCGTGCATATTCACTAGCTAGGTGGATATGTTGCATTGCGCCACGTTGCGGATGTGCTGCCACTGGTTTTAATTTTACACATCTCTTATCTCTGGTGCTGCGATAGAACGCTGCAGAAAGAACCTGCATGATGCTCATCCTACCGTGTCAAAAATGTGTGACATAATAGAGTAACCTTCCATCCCACTGCTGACACCAAATTATGAAGTGCCGTGCCAACACAAGAATAACACTCGCTACATGCTCCTAAAAGAGCGTCAGATTTCATAATGGTCATTGTATTACGATACCTAGATGCCAATAAATTTTATCTCTATTCTTAGCAAGGCTCTTTACACCTTTTTATTTTATTTTCGATATTTTACTCATTTGTAGGAGATCCTTTTTTTTACTTTCCACTACAAATTCAATGTCGTGAGTTTATTTGAAATGTGAACTCTCTCATTTTCTGAATTAAACTGATTAACTTTTAAGAATATGTATATATGTGCGTATGTGTGTGTGTTTGCGCGCGCGTGCATCCTTGTTTCTTTGTGCACATTCTACAAAGCTGTTAGTTTATTTAAAAGTTATAAAACATTTCTAAGGATGATTTTCATTTGAATACAAGTTTCTGATAACTGGGAAAAATAAAATTAATGTTTAAACTTTCCTGTAGAATGTGGTATAGGAAGCTTGCATTCTTTTCAAATATTACACAAGGTATGAAAACGTTTACTGACGTGAACACTACGCTATAAATGTACTCCAAATATATGCTTTTCAATTGTAACTTTTAGTAGTTAATTTTCATTACGTTTAGTATTATCTAAATATTTCTACTTTTTGGCAGGTTAGTATATAATCAGCATATTAAGAGCAATCATTTTGGACATGTGTAGAAGGAATCATACTCAAGTTAAACGATTATCTCTTTAACAACAGTGAGCACTCGACATTAAATATTAATATTTCTCTAGTTAAGCATTTCCTAATAATTCTTCTATTATTTCAGTTTAAATTGTGAGAATGACTTCTATATAACAAGTATTATCTCAAATTGTTTGAAATGCTGCGGTTTCGGAGTATAAAATGTGTTTTGTAATCACTTCTGGCGACAATATATTATGCTTACAACAAATATTGAAATAAACTATTGTGAAGAGAAATAGCTACAAATATTAAACATTAACAACTATGGTAGGGAATATCTATGTTTTTATTATCCCACAATATTTTATTAATATGAAGGCCCTGTTAGTGTCTGACCATGTGTAGGTACTACTGAAAAGTATAACTGAAAAGTTCTTGGAGCCAAAATGACATATTTGCCTCTAGTACACGACTACACAGATATTCAGTGATCTTTAACTGATCAGGGAAACCCTTAGGAGTAAACATTTTGATATCAGTTCCTTTCAAATAACTGTTTCCAGAATTTTCTAAACTCTTAATACAAGGGTACTAGCATTAAGAGGAGTTTTCTCTAAACAGACATCACCTAAGCCCCCTTTATTCACATTGAACTTTATGTGAACAGACAACTACGAAAGATAGATGAAAACTTTGTATGGCAAAATTGTTATGTCCATAGAGATGTAAGCCCGCTTTGGTAACCAAGATGATCGTGTGCCTGCCTCACGTTTCGAGAGGTCCCTAGTTTGAATCTCGGTCAGGAAAATTACCTGGAAAAGGTGTTTTCCGTTTTTTTTCGGGGTTTTCCCTTATTCTGAAAGATTAATGTCGGGTAACTCTAATGACACTGGAATGCCGGTTTCAAACTGATTTAATGACTGCTTCTTTTTATCCTTACATCAATCTCGAAGTTGCCGACCAAGGGTTTCCAATATATAACTGTTTAGAGTGATTGAAGGTGCAATGTTCATTACTCGATAATACTTAATTTGTTACGTATGAACCGACAATCTTTCCTCCTGTTCTAATCTGGCTTCGACCAAGACAGAGAAACTTACTCGGCCGCTAGCCGCAGACCGTCTGTCCTCACACTATACACAGCTGTGCGTGGGTGTGTAACTTTCACTTGCTCGAAGCACTTTATTCAACCAAAAATTCTTTGTATTTTGTCCATTGTGATTATTAGTCTCGGTCATGCCTTTATTAAGAGTCCGAAGAATACCTTTTTCAAACAAAGTCAAGTGCTATCCCTTAGTGTTCTGTTTCTCCCGTGTCTTTTGTTACACGATTCAACTCAACTACCATTCAACTCAGTGCACCTGCCTGCACGCTTTGTAACAAAGATTCACAATTTATGTGAAATCCATTACTGTTGTTTATTTATTGCATCCCTTATTTTCGGCGTCAGCTCTATGGGCCCCGGGCTCTTTTGAGGACCATTTCACCCATTCCATTCATCGTCCGATATGACTTAAATTTTGAGGACGTAAAATTTCAAAAAAGGTGTATATGTATAGTTTAGATTCCAGACCTTGTAACATTCCATTGTATTTTTTTTCCTTGGTAGAACTTTGGTGTTCTATTTTTTGTGTTTTGTTTTAATGAAATTTGCAAACATTTCTTATTACTAACAATTACTGACTACAGTTTTTCCCCTTTTGATATAGCAGCTCAATAATACACATTTTGAAAATACTAATATCAAATATTTAACCTAATAAGTATAAAATGCATAAATGTAACTGCTTCTTATACAGATAATATATAAACTGGAATACCTGCAAACTGGATAGAAAGGCTACTGCGATTATTACGCATCAATCATCGTACTTTTCTTTCCTTTTTGTGCAGTTTGCGTCCTCCAACGTTAAATCATATCGGGCGACGAATGAAATGGGTGAAATGGTGCTCAAATGAGTCCGGGGTCCATGGAGCTTAGAGTTACACGACATTCGTCTATCAGGATAAGGGAAAAACCATGAAAAATCATTATCCACGTAACACACCCATGACCAAGATTCGAACTTGGAACCTCTTGAACGTGAGGCAGACACGCTACCAACTACGCTATCGAGGGGGGCATACTTTTCTTTGGTGTCGTGTTCAGTGCTCTGAGGCTTTATCTTCTACAGTTATCTGATACTGTTCCTTAAATCTGATGAAACCAAAATGCTTCTTAGCTTGATAGCTTAATGTAATCAAATTTCAGTGTAATGTCTTAAAACTTCACATTACCTATATCGAGAAATTACTTGCTCATCTAGCAAAACATATATCACAATAGCAAGTCCAGAGGGAAGAAAGCTGTGATAAAAATTCTTCTGCAGTGCTGTTCCCTGTGTAGTCTAGGGTCACAATATCAGACGAAAGAAACACCTGTTCAGCTTTAAGTGGACAATCTGTTCCTTTAATTACACGTACTTTGTGGGAGGGCTTTTGTGGAGGACATACTTATTCTAAAGTACATATTATTGAAAAAATATTGTAAGAAACTAATGTGTAAATATATTTGATAAATTGGCAAGATATGAACATCATTTACAAAACACCTCTTATGTGCTACTTGACATGACCTCCGGCCACCCTCAACAAATTACTATTATAAAGCTGATTCCATCTACTTCATGTTCATGGAAGTAAAAGTTTGCAAAAATGTTTTTATTACACATTTCGTTGTAGTTACAAAGCGAAACGGGAAACTAAGCTATTGTCAACGTTTTGAAAATCACGACGCTCATGGCCGATTTCACAAACATATGTTAAAATCGACGTTAACAAATGTAACGTAACAATTGTAACAGCGCTAACAAAGCTGTTAAATGTCTTGCATTTCCCCTACCTGTTTTCCGAAAATGTTGACAAGCCTGTGTTAACTTGTAAATATTACAGCTATAGAAGGCTATGGATGAGTCGCATTATTTTCTTAACGTACTGCGATGCACTTTTGTTTTCATTTTCGTCGGCACCGCAGCCCGTACACAGCTAAAAAACTGACGGATAAACAAAATCGTAAACAAAAGACGTGAAATAAATTTCTCAGATGTTCTCAGGTGGCCTTGACTTACGTAGTTTGTGTGTTACTAAGCCTCTTATTATTTTCATAATTATCGGCGGTTGTGAACGTATTTAGAAAGCTAAAATGATATTGTTTAACACAAACTTATAGTGTTTCGAGTGACTAATTATAATTCAGTATTGTGATGGTGTCAGTGCATGAAAAACGAAGTTCATATAGTATAACCTCAACTAACCTTTGTTTTGCTCTCCGTGCCCGTCTCTTTTCTTTTTCTTTTCTTTTCTTGTCATTGAGTTTATATCGTGATTTCAGTTCGTTATCAACTAGTTTTGTGCTTATGTTTTGATACTGTTTTGAGGTTACGGTTAGTAAATATGTGTAATGTCGTCTGAAGTGTATCAAGCTCGCATTATATAGTGTTTGATATGTGTGTCACTGCTGTCTGGATTAGTCACGTGTTTTTGTGTGATCGTATTTTGTACATACGTGTTCTCATTAGGACTTTGATTGCTTATGCAAGATACGTTCTTTCGCAAATATTGGGATTTTTACACTCATTGATTAGTCTCGTTTTGGAAGAGTATCAGGGTGGTGTAGCTTTTGAACAGCCAGGAGGGTCAGTGAAGGCAACAGAAAGAAAAGAAGACTGTGGCAAAGAAGCCACCGCTGCTGGATATGGCGTCTCCTGCCAACTCGCAGGCGCTTACGCCTTTGGGAAGGCAAGGGAATGTCTTGCACGTGCGGTTTCCTGTTGCGGAGGCTTTTTACTGCAAGGAAATAGGCTGCCGAGCTGCCTTCAAAGCCAGATCACGGACGGCGATGCGAAGATTTGTGGAGCGCCACATGGAGGGCAACCATGAAATCACGACCCTAACGACCAGAAATTTTTGTTGTAAGTTTAATATTGATCTTGTCTTAAGGCCTACTAATCATAACTGTGCTTTTTCGACTCCGCAGGGTGTTCGTGATGGAGATCAGAGGATCTTTGCCCATGCATGTGGGGAATGTGAGAGAAAATTTGCCAACAAGTGGGGGCTGAGAAACCATTTATTTTGTCATTGGGGACAGAATATCCGAGCTGGAAATGACGTTGAACTTCCTCGTCCTGATACCAGACGACGTGCTGCCAACCGGGCTGAGGTTAGAGATGTACCCGCAACAGGAGCTGAGGTAGCTGTGCTCCCAGCGAGAGTTGAGGAGTCTGTACCTTCATCTGAATTGACGCCAGACTCTCTTGGATCGAATAATGAGCCTGCAATTTCAGTAGAGAATACACCGGCAAGTTTTGTTGATGATTCAGCAATAGTTACGGCTAGAGAATCTGCGGATGTGAGTATTTCAGTTATGACTCAAGAGGAAGACCTGGACCAGTCATCGGAGCAAATACAAACAGCTGTGTGTGTTAACCTGGAGCAGTCTGGAGCATACATTGATAGCCTGAATGCGCAATATTTGCAGGATTATTTACTGTATACAGCTTCAGTTCCTGTTGCATCCCTTCCTGCATCTGCTGTAGAGGAGAACTTAGAATTGGATGGTGATTCACTAGTGCAATCTGTTGAGGATAATCTTGTTATAGATGTGGATGATAAATCTAAGGTTCATGAGTTCCTTTCGGAAATAAATGACATCCTCAGAGCTGGAACTTCAGAAGAAAACTGGTTGAGGTTTCAAGGGAACGTGGCCAGGATTACTGAAAAAGTACAGGAACTAGTTAAGATTCCTATCCATTATGGCGTTGAGAGAAGAAAAAATACTATCGATCCTGGTGACCCTGTTATAAAACAAAAATTATACAGGAGAAATAGGAGGAAAGCCATTAGGCTGATTCTTGGAGAAGAAAGTAAAAGGTACGAAATTGAGAAAGGGACAGTGAACAACTATTTTAGAGAATCTTCGAGAAGGAAGGATTGTGACCTATCCCTTTACACCCCAGAATATCAGGAGAATGAAGATTTACATACACCTGGCGTTATGAGCAACCAAATAACACCAAATGATGTTATAATCAGACTGCAAAAATGTGAGAATACTGCTCCTGGAGATGATCCTATTACATACAATAATGGGGAATCGGTTGACCCTGCATGCTCTGTACCTTCCAGCATCTTCAACGTCTGTCTGATATATGATAAAATCCCTGAACAATGGAAAACCTCCATGACCACACTAATTTTAAAGAAAGGAGACCCGCTTGACGTAAATTGGAGACCAATAGCCATTATGTGGACTATATACAAACTATACACAAGCGTACTAGCAAAGACATTCACCCATCTGACTGACAAATGAAAGTGCTTTGGCACCATCTCAAAAGGGTTTCATGCCCCATAATAGAGTATTTGAGCACAACTACACGCTCAGGAGGAAATTAGATACTTCGGGCACTCAGAAATGTGAATTCTTAGCAGCTTGGCTGGACTTCTCCAATGGTTTCGGCTCAGTCCCGCATCAAGCCATCTATGCGAATTTAGAAAACACAGGCGCTGGTTGCAAGTCCAAAAGAATTATTAAGGACATATATACCGACGCAACAATGAAAATATTGACGGGGCAAGGTGAAACAGACACAATTGATTTAAACTCTGGTGTCAAACAAGGATGTCCCATCTGTGGTCTGCTTTTCAACATCGCCATTGACCCAATTATTAAAACTATTCAAGGACATTCAGCTGATCACAGGATTCTAACATGCCGATGACCTGGTTCTACTAGCCAAAGAACCTCACGATTTACAACATATGATAGACGCAGTTTGCACCTTGGCTGCAATAATTAACTTAAAAGTAAATCCCAGAATATGTGTCAGTCTAAATCTATCTGGAAAAACTCCAATTGCCACAAGATACACCAAGTTTCATGTTGAGGAGGAGATTAAGCAACTTAAAGATGGTGAATTTGACAAGTTTCTTGGGAAGCCAGTTGGTTTTCACATCACGTCACATCTGAAACAGTTAGCTGATCTGATGGTTACTGCAAAGAAGATTCTCCAGTCGAAGTTAGCTCCTTGGCAGAAGTTAGATGCTCTCAATACGTTTTATGCATCTCTCAACTTCTTGATGCGGACTGCCCAATTTGCTAAGGTAGATTGGGCTAGGCTGGATGATGTCATCAGAGTTGAAATCATGAAAATTCTTCACGTACCTATTGAAGCAGCTAATGCCTACATATATGGCCCCTCAAAGTCCGGATGCATAGGAATTCCGGTAGTGGCAGGTGACTCGGACTCCAATTTAATTGACAATGCCTTTAAGCTCATTTCCTCCAAGGATGTTTATACTGCTGAACTAGCTCTTGATGACCTAAAGAGCGTAGTGCAAAGAAGGCTAGGAAGACTGGATGATAACGACGATATCGCTGCATACTTGACTGGAGAGAACGAGGGCGAGTTCAGGAGAAACAATAATGCCATTTCTTCAACCTGGACTCAAGCTCGCAAATCTTCTGAGAGATGTGATGTGAAATGGTCCTTTGAGAACTACAAGCCTGCGATACGGTTTGATGACTAGATCCTGCGTGGAAGCCAAAGGCATCAGTGCTGAGAACACTGAGATACATGAGCTGTCTTCTTGAGCTGCCCAGCCAGGGGAAAGCTATTAACTGCATGTCTGCTGATGCTGCAAGCTCTCATTTTATAAGAACTTTCCTCTACAGCAGATTTGTAGATTAGAGGTTCATTCATCGGGCCCGAATAAACTTATTGCCCTTAAATGGATGTCGGCATTATAAACAACTATGCCAGCGGAGCTGTAGAAGATGTGGTTATGAGAACGAAACCATACCTCATGTGATAAACCATTGCATGAGATATTCTGATATCATCACTCGGAGACATAATACCGTTTCAGTAGGGTTCGAAAGGCAGCCAGCAGTAGATTCAACATTCTGGTCGAAAATCAAACTATTGAAGGAAACTTGAGGCTAGATATCACTATCCCCTTCGATAACGGGAAGCAGGCTTTTAGTGATGCTCGAAAAGAAAAAAAAAAGAAGAGAGAGAAATACCATGACTTGGCTGAGACTCTGCGCACCAGGTATAAGGAAGTAGAGGTTAACGCAATTGTTCTTGGCTTCTTGGGTTCCTGGCATCCTGAGATTAACAAAGTTATGAAAAGAAGTTGCTCAAAGAAGTACTTAGCGCTCTTCAAGAAGTTGTGTGTGTCAGATGTCATTAGATACTCCAGAAACATCTATGCTGAACATATTACTGGTGTTCGACAGTGATCAAGTACCCTGACTGAGGTTTTGTCTGTGGGTTTCCCTCAGTCTCTCAAGGTGAATACCGGGGTAATAGATCCAAAGCTCCACAGACTTATATAACATACATAGTGATCACTGCAATATTTAATCAACTGTTTGTTTTTCTTTAGAACTTATTTGTGTTTCCTGTTATGCATTTTAGATGTTGTTTGTAAAATTAATTTGTGTTTTCTGTTATGAGTGTAATATTTAGCTCTCTAAAATTGTATATTGAATGTAGTAGATTAGGATTTGTTCATAACATTTTCTGAACGTACTGCGATGCGCTTTTGTTTTCATTTTCGTCTGCACCGCAGCCTGCACACAGCTAAAAAGTGACGGATAAACAAAATCGCAAAGAAAAACCGTGAAACAAATTTCTCATGGATGGAGAAATAATTGGTATTTGAAATGGTGACGAAGCATAAGGATATCGTGGAAAATAGGACGGAAGCGGTGAGTGTAAAAGAGACAAATATCACATGGGAAAAAAATTGGAATGGAATTTAATTCAAATGCATGTGTCATTACTAGAAACACGAAACGTATTAGCTAAGTTTAAAACGAGGAACGAAGAAGGACAAGTGACTTGAACGTTTCAAGACGGGAGGTGGACAGTGTATAATTCACATAATGCAGTGAATTATAAAATCGCAAAGTTATTAAAACCTGATGCAAAGGCGACATCGGCATACTCCTTTCAATGCATGTTCTAACCTGTCTTGTACTTCCACAGTAATTTTCATAGCAGCTTGTTTAGACAGTCTATACCTCTGTAGAAAATTTCTTCGGATAGCTCCTCAAAATAATTTCTCCTCGTAGGCCGTACTCTATTACGAATGCCATACACACGGTCATAAATATAGCAAATCGACACCAACAGCTGAGTTCACGCCCGCCATCTTGAGTATCTACAGTTGTTAAGCACTTAACATCAGAAATTTGGCTTGTTAGTTTAACAAGAGATTTAACACATGTGTTAAGCTAACACTCGTTGGTAAAATGCAATTTTTGTTATAACTATTGTTAAACTTGTGTTAAGTCTTAACATCTGTTGGTGAAATCGGGTATCTACGAAAGATATGAAATTTCACTCTCTGCCCGATTACCATGGGAAAAATTGTGAATTTAGCTTAAAAAATGTAAATTATAACAGATAACAGAATTATAATTAATAACAGAAAATATTTCGAAAGTGACTAATTCTATAAAATAGCAAAAATATGTGTTATAACGAGTTCCGTTACAGTTTGTCGGTTGTAAAATCACAAACAAACAAAATATCAATCAAAATGAGTAGAATTTCACGGGATATTCATTGAGAATTCAAGAATATCTGTTTGTGCATTCAAAGATATCAAAAATGGCATTACGTACCAAATGTCTTAGTCATTTTTAAAAATAAATCAGAACGAAATGTTTTCCGAGTAAAATTAGTTAAGCATGAGAGGCTTTCCTTTAACAGTATCCTATTAAATTCTTCGAAAGCACTGAAATTCCATACCGAATTTATTAAGAGCCATTTTAGTTTTGAATCATGCTGTTCACTGATACCTATTAAAATGCCTCCTTTTGGATTCAGATGACCTAAGAACCATATTTCCCGCAAAATCTCGATACTGGTTTTGTTTTAGGGAAAGCAATACCTTCTCTACTTATCAAGATTTTAAATAAATCAGTAGAAAAAGTGAAAGGGAATTCCAGGATATTTGTCAGAGGTAGAAAAAGTTACAGAAGGAAAGAACTACGGATCACATAGGCATTATTATTGGTATTAATATCTGAATACTTTTCATCTTTATAAAGTACTGGCTACTCAGTTATTGCTTGGGACGTCATGGAATTCAGAGGCAGTATAAGGCAAACAGTTTTATACATTTAACTATTGCCATTCTATTTGAACCAGTGGCGTAGATAAGTGGCTCTGCAGGAGGTCTGTGTATCTCTCGAAATAATTATAACGAGAGTCATGAAATTGCCTATAAGACCTGCTGTATGAAATCCTGTTTTTAACCTGTGTTTGGATAATACGAGAGCTGTTCAATAAAGAATGATCATTTTTCTTTTTGACAACGTACCTTTACTCATCCTCATAATTTTGATGGTCCTTCTCGAAATAGTCTCCCCGGAATGCGATGCACTTTACCCAGCGCTTCTACCAGTCTTCAAAGACATGCTGGAAACCATTTTTGAGAGATCCTTCAAAATCGCATCCGCATCCTTCACCACTGTTTCTGATGATGGACAATGTCTCCCACGAAGACATTTCTTCAAGTTAGGGAATAGAAAAACGTCACATGGGGCCAAATTCGGACTATAGGGAGGGTGAGCGATGCAGTTCACGTTGATTTTTGCAAGATGTTCAGCTACAACATTGGTAATATGCGGCTGCGCATTATCGTGGTGCAGCATCCAGCTTGCTTCACGGAAATGTAGTTTTTTGCGCTTGATATGGACTTGCAATGTTTTCAGGACATCCTTGTAGTATTGTCCAGATACTGATGTGTGTGCAGGTACAACATATTGATAAACCATTCCATGAATATCAACATAACTTTCCCAGCAGAAAAAACCACCTTTGCTTTTTTTTGGAGGTTGGTGATGAAAGAGATTTTCACACTGAGCTTTGCTGTTTGCTCTCAGGATCAAAATAATGTAGCCAAGGTTCATCAGCAGTAATTACGTTAGAAAGAATCGCCGGTTCTTCCTCTAACATCAACTGTAACTGCATGTTACCTCCATTGAGGCGGTAGGCGAACCTGAACATGTCTGAACTTACCTGGTTCTCACAGCCGAGAACCAGGAGTACCAACAATGAAACTACCACGGCGTGTTTGCTTCACATTAAGCTAACATAGTATAATAAGTTTAAATTTTAGTGCGAAAAATTATGATCGTAAAAAATTATGATCATTCTTTATTGAACAGCCCTCGTAATTCATACTTTTAATATTTTACTGGATATTTGGTCTTAATTGTTTACAGAAGTTTAAATTTAATTCCAAGTTAATAAAATGAAGCTACCGCAAATTATAAAATCTTGGAAATTTTTACAAATGTAGATGCGTTCATTAGACTTACTATTTACATTGGCTTGGCTTAGGAAAACAGCATAACTCTTACAGCGCTACACGTAAACATAAGACTTTCATCACAGTTCTACAAAGTCCGGACAACTTCCATGGTCGCCAGTAAATATTTCAAACTAAATTTAATTTAAAATGCACGCTGGAAGAATAAACTGTTTTGAGAGAAATTTGTAAAGAGTGCCAAAGTCCAAACTGACCTAATCTACATAATTATAGTGGTTATACTGAAACACATCAGATATGGGAAAAAACGAACAAACCTGAATATAAACTAATGATATTATATGTAGCTAAAAGCTATAAAATGTAATAAAAGTAGTAATATTGCCACGTATACGGTTGAGGAAGACTTAGGAACATATAAAAATGTGGAATATTAACACTCAGTCCTCATTTCTGTTGACTTGATTCACTTGCACATTCTAATGTCCTTAATTCTGCTGACCCAAGGGAACAGCATTTTGTCATGGTTCTCATGACCTTAGCTTATGACATCAGTTTCCTGTTTACTCATATCGACCACGTACAAATGGGCGGATGGAACTGTGCTGACTAAAGCAATCTGAATCACGTAGACGTCGAATAGCAGGATGCCTTTGAGGAATATGATTATGCTTAGCTTGGTAAACGCCTACTTAGCTTCTTGGAGTAAGAATGCCGAATTGGTAATTTGTCGGCATCTTGAAGGCAACAGTATTTAAAGACTGCGTATTTTGGCAGTCGGGGCTCATTCACGTCACGGTCATTTTGGTCTAGACAGTTTATTATAGTTTAGAATCTCCTGGAGGTCAGGCTGATCTTAGATTCAGATTAGTCATGCCGCCCTCCCGTGACGGCTATTCTACACCAATCATCCTATAAGACGTCTACACAACTCCAAGGTAAGTCATATGGGTCTTTAACATAATAAGGTATCTGGTAACACTATTTCACCACTAAGTCTCCTAAAGACTTAGGGAGTACTTTGTGCCCAATATTAGGTTATAGTAAATTGCTATATTATAGAACTCTGTGCTGTCTCTATTTATCTCTACTTATCTCTAATGTAGTTCCTACCTGGCTCTACCATATTGTTCTACCATCTGCCCCCATAACTTTCCAGCTATGCTAAGAGGGCTGTTCAATAAAGAATGATCAATATCCTTATTTATTTTATTTTGACAACGCACCTTTACTCGTCCTAATAATTTTAATGTTTCTTCTCAAAATAGTCTCACCTGAATACGATGCACTTATCCCAGCGTTTCTGCCAGGCCTCAAAGACATACTGGACACCCTTTTTTGAGAGATCCTTCAAAATCGCCTCCGCAGCCTTCACCACTGCTTCTGCTGATGGATAATGCCTCACACGAAGGCATCTCTACAAGTTAGGGAATAGAAAAACGTCACATGAGACTAAATTCGGAATATAGGGTGGGTGAGGGATACATTTCACGTTGAGTTTTGCAAGATATTCAGCAACAACTTTGACAACATGCGGCAGCATCCAGCCTTCTTCATGGAAATGTGGTATTTTACGCCTGATATGGACTTGCAATGTTTTCAGGACATCCCTGTAGTATTGTCCACTTAGTGATGAGTGTTCAGGTACAACTGTCTAATGAACCATTCCATGAATACCAAAGAATGAGATGACCATAACTTCCCCAGCAGAAGCAACCACTTTTGCTTTTGGGGGGGGGGGGGTTGGCGATGAAGGAGATTTCCAAAATGAGGTTTGCTGTTTGCTCTAAGGATCAAAATGATTTTGTCAAGTTTCATCATTAGTGATTGCGTTTGAAAGAATCTCCGGTCCTTCCTCCAACATCAAATTTAACTGCATGTTACCTCCATTGCAACGGTGGGCGATACTGAACGTATGTGAACTTAGCTGGTTTTCACAGGCGGGAACCAGGAACACCAACAACGAAGCTACTACGACGTCTTTGTTTCACATTAAGCTAACAGAATCTAATAAGATTGAATTTTACTGCGAAAAATTTTGACCGTAAAAAAATTATGATCATTCTTTATTAAACAGCCCTTGTGCTAGCGACATAGTCCACAGGGTCCACAGAGCTCAGAGTTACCAAACATTCATTTTTCAGGATAAGGGAAACCCCTGGAAAAAGCTCATCCAGGCAACTCACCCTAACCGAGATTCGAACTCGGAACTTCTTCAACGTGACGTACACACGCTACCACCACGCTACCGAGGCGGGCACATAGTAGATTGAAAACCCTTTTGGTATACAATTTACTCCTTAACGGAGCATCATCAATGCCGAACAAAATATAAATGTGATTAGGTAGGTCTCCAGATAACTGCAAATAATAAAAAGCAATCGCTAGTAAAGAATGAGACCAACAATATGTTATCTGTTGTCAGAGACTTGAGAAAAATCAAAAGAATAAAAGATAACAGAGAACGCTATAGTAAACTTTTGTTCTAATAGATGCAGGAACTATAGAACATAAAAATTACTGCTGAAGATGAAAGAAATGGTGTATAAATCTTTAGAGGACCGCAGAGCACTAATTCCATGAAAGTTGCAAATTGTTACGGTGGAAAAGTTCCGTGATGTGACAGTTAACAAGATCCGGAAACACGCTGAGATATATGTGCTTATATGATATATATCCGCACATGCCAGAAACATCTGAGCTGAGGTATTAAAACTCTATGAGGTGTTAAAATATATACTTAATAAAAAAAACTTAATAAAGAAAAAAAAACATTAAAGAAAAAATCAAATTGTTAGATTAAATTCTTATTCTATTGTAATAACCTTATTGATTGGATATCATTATTATTTAAAAATTGTTTTAAATAAAATTTGGTTAATAATGTTACGATAAAAGGAATTTCCTCATAAATATAGAAGTGATTAGTGCAGAACTAAGTAAAGTACACTAATCACGCGCTCCAATAATAAAAGAAACACTTTATTGCAATATGATGTACTGAATGTAATTTAAATCAAGGAGTCTTTCCTGAGAATTTATGAGGAAGGAACAGATAAGCTTGAAAGAGGAATAAATTAAAATTGCATAAATTAACAGCAATTCTAGATAAAAGTATTGCAAAAGTCAGAATTCAAAACAGCGGGATACTGAAGAGGGGTATCGTAGCTCCCGAGCAAAGGTGAAAAAGGTATCAAATAATTATCTTAAAAAAGAGAATGAACCATATAACTTAACGTGTTAAAATGAAATAAGGAAACCTTTGATTTCCGAAGGGACACAAACAATACATACAATCAGCTCTAATGTTATCTACGACAGTGTCAGTGCTCACTAATTATTTTAATTGGGCTGACTCCAACACATGATACAGACTTCTAACACCGCAACAAGCATTTCCAATGCTGGGGGCTAAAACGTTGACCGCCGCGCACCAGATGTGAGAGGTGCAGTACCCATTGGAAGCTCATACCTTGTCCGTGCAGCCAAGTGACGCTCACTGTTTTGGCCAAATAAACTAGAAAACCGCGATGATGTATGTAACTTATGCCACTTCAGTTAAAAATAATGTACCAAATAATGGCTAAATTTAATACCAGGAATGCTAATGAAGCTATTCTCTTTTCCACTGATAGTGATGATTAAATTATTGTTTATTAAAAGGAAATTATATCTATATATATATGGAAAGCTATATATGAATCGAATAACATAGTATAAAGGGCAGTGATGACAACTAGATCTAAAGGTAAAGTGACGGCATTTATTGACAATTGCAGTAGAAAAAGTATATAAATAAAAAGGTGGGAGATATTTATGTATGGAGGTAATTATTATTAAATGATACCGGTGAATGAAAACTATAACTTTAGAAGGAAATAGTTTAGTAATAACATATGAAAATTGTAAATGACCATTTTATAACGTAGGGGAAAGTAGTGTAATGGTGCTCACTTAAGAAAAATTGTTCAGCAACCTTAAGTGTAATTACAGAAATCACTTTTAAAGCAATAAATTGAAAGCTACATGAATAGGCTCTAGAAACGAATACATATCAACACATTTATTTAAAGAGAAGAGTCGAGGGGTATTAGCCGCCATGTGCGGTCAATGACGCTCTAAACTTAATAAACCAATTATTTATGCAATAATCGCATTTATAATTATCTGGTGAGTCAGGTCCACTTAATTCCTTATCTGCCAATTCAGAGCAGGAGACACAACGGAACACAGCTCGTTATTTTGTCCAAATTCTTCAAAGTAAACAAGATATCTTTTGACACAGGTTCCAAATCGTCAGGTTCATTACATATATTTAATCAGTTGAGGAATTTAATTGGTAATCTTCGTCACTGCAGCTATCAGGCAAAGTAATTTTCCTTCCTGTTTTTCGCTTCTTGAGATTCTTCTTTTTGGCCTTTTTGGTACCATTCCTTTTGGTCCCAATGTTTTTGTGCTTCCACTTAGGGAACGCCGTTTCTCTGCTTCTTACAGTTGTTCCTCCACTGGAAATTCTTTTAGAACCTGAGACCTCACATTATTTGGCTTACGTCGAGTAGTCATCTTGGAAACCTTTGAGGGACCTGGAATGGGGGAAATGTCTGCGACGGAAATTTTGGTAGAGCTTTTGTGCTGCTCTGGGTCTCTTGAGGCAGAAGTGATTGGTGAGGAAGGGACAGGCCTAATTCTGCTAACTGGAACAACGAGTTGGTGGAGTACTCTGATATTGTTGGTTCCGTGGATGTAGAACTGGTTGTTGCTGAGTTTATGTCCAATACAGGGTTTCTTAAGGAATAGGTCCACTAGAGGATGTTTCATGATTTTCATCCGCAAAAGAAAGTGCCTGTTATTCTCTGGTTGTTGGCCAATCGGTAATTGTAAGTTTTCTAGGGCCATAAAATCTTCATCACTGAACTGATCTGGGATGAGAGGCCAAATACCTGAGCTGCTATTTATTTGTATTATTGTATGAAATTACAGAAAAGTAACAAATCCCAAATCACTTTAGATCATCCGTTGGATGAAATAATTCTAACATTCAAGTATGTTTTGGACTGTGGCAGTAGCATGCTGATTATAGTTGTCAGGATTGAGCGCCATTACTTGCCGAGGACATGTTGGATTTATCGTGAGAATCACGCTTCAAATGCAGGACCACAAGTTGGAAAAAGGTATAAATCGGTAGCCATAAATAGAGACTGTCAAATTATGTACTTTATAAAACATGTTTAGAAATCTATTATGTTTCAGCTTGTAATGATCTTGGTGTATCAGCATAAAGAAATTCACACGCTTCTTCTCAATAAGCCCGTATATACTGCTCCACGGCGACGAAACTCCTTCTGTGCGTTACCTCGAGTGTCCTCTATAGGTCAGCGGTATGCAGTACCTGTTAGAATCATTGTGTCTCAAGAATATTACATGAACGTCATTGTCCGCCGAGCATGAGGTGATCCGGCCGGTTGCGAACCACGTCGAGCTCTCCCTTGTGCTCAACGCCTCACAATTATGGATTGGTGGAGGGCGAATTTTAAGGAAAGGGAGATTGTAATCGGTTCGAGGTGACTTGTAGCCCCCGCTACTCATCTGTACTTCAGGAGTGGGTGGGTCCTGACTGGTTGTAGGTTGAATGATAACACCTCGAATCTGGTAGACAGAAGTTTATTGTTATCCTAAGGCTCCTTTGCTCGCCACCGTAAAGTCGTCGTCGGTGTGGTTGCTGTGTTTAGTGTCACTGTCAATATTGTGATGTGAACCGCAGAGGCAGTAGTACTGTGTAGTCGAATTGGATATACTTACCGTCTTCCCTATATATTACTCTTTGTGCTAACTCTCACTGGAGAGATTGTTAAATACTGCACTTTGTCTCTGTGCATGGTGCGGGAGTGTACTTCTTACGCGGCGCCCAATACGTGTCCGTCTCACATAGAACTCAGGACCGAAGTGTTCTTTCTAGCAAAACCTACTTTCCGCCATCACCTTTTATTACCCCCACTCCAGGTATTTCTCGGAGTTTGCAAAATCACATGAACAAATATCAATTTTCTATTGGCTCTTAACTATCCCCACTTCAGATCAGTGTTAAGAATTTCCAGTTTCGAACCTGATATCAGAGAAGCTTTCTATAACGGTACGCATGCAATAATTTATGTGAAATCATGCGTTCTGCGCGTCGGTCAAAATCTTACAGCCTGTTGTCAGAAGCACGCATGGGATTTTAACAATGGGTTGGTTTCCGACTGGAAGGCACCAAATTGGTCTTGAGGGCTAAACAGAAAATAGAGTAGGGTTGTTTTTTTACAGTGATTGCAAAGGGAGTGTGCCGACCTTCGCAGAGTGGCCTTATTACTGTGACGGTCTCCGGAGTGTAACCTAGCATTATGGCATATATCTATTCTGGTATATTCATTTATTTATATTTATAAATCTATCATTTATTTATATTTATTTATTTATTTGTTTGTGTCAATGTCTTTCTGATATCAGGTTATCAGTCGTCTCAGAGGCGCTACGCTGAATCTAGGGTTCCTAGTACCCCTTTGGTTCGGGAGAGCATTAGGTACCGCTCTTCAGTTCGTGAGAATCCCAACGTGGGCCGCACTCTGCCTCGCCCCTTTCGACCGCAAGGCGGCCCTCGTTCGTACTTCCTGCATCTTAATCACAAAGGAAGACATTTGGTCGAAATGCGAAATCCTCCTTCGCATACTCAAATCCAATCATTCCTCATGTTACTAAAAGCTAAACTCAACGTCAGCTTTTTAAAATGTGGATAACCATGTTTTGATTTTGAAGTCCTATGAACCTTGCCTAACCAATTGGAAATTCAAACAATAAAGAATATTTTGGAAATCATTAAAGCTACAATAAAACCGTATATTTGACGTGCCTAATTATGCATTTTAATGTATTCTACAGTTTGTATTTGTAGCAAGATATTGTCTATTTTTTTACGTTTGTCTATTATACAAAAGTCATTTAGAATGAAAAAGACATACAAAATATTCCCAGAAAATTTGGATTTGTGAAAGCATTTAAAAGATATGACATTTCTATTAAATCATTAGAGCAGTTTTTGGATAATAATAAATGATATAAGCATTTTCATTCACAGCTTAACTTTATATAGGGTTCATCTTGAAGATCTGCGTGTACCATCCTTGGAAGACGCTGAATTTAAACCCTAAGTTTAGTATTTAACTGACTATTGGTTTTCCAGTTACGTTTTCGCATACAGAAAGACGTACAACCATTTTTTTTCTAAAATGCTTTTTCTTTATTCAGAGGATTTCAAAACGTGTATTTGTGACATAACCTCGAATATTTGCTGTAATGTAATACCATGTGTTTGCTATAGAAAATCAGTAGAGAATGTAAAGTTTCGTATTAAAATATGCACACGAAGAAGTCTAGTATCCTTTTGTATTGGGCATCCACAGTAGCATGAATTTCACACAAGTTTGTATTGCCCGTTTCGGTGGAGTAATGCAGTTGGCTTCCATTCACTTTAAGTTTTATAGAAGGAAGCACAGAAAAGAAAACGTCGTGGGTTGACAGACATTTTAGTACAAACTTTTACTCTTTTGGATGCAATGAATATCAGTTTCCTTCGTCTTCTACAGTTCTTTGAGCTCTTATTGGATGCCGTATTTATTGGTACCGTTCTCCTCGCAACGTTAGCCAACTGTCGTAATTCAAATTTCATGCCTCCAAATGTTGAGCACACAATAGTTCTCCCCTACATTACGGAACTAAACAATAACTTGACTATAGCATTTTCTGGTTTGTAAGGATTTTTGTTGATATCGAGAGACTTTCTTGTCAGGGCTTCCCTTTGGTGAAGCAACTGTAAAGTTTTTGCTTGTCAAGCGTTTTATTTATTACAAGCAGCCCGTAAATATTTTACTCATTGATTTTTGTTACTGTCGATTCATCCTTTGAAGGAAGAAAAAAGAATGGATGTTCATTAATGACATCCGCGCTCATTAGTAGGAGCAATTATTTTCATGCCAAAAGGGAAAATATAAAAACGAAAAATATGTTGGTATATTATTTTGTCTTTATTTGGGAGGGTATGCTGAAAGTGCTCCAAAACATGCAGACCTTCGTCAAGTTCAGCAACAGTGACAAAGAACTTGAGAATACTTCGTTTTCTGTCTGTAATTTTTTTTCTGAAAATGTTACATTCATGACTGTACAAACTGAGTTCTAATGTAATAGTGGTGGCTAATGAATTTAAATGGCTTTTATAATTATAAGGTAAGTAAGACCTATAAATAGACCGTAATTTAGGGTAAGGATTTACTACTGAAGTCAGCTCCTACTCCATCACATTGTCAACATATAGATTATTAGATAATTAAACCAAGGATAAGGAGTACTTTTGGAGTGATTAAAAACGTTTTATTTGGCAGCACTTGGTGTATCTGAAGGGAGAATAAATTAGTTCTGTTCTGTATGAAATTATTATACAACGATAGTGGATGATTTCGGTTATTACCCCTTTATCTCATTATTTTAATTTTGTACCCCTGCGGTTACTCTTAATAACGAGTACAAATGATGTCCGATAGCCGTTCAAATTTCATATTTTTGACAGTTCGGAAAATTTAATATCGTTGAATTATAAAATGGAACATTCTATTTATAATTGTATCCCATTACTAATTTATATTTCTATTCCCAATTTAATCGTTTTATTTTAAAGTAACCGTCCCCTTTTTCTAAATTACAGCAACTCAAAGTTTCACATTCAGAGAGAAAAGACTAAAATAACACAATGGAAACATCTAAATGGCAGCCTTTTAAAGTTATTTAAAAATGAAATGTATGAATTAATCAACAATGTCACCCGAACGTCGGAACTCCCTATAGATCCGGCCGGCAGTAGGGCCAGAGGGAAGCATTTAGCCCACGCCTACCATTTGTCTCGTGTCACTAACTGAAGGGATGATTAGGAGAGCGGCGCAAGCCCTGTACCGTCTCTTTCCCCACGAAACCTCTGGATAATTGTGCGATCCGCGAACCTTCCAGAAACGGCGATCTTCCCTATATAAGGCCTGTAGTTGGCGAGTAGCCGTGAGGAGCGCCCAGTGAGGGAAGGGACCGGAACACTGTGTACGTGCATCGGAGGAGTTGTGCGTAGTTACGAGTGCAGAGTGGACCAGTGACAGACGAACTTGTGAATTGTAATTCTGTGCACTACGCAATTCTGTATAATTGGCAAGTGTTTCAACGGTAATTCGGTGGAAATAAAGAACATTTTGAGTTTGTGCAAATGGACTTTTAATTTCACGAACCCACAAAGTTACAATAATAAAGGCATATTAATTTGAAAAATTCTAGGTATCGTTTCCAAAAACAAGTTTTGAAAATTGAAGGATTTTGCAAGTGTGTGTCATTAGCGTTCACAACAATTTGTTTAACTATTTACTAAGAAAACGGATACTTAACTTCGGAAATATAACCGTAACGTAAGAAGCATACACTTTCACTCTGTTCTTAAGCGAAACGTTATGACATCTTCAGATGGTAGTTTCCTACACAAGTCTCATGTTGCAAACAAACTGCTATTCTTAGTATTCACTTCAATAAACCTTTATTAAGTAACAAACCTTGTCTTTCCAAATAGAAGCAGAGCTATTTTGCTCGTACATTTTTAGTAATGAAGTCCGAAATTAAGTAAAGGCCAGGAATATGCAAACACTTATTCAAATTCCTTTTCTGAATTGTGAGGTAACTTCAAATTGTACACAGCTTATTATAAAATTTCAATTTAAGTTTCCTGTTGATAATGGTACTTCTATTGTTAATAGAAGTTTTTCCCAGAAAAAGAAAATTTTTCTCTGAGCACCATACTCCAATTTTGAATTTATATAAATTGGAGAGGTTTTCAAAATTTTACTTAATGTTGTGTTAAATGTCTTAAGCTTGATCACAGCTGTTTAAAACTCCGAATGTGAACTTCAAAGATTTGGCCTCAACAGATGATTACACTAGTCGAAAAAAATGAACTTTTTTTTCTTTCACAAAAACTAAAAGAACATTTTCTAGAGGTATTTTTATGCTGAATTCAAATATAATTTTAGCGTTTTCCCATCGCGCAGGAGTTTAATGTGACTTTTATTTGAGTTTTTATAATATTCTAAATCTAACTCAAAAGTATAACTCCTCATTCTGACTTACCCAGAAAGTGGTAGATAGTGATTTTGTGGCATATTTTGCATCTGGAACGTCTCTCTCCTTGGTCCAACAGTAGTCAGCCAGCATATTGGAACTCCACTTGCCTTGGTATCTTTTCTATAGTAGAAATGTGCTGAAGAAAACGATCACCCTGCTCATCGCAGACAGCTCCAAGGTTTTCGGGGAATAAGTCTAAATGAGAGTCCAAGAAGTGAATTTTTAAAGACACGCTGCATCCTATAGCTTTATAAGAATGCAGAATATCAGTCACTATGTCACGATAATTTTCTGCTTTATAGTTTCCAAGAAATCTGAAACAACAGCTTTTCAAAGATTGCCGCGCTGCTTTCTCCAGTGGATGTAACAGTGCATCAAATGCTCATCACCCATTAATGACCAGATTTGTGGTCCTATAAAAATTCCTTCTTTAATTTTAGCATCACTGACTTTGAGTAATTTGGATTTCACGTACAAGAAACCATCAGACTGTTTATCCATAGCTTTGACGAAATTTTTCATTGCTCCTAACTTAATATGCAATGGAGGTAATTATACTTTTTTAGGATTCAATAAAGGGACATATGACACATATTTCACATTACATTCACGTTTAGGCCATGATGCTTTAAAAACAGGAATTTAAATTCTGCTTTAATTGCTTTTAATTCCTCCCAACAGAATCGTTGGTATTCCAATCTTGATAAAATTCAATATGCCTTTAACTCAGCTCGTCACGAGTCCCATAAACTCGTTCCGTTTACTCTCCTGTGTACCTATTAACCTAATTCTGCCCTGTCTAGTTTATGGTCCTTAGTGGACTTTCTCCCTGATCAAGTTTCGCAACAGAAGGTGGCCCAAAACTGGAAGAATGCGTTTAAAAACCTTAAATTAGCTTGGCAAAGGAGGAAAACCCGACTGAGAGAGAAAGCTAAGAAATCTCCCTTCAAGGTTGGCTCTAACGTAATGTGTCGCAACTATCCTATTAGTTCACGTATAAACAAATTTTTCGACAAGTTGGCGCCCCGAAATTTTATGTTATCCTGAGAATATGCAGAGTCGTATCTTGCCTGTTGCAGCATGAAGTTACCAAGCACTAGCTCAGGACCCACAACACACAGCTGAAATTATTGAATTAATTGTGTAAGCTGGCCACCGCTCTTGTTTTAATTTCCTTCTCTCCCTCTCTAGTTTGGGAGGGGGTGCTAATTTGGGTCATATAGGTTCAGCTGTGAGATCTATTCCCTGCGTGCTCTCGCTGTCTCCGTTTCTCACGGAGTTTAAGGTTTGTTTATAATCATAATTGTAAATAGGTTTTCCGCCCCTAGTAGCCAACTATCTCGAAACAATCATCTGTAGCAGCTTGTTCAATTAAGCGTTTAAGTTTCGGGTGATTCTGGCTCCCCTTCTTCTCTTTCCACGCGACTCTCCGTAGGTTCCGTCCGGTACTCGAGGCTGTGTTCCGATGCTGCCCTTCCAGTCGTTTGTGTGTGATCCTGTTTGCGAGCCTGCCCTGGGTGTGCTCGTCTCCTCGCGCAGGAGCGTTACCGTCACCTGGCTCACCTTTGCACCAGTGGACCTTCGTCGTGGTACCTCCGACTGACGCTTCTTGGCCGGCCCCAGCGGCCGCTTTCCTGTGAGACACCATCCTTTCGTCCTGTCGCACTTACTGAAGCCTTCCACCATCGTGCTCTGCAGCCGAGTTGAAGTGTGGAGCGGCTCAGATGGCCTCGAAGCGGTATTCTAGGTGAATACAAGGAGCGAGTTATTCGGTGGTGGGAAAATTTGACGTGATGCTCAATTATCTAAAGATTGATGTTCCCTCTATCTACGAGTCCTTGTTCGGGCCTAGGCTCGGCGCTTATTCCCGTGCAGTTGTGCGCCCTTAAATACATCAATCATAATTCATCATCATCGGGCCTAGGATGTCCCTTCCAGGGGTAAGTTTTCTGGGACTTGTGGGAGCGGCGTACTGAGTAACCTGACGTGTGGGCTAGTGGAATCGAGGCCTTCTGGGTCCGTCGTCGTTTCTGGAAACCCGTTTTCGAGTTCCTTTCTCCCTTCGTTCTTTCCTTTCCTTCTGTCCAGTTCGCCGCTTAGTGGCGTCTTTATGGGGAGGGAGTCCGCACCGAGTGTTCCCCGGTGTTGTCTTTGCCTTCCCCAGGTTACCACTTGTTTACTCTCGTTTAGGGTGAACCTGGGTAAGTTTCGAATGCCTTTTAGACCTTCCTTGTTGGGCTTACAGTAATACAATTTTCAATCATTTTGGTTACGCTTTCCTTATCGTGGGAGTTCCTCCAGTTATAGTATACATTAGGTTGACTTAGCTATCATTCTTGTTTCTGCTCTGGTGCCACACGTGTTTGTCCATATATTTAACTGCATTTTGTTTATGGAATTCTCGGGTTTCGCTGTGTACGTTTCAGTTAATAAGGGGGAAAGGTAATTCATAGGGATTTGGCTTCAAAGTCCATATAGAGTGATATAATTTTGATAGTTATATTTTATATAGAATGGTTGTACAATACCTTTTTATATTATACCTTTTTATGTAGAATTTTATAGAATTTTATATGGAAATTGGATAAAATCACGTTTTGTTTCTTTTGTTTAGCGAGTATTGGCTTAGTGCAATTACTACTTTTGTATCTTACCTTTTTATTAACGGCCTTCCGCCATCTTATGTCCGTAAGATGCACATTCGCTACAAGGTCTGTCACATTTGATTTGCTATAGCAGCGGTCTAATTTTGTTGTTTACTTATTCCTGAATTCTGGCTGTTACGCTAATTAATTCTGTAAATTCTTTTCTGTTAATCAATCGTTACAGGGGCAGATGTATATAGTGCATTTATTCTGTAGTGTTCAAAAACATTGTCTCATTGGTTTTGTTTCTTACATTTCTAACCTTCTATTTCCTTTTGGATTTTAGTTCCTTTAGCTGTAAGGTTGCAAAAGATGCAACAGCCAAAAAGAAAAGAGACTGAAATTTTGTATATATATTATGTGCATGGTGTTGGCCAATTTCAATAAATACTTGTTGCATCAGGAAACTGGTTGTTCTCCTGTGTTCCTTCTTACAGTGAGAGGATCCTTATGTTTACTTCCTTACGTCACCTGAGATTGTTTTGCTGCTTGTGCAGTCGTCCGTGAATGGTCTGGACTCAAGTGTCTATGCTTAAGTTGAACAGCCACATGGCGGAAAATGTGACAAATGTCT
The DNA here is from genome assembly GCA_030765055.1 of Mantis religiosa. Lineage (NCBI taxonomy): Eukaryota > Metazoa > Arthropoda > Insecta > Mantodea > Mantidae > Mantis > Mantis religiosa. The sequence continues at coordinate 293,363,457 of CM060948.1, read as the reverse complement.
TTGTCCAAAAGAGATTGACAAGCTTTCTAATCCTGTCACTGCTAGTAGAGTAACTTCAATAAAAGTACCGGATTTTAAATGAAAGAAAATGTAAGATCCTATTTGTGCGTGATCCTAAAATGGATACTTTTGTTGAGGTATATGAATATTTTCATTCACAACTGATACAAACCATGCAGTATAATAAAGATTTGGAAAGCCTGCAAATGCTCTTAGCTGTTAAGTTTAAATACCCAGAGTTTGCTCGAGAAGCTCTGCAATATATATGGGGCCCTAACAACAGCGTAGATCCTGAAAGATATTTTAATAAATATAATTTGATTGGGAGTTACAGGAGGACTCGAATCACAACAGAATGTTGAAATATATTTACAGCTTTCATTCAACAGCATTACTGAATTATAAACTTGTGAGTTATGACGTAAGCTAATTTTGTGTTTTTTTTTCTTTTTATTGTGCTAGCATTACATCGTTATGGATTTATCTCTTTTGTATTATGCAGTATGCTTTAGCCTCTATCAGATTGCTTTATATTTATGTGTATTGCTTTAACCTATACTAATGTAAAATAATTTGACACTTTATGCACTTTTAACTCACTGTCATTAATAACCTTCCATCAATGTGTTTTAAATATCATATAAATAATATTAATAATCATCACATAAAAATTAACTCAAATTAAACATTTTTAAAATGCTATAAAATGCTATATTGCAAATGTATAAATGCTATAAAATGTTAAATTTAAAAATAAGAATGCTAAACTTCTGATTTCCAAATGCTAAATATCGCTACCCATGCTTATGAGTATAATTATAACACCTTAGGGGATTTCGATTATAAGCCTAAATAATTGACAGGTTTGTTAATTTTTCCATTTATTTATGTTTATCAGGAAGCTGCGGAGGATTTCGGTGACTACTGTGCTTTGGAAACTTCCAAGAGAAAGTGATAAAGAAGTCATTAAATGCGACGGGATTTTGGATGGCAGGCTATGGAACAGGCAGGATTCTTAACGTCTTCGGATATTACACAGTGGATAGCTTTCCCACCGACTTACCTCTCATGTTGGAGAAGTCTCTCTGAAGGTCCGTTCTTCACAGAACACAGCAGACAATTTCGGAAAGCAATACCCAAGGCTTTACCTTTCACCTTCCATCTAATTGCTGCCCCAACTAACCATTAACCCTTAGGCACGAAATGAATTACGTGTTAAGCTTATTTCGATTTTATATGTATGCCCCAAGTGGGGCGCACTCTGGAGGGAGGATGAGGTTAGAGCATACAGAGGATGCCCGACAAGAAGAAGCACTATAGTACAGAGGGAGGGATCATGCACTTTACTAGATAGAAATTCCCCGGCGGTCCAGGATAAACATCATGCCATCTACCGTGGCTCCGAGACAGTCCGGAGGCCAGTTCGGAGAACGGTGGCGCTCCCCCCTCCCAGAGAAAGGAAGACTCCAGTCAGGGTTGCACAACTGGCTCTTCCAGACGCGTTCCTGAATCGGCCCACTAGGCCACCTTGGAATCTGCCATCCGTTCCGCTGGAAGAGAAAGCGTTCACTCAGAGCATATCATCTCGCCATGCACCGCCGAGACTCCCGCTGACATTTCTACCCCGAAAGAAACCCCCAGAGAAGAGATGATGTGAAATTACAATGGAGGTGAAATGGAGGGACAGGAAATCCGAGGATGTAATTAACCTACACAGCATTCGCCTAGCGACCTGGGAAACCCTCGAAAAGAACTAGGTAGGTCGACTAAGGGAATCGAACCCGGCCCTCCCGAATATGGGGCCATTAATAAAACCGCCTGAGCCATCTCACCCGGTAGATAACGTCTTACCCCACAGAAAATGTAGACGTCTTTGAAACATATCATTTATATTAGATACACTTATTTTTGTTCTGAATCATGTCCGAGATTCCTTGTTATTCCTTCGAACATACAAATACTTACACTTTTCCTAATTGTAAAGTCATTTGTTATTTTACGTCATGGAGATGCAAACACAGTGGAATATCAAAATCATCACATAAGTATCAGCTCCAAAAGGACTTGACTATTGCTTAAATCTACTGTAAGTATTCTCTTTTCACTGTACTGAAATAGAAACTTGTAATGAAGAAATTAATATAAATGATTATTTTTCTTAATACGAAATTCAATGAAGAGAACATTTTTCTTCCAGAGTCAGCAGAGCTTGTGAATTACACAAGTTTTTGTAACTTTTTTCTATGCCTATATGCCGTCACCTATTTCTTTTCTTTCAGGTTTAACCAAAATTATAATTAGGTACATGATTCTTAGGATTAAATACTAATTATTTACAATACTTAAATGTAGTGTAAAACCATGTAAATAGGAAGGAATGAAGAAGAAGTTAAAATTAAATGTAATGATGAAATCTTAGAACAGGTGGACAGTTTGAATACCTGGGAACAATTATAAATAAGGATGGAAAAATAGAGCAGGAAATTTTAAACAGATTAAGAAGGGCCAATTCGGTCTACTATCAGATTAATAATACTATTGTGGGAAAAAAGTAAATAACAAAAGATACAAAAATTATAGTATTTAAAACAATAATACTACCAATTCTATTACATGGAGTAGAGAGCTGGACTCTCCTACAGAAACAAAAAAGCAAAATAACAGCTATGGAAATGAGATATTTAAGACGAGTTGTGGAGAAGACAAAAAGAGATATGATTAGAAATGTAACAATAAGGGAAGAGTTGGTTACACACTCCGTTAGAGAAATATTGGAAAAAAGAGAACTTAAATGGTATGGACATGTACTCCGCATGTCAGCCAGAAGGTAAAGGAATTATGGGAAGGCCACGCATGTTGTATCAGGAATACATTGAGAAGTTGGGGAAGGATGGACGGCAAACCATGACAGAAATGAAGAGAATGATAATGGACCGAGAAAAGTGGAGGAAAAGGGTAGAATAGGCTTGTACTCCATGGTTAACAGGACAAAGGAGTTAGAGAAAGAAGAAGAAGAAGAAGAAGAAGAAGAAGAAGAAGAAGAAGAAGAAGAAGAAGAAGAAGAAGAAGAAGAAGAAGAAGAAGAAGAAGAAGAAGAAGAAGAAGAAGAAGAAGAAGAAGAAGAAGAAGAAGAAGAAGAAGAAGAAGAAGAAGAAGAAGAAGAAGAAGAAGAAGAAGAAGAAGAAGAAGAAGAAGAAGAAGAAGAAGAAGAAGAAGAAGAAGAAGAAGAAGAAGAAGAAGAAGAAGAAGAAGAAGAAGAAGAAGAAGAAGAAGAAGAAGAAGAAGAAGAAGAAGAAGAAGAAGAAGAAGAAGAAGAAGAAGAAGAAGAAGAAGAAGAAGAAGAAGAAGAAGAAGAAGAAGAAGAAGAAGAAGAAGAAGAAGAAGAAGAAGAAGAAGAAGAAGAAGAAGAAGAAGAAGAAGAAGAAGAAGAAGAAGAAGAAGAAGAAGAAGAAGAAGAAGAAGAAGAGAAGAAGAAGAAGAAGAAGAGAAGAAGAAGAAGAAGAAGAAGAAGAAGAAGAAGAAGAAGAAGAAGAAGAAGAAGAAGAAGAGAATGCAGTGTCAGTAAGGAAGAAACCGATACCGAAGGGTTAAATAGTGGGTACATGAGTGGTTTTAATTTACTTTTTTAATTGATCTTAGGAGGCAGTCATGTGAAAGGCAAAGCATCTCATGCTTGTATGTCAGTATTGGAAACGGAACAGGTGCAAGAGAATCAACACAAACTTATCAGAACAGAATTTCTACAGTTTTACCACTCCTGATTTACATCACCGTTCCCGATGTTAAGAGCCGTTGGGGTTCCACTATCCCGAAAGTCGGGGCGAGTGAACCGAAGCATTGGCCTGAGAGAGGATACCAGGTTTGAGGGGCCAGCCCAACACCCGGGATGAAAACGAGAGTATTGGATGATAGTATAAGGGTGAAATGAATAATAAAAAACATGAATGATGGAATGATGGTGGGGAAACCAGAGGTCCTATCACATATCTCACTTAACTGGGCCGCCTTGGTATAGGAGCCTCGTTCATTCCATCTCAATCGACATCAAAGCTTTCCCTTCTGACCACACCTCCTCGCAAGTAAGCAATTATAAGGGTTTTCCACCTTTAAACATATGGGGTGGTCCTTCTTAATACATTCTACAAGCTAAAGCGCTGTTGCAATATTATTCATGCGTCCTCAGAAATTAGCTTAGACTGTGCAAACGTGCTTCCTTTGTGTGTTAATTAAGCTTATATTTATAGAAGTTTCATAGTGTTTTACTTAGTGTAGTTATTGTAGTTTTATAAATTTTATAGTAATTAACAATTCTTGGCGTTTAGCACTTGCGTAATTTAATTAAGGCATGGAGACCGTCGGAATCGAACCTAACATGGATATGCTAACATGGATTTCCATTCACACTTGTAATATATATCTAACAGTATTTCTAACCATTCTCGAGTTCTAAAGCGTTTATTACATTTAATTATTCTGCGAAATGTACGTGATTATTTATTTAAATTATGTTTAACAGAAGGTCCTCCCCCCAGTCAGTTGGTGAACATATTGTTGTGCTTGCATATTGTTATGAAAGCTCTGTTGTTAGAGCAACCGCACGGAGATCGGTATACCTGTGGTTCAAATCCCGGCTATGATATTGAACACTTCATTCTAACTTTACCTTTCTTAGCCATGTCGTTCGCAGTCTAGTCCAAATGAACAATTACTTTCCACTGATTTTCCTAATGTTGGTCTAAATTATGAGGAATGGGGCTTAAATCACTTACAGCATACGCACTCGCAATTAATGGTATCAACTTATCGTATAGGTATATGAGATCTCACAGTGATTTCTCCGGAAAAGTGCTAATTGAATGTTTCAGCCTGGCAGTACCTTTTCTAAAAGGTATATATACTTCTCCGTCCACTACAATAAGCACATCATTTGAATATATTTTGAAAACTGGTATCCCTCTGCAATTGTGCATTTGGATCTAGTACCACTTCAGAGAAAGAAAGGGGGAAAAACTCTAACAAACTGCAGCAGGAGGGAACACTTTAGCCATTTATTAGGACAAGCTTTCCTTTACATAATTTTAAGTACTACTGTTAATTATGGCCCCTTCTCTATGCTCAAACCAAGGGGTTTTGTTTTGTTACAAATGTAAAATGCCAGTCTGTTTTCTCCATTTTCGCTTTAAACAGCTTGGTGTATGATTGACATTTTCTGGAATAAGTGACTCATTTACTGAGAAAATAATCAATATAACCCCATGTTATTTTATGATAATAGAAACAACTTAAATGTTCCCTTCATAGTCTCACGTTGGTGTAAATAATATGGGAGTCATTGGATAAAATTATTGTGGATAAATTAAATTAGAATATGTAATAATTAATAAAATATTTATATGAAAGTACAGCTGTGAACACAGTAGATATATGAAAGGGTACAGACAGACTGAAAAATTCAATGCCATAGCCGGGATTTGAATAATTGTTGAATAATTTGAATTTTTCAGTCTGCCTGTACCCTTTCATAGTGCGTCCTACACACGGCTAGTGTGAAAGAACAATTAATTTCCATTAATTGTGCCTAATAGTGATCCGAACTATAAAGCCCGGGCCTTAAAGTACTTACAGCATAGTAAGTCGCCGTTAAGGTAGTTGTCTCATGTGTTTATGAGAACTCCTAAGTGGTTTACCGGGAGAAAAACGAGTCAGTTGGAGAATTTAAAGTCATGTTAGCACGTTGGCCATAGTAGCTCAATGGTTTAGAGCGGCTGGACGGATACCAGAAGATCCGTGGTTGAAATCCCGGCTATGACATTAAATCTTTCAGTCTGGCTGTACCCTTTCATAGTGCGTCCCACACACGGCTAGTGTGAAAGAACAATTAATTTCCATTAATTGTGCCTAATAGTGATCCGAACTATAAAGCCCGGGCCTTAAAGTACTTACAGCATATTAAGTCGCCGTTAAGGTAGCTGTCTCATATGTTTATGAGAACTCCTAGGTTTACCGGGAAAAACAGGAGTCAGCTGAAGTTTTCAAAGTCATGTTGGCACGTTGGCCATAGTAGCTCAATGGTTTAGAGTGGCTGGAAGGGTACCAGAAGATCCGTGGTTGAAATCCGGCATTGGCATTGAATTTTCTAGTCTGGCTCTAACCTTTCAAAGTGCGTCCTACACACGGCTAGTGTGAAAGAACAATTAATTTCCATTAATTGCAACTAATAGTGGTCCGAACTATATAGCCTGGGCCTTAAAGTACTTGCAGCATATTAAGTCGCCATTAAGGTATTGTCTCATGTGTTTATGAGAACTCCTAGGCTTACTGGAAAAACAGCAGTCAGCTGAGGAATTTAAAGTCATGTTGCATGTTGGTCATAGTAGCCTCAATTGTTTAGAGCGGCTGTGACGGATACTAGAAGATCCGTGGTTGAATCCCGGCCTATGGCATTGAAACTTTTCAGTATGGCACTACCCTTTCATAGTGCGGCCTACACTCGGCTAGTGTGAAAGAACAATGAATTTCCAAAGTAGATATAATCTGCATCGTGTAGAATGATTATCGTAACACAATAATTTCTGAATTCAGAAGATTGTGGATTTGCGGGTTATGCTTCTAAGCGTCCCATAATTATAATTTCCTCATATAGTGGACTGTTACGTGTATCTTCTGCAGACTATGAAAATAAAGAGGTGAAATGTGACCACTACATCGGAAAGAGATTTAACAGTTTACCACTGACGCTTGTTTTGTGTGTGTGTGTGTGTGTGTGTGTTTTGTGTGTGTGTATGTGTGTGTATGTGTGTGTGTGTGTGTGTGTGTGTGTGTGTGTGTGTGTGTGTGTGTGTGTGTGTGGTTAAAAGATAACAGTCAAGTTATCTTCGGTAGAGCAATGAAAGTCTGTTCACAGAAAGGGAAACAAGTAAGTGTATCTGTGATGTAATAACCAAGCATTGCAGGTTTACTTACGGATGTTTCTTTTGACGTCCGCGACGTTTCAATTGTACAATACGTGCCTTGTCCGCCAGTGGCGCTGATTCTATTCCTCTTGGTCCGACGTGAGCAAACAGTGCAAAGAACGCGGAATTCCTGATGCACTGAAAAAAAGAAAGAAAGGAAAAAAAGGATAGAAAAAACATCAAAGGAAAGAATGTGGTGTGCTCTTTAAGAAACGAGAGAAGCAAAAAGAAGTCCCACAAAGGATTCTGTAGACAGATATAAACCTTGAAGGTAATCACCGTTCCGTTACAACTTAAACGTTCCGATTTAAATCGTTTCCTGGAGTAGCTTTCACTTTAGCTGCTACAGACACAAACTAACCGATGACAGTTTTATCGTATTTCCTTCTATCTTTCTTTGTATCTATACATACATGTGACTGCATTATTCATTGCAAATTCTGATTTTAGATAGAAAACTGATATATGCAATGAGCTTGCATAAAGACCTCAAATTTGTTTTTATACGAGTACTTATTGATACTTGTTTAAACTAGAGTTTACTCTAGAAAGTTTACTATTTGCAAAACAGTTTCAGACTCGATGGAAACAAAATACAGTCACCGCAATGGAAATCTTTACATTCTAAGCGCAAGGAAAATCTTTGCGTACGCAATGTGCTCAGTTTGTCCTTCTCCCATCACTATATAAAAAGACGGGCAGAGCTGCAAATTAGCTAATTCTTACGTGCACAGCAGCAACTTCCTTTCATTAGCAGCCCGTCTCAGTCTGCCTCTGGTATTTGCGTACAGCAAGTTGTTTATTTGCATTGCTGTCATTGATTTTTTATTTCAGTGCTGTTTTGAAGGTGTGTATTTCTGCATCCAATACACAAAGTGGGACACAACTAGCTCATTTGGGAGGAGAACACTCCCACTTTGATTCTGTTATAGGTAGGTACCTCTGTAATTAGTATAGCTACTGATCTAAAGGTTTCAAGACAAGTCATTTTCAACCCAAAACACGCAGCAGCACCTTTGCCATGTGGCACCACACCAACTCCAAAAGCAGACTCAGTTGGTAAACTAAACACTTCTCCATGGGCCAATGGCCTTCTAAAACGTGAAGTGATAGCTAATCTATGGATTACAGCAGCAAGTTTAAAAAAGAATCATCCAGAACTGCTCAAAAATGTTGCAATCCGGACTATTCAGCATCGGCTTCTAAAAGACTAAGGTTTACCAATTCGGTGTGCTGCCAAGAAGCCTCTTCTAACTGAAGCTATGATGAAGAAAGGAGTACATTTCTGCAAAACATATCAGCACTGGACATCAGAGGAATGGCGCAAAGTAATGTGTTATGATGAAAGCACTTTCAAATTGGTCAGAGGAAAGTTCAAAAAGGTGAGAAGGCGAAAAAATGTGTCACGGTATGATTCTAGGTTTACGGTAAAAACTGTTAAACATCCACAAAGTGTGAGGGTGTGGGTTACCTCTAGTGGTAATTGTGGTAGAAGTAGCTTGTACGTTCTCCCTAAAAATGCAACAATGAAGGGAAGTAACTATTTAGAAATGATGCAACAGCATTTGGTCACATTTTGGTCAATTCATCAGTGTCAGTTCTTTATGCATGATGGGCAAAGGTTGGTTCAGAAGTTGCTAAAAGACAATAATATACCTGTACTTTACTGGCCTGGTAATTCTCCTCACCTAAATTCAATAGAACATGCTTGGGATCAAATGAAATATAAAATTGAAGAGCTGCAACCATCAAATATTAAGAAGCTGCAGGAGGTGTTGAAGCTATGGGTGGAAATGTACCAAAAATATTTTGAAAATCTAGTAGATCTGATGCCCAGGTAACTCATGAAGGTCATACAAGTTAAGGGATATATGACCAATTACAAACTGTACGGAAAAATTCAAAACAAAACTATGTAAAGCCAGTGTCTGGTCTTTTTATTACTATGTAAAGATTTCCATTGCGGTCGCTGTACACTGTGTCATTTTTCTCCAATTATACGGAAATTAATCAAGTGGAACGGAAAGGCACTTGAAGTGTAAATGTGCAATATTTAAGATTACTTGCTATGGTATATGCTGTGCTTCGAAATGTTCATTAAGATAAGGGAGCGTGTTTGTAAACGTGTATACCCGAGCGGACACCGTGTCATGGGCTACATGAAGGGGTTATACCTACCTATGTATGTCTTTCTTTCAGCATGTCATGTTCTTGAAACAGTGTATTGTATGGTTTAAGCCAGGAAAGGTGTTCACCCGAAAATCTGGTAGGTATTTTCCAAATGATAATGTAAAGTTATATTTAATGGCAAATAAGAAATACACTGTGAAGAAATTAATGCTGTTGTGTGACAAAACTCAAATTTACGAAAGTTCGAAAAATGAAGAACTAATAATGAGTACAATTTGGCTTAGTGCAAGCACAAAGAAACACTAATGTACATTGTAAAACTTCTTGATTAGTGCTGGAGGTAACTTCAACCTTCACACTATATCAAACCGAAGGCAGTTGATCTGTTTTCCAAGTGACTGAGAGTGATTTGTAGACATCCAGCATTTTTATTGTTTACATATACTCCTTATTTTACCGTTTTATTTCTTCCGTTTGATTGATACTTTTTGTACCATTTAGACATAAACACCCATGCCGAAGGCGGGACTCAAACACACCACCTTCTAGGCGGCGGAATGCTGAAGACATACACTTTAGCGACCACAGCTTCCAGCGCCGGCAGCATTAGTCGGCACATTTAAAGGTGCAAAACTTTCCTGTGACAATTTTCCTGAATTTTGTAGGTATCCAGAGGAAAATATCCTGTGGGTTGAGACAAGTAAATGTCGAATAAACCGTTATTGATTATATGCAAATAGTACCTAAGTTGTACCTTCTTCTTCAAAAGGAGACATTTTTAAAATTGGAAGCTATATTCCTTCAGAAGTTAGGAAGCCGTCTGTTCACTGCTTTGTATAATTATGAGACGACGTAACTAAAGATTTTTTAGGGAACTTCTGAGCAGAGGTTAACTTTTAGCTACACATAAAGGCTGCTGAGTATAGAAGTCACCCTGCTAATGAGCCCAGAATAAGTTCATCTTTAAGTTATGCATTATATATATAAGGATTAACACGCAATTATTATTAATGTCCATATAGGAGTTACTAGAATGGATTAGGTATGAACGATAGGAATCACAGAAATACTGTAAATATTCGCTGCCTTTGCAAACTACAAGCTCACGAGCGTGTAGGCTTTTATCATTAAAGATTATTGTGCAAGATTTATAGAATAGATAGTAAAATTATAACAATTGAATATTTAAGGAGCACAAGCCTACGTGTGAGAGTGGTATTTCAAGTGATAACGAAATTTATATTTAAAGATAATCTGATAAAATAATGTGACTTTGTGGGTTCGTGAAAGTAAACGTTCAGGCTACACACACTAAAAATTGCTCTTTATTTCCGTAGAAATTAATCTGACACTCCAGAACTACGGCACATCCACACTACAGCTTGCAAGGTCATCGACCACAAACACAGCTGTTCACGCGCACGCGTCAAATTACCGACTAGTCGCGCTGCCTCAACGCAACAATGCATTCGCGACACTGCTCCCTCCTCAAGGCTGGTCGTCCCGAACAGCACCATCGTAGCGAGCCACACTATCCAGGTGTACCACCAAAATTTTCCTCGGGGTACCTTCTGGATGCAGTAGACCACGTCGTTAATCCCCTTTAATATTCGGTACGGTCCTCGCAATGGTTGCTGAAGATTCGGGCAGCGTCCCTTGGTCCGGGTAGGCGGTACAACCAGACCAAGTCACCTCGCTTGTAGTCTTGGCTGTTGGCTTGCCTGTCGTATCGTGTCTTCATGCGGTCGCTCGCCTTCTGGATGTTCTGACGAACAATATCATTCATGTTATGGAGAGGGTCCACCAGGTTCTACTCATACTCGGTTGTTGGTTATTTCGTTTCTGGGGGGCTCCCAAATGCCAGGTCACAAGGGAGGCGTAGCTCCCGGCCGAACATTAATCTCGCTGGCATCAGCCCAGTGGTGTCGCGTGTCGAAGAGCTGTAGGCCAGCAGGAACAATGGCACCTTGACGTCCCAGTCTCATTGATGGCTGCCCACGAACTTCCAGAGATGTTCTTCAAAGGTATTAATGTATCTCTCCACCATGCCGTCCGAGTGCGGCTGTAGGGGTGTTTGCGGATTTTGTTCACTCCAAGTCTTTCCAGGGCTTCCTCCGTCGGGTTAGACTCAAAATTGGTGCCCCGGTCGCTGTGGAACTCTAACTGCACCCCAGGACGGCAGAACACTTGCACCACGAGGCAGTCTGTGGTCGTCTTAGCCTCCTGGTTCGGGATTGCATACACCTCCGGCAACTTGGTAAAGTAGTCCACAACCATCATCGGGTACTTGTTGCCTCGGTCGGACACTGGGAATGGTCCAGCTATGTCGACAAAAATGCTTTCGAATTGTCATCCGACGCTGTACTGCTGCATGCGACCTTGGATCCTAGTCAGGGCCGCGATCCGCCGCGCAAACGTGGCATTGACAGCACCATCTCTCAGCGTCTGCTCGGAGCCTCAGCAGGTAGTAGCGCCGTTGTAGTTTGTCTATCGTTCGGATCGCTCCCAGGTGTCCTCCTGATGTACCGGCGTCTACTTCTTCCAAGACTTCCGGGACCTTACTTCGAAGTACCAACTGCTCTCTCTTCATCTTCCTATCGGGTGATTCCCATACCCGGAACAGCAAGCTCTCTTTGGTCTTCAACGATTTCCATTGGGCCCAGTAAGACATCTACGCAGTGCGTCTGGGTACAATGTTCTCCCAGGTTGGTCTCTTCCCTGCCTCCGCTTCCCTCCAGAGTGGCCCTAAATTGGCGTCCACCAGCTGCCCCCTTCACAGGCCTGCGCTATTCCAGCAGTCCGCAGGCCGTGCCGTGACCACTCTGACAGCTGCAGCACGCTCCTTCTCTTCCACTCTTGTGCATTGGCCGCACTATTACAGGCTGGATTTTCGATATATGACATCTGCGTTGCTGTGGCTCTTCCCTTTATGATGTTCAGAGTTGAAGACTTACTCCTGTAGCCTCTGCACCCAACGTGTTGTCTGGACTTCCAGGTTCCTAAAGCTAAGTAGCCAGATGAGAGGGGAATGGTCAGTCCTCAGGTGGAATGGCTGACTCTACAGATACTTTTGTTAGTGCTGCAAGGTCTACTACCACCAGTAACTCTCGCCGTGTGACGCAGTAGTTCTTCTCTACCTTGGACAGCGTCTTGCTCTAGTAAGCTATCACCCACTCATGGCCGTCCTGGATTTACGATAGGACACCTCCAATGCAATGGTCCCTGGCGCTGGTGTCCACAATGAGGGCGTCACCTGGTTGTGGGAATCCCAAAATAGATGAAATGCAAAGGATATTCTTCCTGAAAAGCGATTCCAGCATCCTCCGTCCACACTTAAGGCGGGTGTTCATCCGTCAGGGGCTTGGCTTGGTGAGGCTTTAGAGGTTTTGCAATGTTGGAGAATCCCTTTATGAAACGGCGGTATTAACTAAATATCCACAGGAAACTAAGCTATTCTCTCTTATCCTTTGGCCAAGGCCATTCACTCACGGCCTGGGCTTCTCCGGGTCTGTGGCCGCTCCGGTTGGTGAGACTATGTGGCCCAAGTAGTTGACTTCCTTGCGGAAAAGCTGGCACTTGATTGCGTTTAGCTTGAAATTAGGCGCCTGCAGTCCCTGTAGTACCCTGTAGTCTTCAAATGTCTTGCCGAAGATGATGTCCAGGTATAGCAAGCAGGCATAATAAGTCAACCCCCTCATCACTGATTCCATGAGGCATTGGAAGGTAGCTGATTCGTTGCAGAGGCCAAAGGGCATAACTGTGAGCTGCCAAAGCCCTAGGCCTGTCGAGGATGCGGTTTTCTCCTTGTCTATCGGGTCCAGAGCTACCTGCCAGTAACTGGACTTCATGTCCAGAGTTGAGAACCACTGCGCACCAGCAAGCGTATCCAGGATGTCGTCAATCCAGGGTAAGGGGAAACAGTCCTTCCTGGTGACAGCGTTCAGCTTCTTGTAGTACAGGCAGAAGCGTAGCTCAAAACTCTTCTTCGTCAGCATAAATACAGGGAACACAAAGGTTGTCATCCTCTTCGATTATCCCCCTGGATCTCATGTCCTCAAGCATGTCTCGTATGGCCGTTCTTTTCGCTTGCGGTCGTGTCTAGGTGGTTGCCGAATAAGCCGGATGTCTCCGGTGTCAATACGGTGGAGCACTCAGTCTGTGCGACCGTAGTCGCAGTTATCCTGACTGAACACGCTGTTATCGTCTCAGAAGTTGTCGAACTTGCTCGAGCTGTTCTGCCGTCAGGGGGTCGGCCGCCCTCTCCAGTAAGCCTTCCAAACGGGTCCCCAGGTGTTGCATCGGCACTGGCTCATGGGTCTGGTCGATGGCTGTTACACTGAACAGGGGCTCGCACGTCCCCAACTGCGTCCCGGCCAGGACCCCATGATCGGTGTTCATTGGGTTTAACAGTCACACTGACACGTCCTTTCGGTACGGCAACAACATCCAGGCTACACAAAGTCCGTGCACAGGCGTTTTCTGGTCCAGCATCAAGTTCCTTGTTTGCTGGCCTTCCAGTCGTGCCGTCACCACCACCTCGCTTCTCACGGTGTTAACCACGTCTTCCCACAGGAGGACCCTGCATATTCCCAGGCGTTCTCCGGGTTGCCGGTGCATTATCTCTTCTCCATTGAACCGCAGGACTTTCCTGCCGACGTCGAGCGTCACCTCGTGGCTCTTGAAGGTATACAGTACCAGTATCACCTCTTCAGCCACCAGCACGAAGAACTCTCACTGACGCACGACACTCCCCCAAGGTAAACTTCAGCAGGGCCTCCTTCTTCACAGGCATGGTGTCGCCAGATACTGTCACAAGCTGGTATGGTCGTCTCGGCTTCCTCGTCGGCAAACCCCTGACTACGTCAGGTCTGAAGACTGTCACGGCTAATCCGGTGTCCACGTGCACGTGGCACGCTTTGCCTCTCACCAAATCGTCTGCGATGAGGCTGTCATCCATCCGTCGGCTGACGCGCGCAGTGTCGCTCGAAAGGATGGTGTTGACAGCGCCGACGTGCTCCTTGCCACGCTGGCCCTTTCTCTTTTCTCCTGCTGCTCTACCTAGTGTGGGCAATCTCTCTCTACGTGTCCTGGCTGTCCACACCCCTAACACACGCTACTTGGTCTTCGCGAGCGTCCTTTGGCTGGTCTTCAGTCTCCAGTGTAGCGGATACAGCTTTTACTCGATGCAGGAGTAACCGTCACCTTGTCCGGCTCCATCCTCAATGCTGCCGTTAGCACCACGTTGGTGGTTTTTGTGATCGCTGAGCATTAGGCGCTGAAGTATCTCGACGTCTCGTACCCTGTCAACGAAGATGTATATGGCCTACCGGGATGCGAATTCAGGTGGGATGTCAACCAAAGCTTTGCTGGCCAGCTGTTCAATTGCCAGGGCGAACACCTGACTGCTTCGTCCTTGACTTTAGTTGGCTGCGGTAGGATGCGGCAAAGCGGTGGTTTCTGAAGCAGTTTTCCAGAGCCTCCCAGATGTCTTTGGTCGCCGCCGCTGTCTAGACCAGGTCCAGGACCTCTACAGCCCGTCGCTGGAGGCTGGCTGTTAGCTGTGCGGGATCCTCCTCTGGTGACCACTTGTGCTTGGCCACCGTGTCGATTTGGCTGCGGAAGATTTTGAAATTTGACGTACCGTCATACTTTGGCAGTTTGACGCACGCAGATGTTGTGTCGCGTCCCAAGGCGTCGGCCTATAAATCTTTCATCCTTCTGCCGACAAATGTCCTCCACAATGGCGTTCAGGGACATAGTGTTGGTGTCGACCTTTGCCTCTAGGTTGTTAACGCGGATCACCAGCTCTTCGAGGGATTTGGTGTTATTGTCGGTCTTATCCTCTAGATGGTCAACGTGCTCGTCCACTCGAATCATCCGCTTGCCCAGCTCCGCTACGTCATACCTCACTCGAGCCTACTGTTCGTCAAAGTTTTCGGCGAGAGCCTCGTTCGCAGCCTTCGTTTCAGATAGTTCGGCCTTCATTTCCGTGGCCAGACTTTCGTTCGCTGCTCTAAATTCTTTTCAGCCATCTTCGTGGTTAGGTTGTGAATTGCCACCTCCATCTTTGCTGCTAGGTTGTTGTTAGCCATCTTCATTTCTTTCATCTCGGCAGTGAGGTTGACGTTAGCCATCTCCGTCTTCTTTGTTAATTCGCCCATCTTCGCGGTCAAATTGTTATTTACTCTCTCCAACTTCTCTAGAATCTGTGCCAATGCAGCCTCCATCGTCGTAATGTCTCACTTCTGATACCAATTGTGACCTTGTGGGTTCGTGAAATTAAAAGTCCAGTTTACAGACAGACATTTTGTTCAGAACTCTACGCTACTCTACATAAAAGGTAATATTTATTTCTTATGTATTATTTGATTCAATGTCTGTCCTGATTGCATCCTTTATCTCTTCAGGATAAAGGAGAGCTTTGTTTTATTTGACTTCCCCAATCTTTAAAATATATTTGCCAATGTTACGGCGAATCCATCACCTTAATTTAACCCAAATCATGTCCCTACCTGTTGACCTGTTTAGGTCTATCATCTCCTCCCTTATCCTTTCAGTAGCTACTCCCCCACTTGTCGATTAGGTTATCCTGGTGTGCAACAATATATACAAGAGATCAGTCTGGTCGAGGTGCCGAATCCCCTCCCCCCCAATCCAATCCTCCATTACACAAGATGACATCAATAAACATGATATGCAAATATCACACTGCATCTACAGCTGAAACAATAAAATATCAGACCGAAAAGAGCTGAAAATCTTTAACCGATGGATGAACTACTTCAGCCAGTAAATGAAGTAAAACAAGAGTTTCTTGAAGCTTATGAATTAGACATCGTCAACTTGAAGATTCTTTTCTGAAATAAATGGGGTGTTGCAGATGCTTTAAATGTGTTAGGGGCTACATGAGCGGTATTGTAGGTCCACTGAGGCATCTAGAAAATTTGCCTACATTGCAAGGAGAGGATCATTGGAAACAGAATCCTTGGAATAGAAACATTGCCAGCAGCTATTCATTTTGTTGAAATTCCTGACATAGGTGACATCCAGACCTGTTACTTCAATGGATTGTAAATAGATTTCGTCCTCAGTATGTATATGTGAAAATTGCAATCAAGCAACATCAAAATAAAGTTATATTGTTTTGGTGACTAAAGTCCATAATCAATTACTAGGCACATTAAACAATGCACCCCATATTAAAAAAGTCGTATTTTAGTTGTACGGGCATGTGGAGTCTTAAGCACCTGCTCCGTCAAAATATTGGAACACCTTAAACGTTCCACGACATGTGGAACGAAGCCAGTGACAGTAGAGTTCAGGCACTTATTAGGTACGCTGTTTATATGTCAGACTTATCGACCTAATAACCAAAATATAACACTCCATTATTTAATTCTACAGATACCACAGCTTTTAAACGATAGAAGTAGTCAATAAATTTGAATACTTTGGAGTAAGGTTCAATAACAATGGAAAGTGGGGAGCACAGAGAAGAAAACGGAAGCAAATGGAAGAGCGGCAATGAATGGAATAAGAGTATGCAAATATAAGCCAGAAATGACAACCAAATGGTTAGAAAGATTGTACGAAGCACTAGCTGAATCCAAAATGTTGTATGCAGTGGAGATCTGGGGGGGGGGGCCACAGAGGTAAACAAAACGTTGGACAAAAACTACAGAAGGTTTGTAAATAGCTACTAGGCTTACCAGGGTCAGCACATAGGGAAGTAGCTTTAGCAGAAATAGGAAAGACAACAAGAAAGGGAGTAACAATGGAAACAATAATAAAATGTTGGTATAGGTGTTTGGTTAAAGAAGAAGGGCAAATTATGAAATTATACATGAGACAGCAAAAAGGTTAGAGAACTCAAATAGTTGGTGGGCAGAGATATGAGGAATTATGGAAAAAATATAGGAATAGGAGATATATGGAGATTAGAGGAAAGGAATACATGCGATGTGGGTAAATTAGTAAAATGCAGAATAGAAGATATAGCAAGACATAAAATATGGGGAAGTCTAAACAATATGAAATCACTACAATTTTACAAGTAAATAAAAAGAAACTGGAGAAAAGAAGCATATATAAATTAGAAAGAGAGAGGAGGATTAGCATGGATGAGAACCGGAATAATATTTCTAAGGGGTATATGAGGTAGGAAGAGGGAATTTGTGAATTGTGTGAGGGAAAAGAAAGCATAGAACACAGTGTAACAGAATGCGAGGAGGTTGCAATATGGAGAAAAAAGATTGGGAAGAAAAATGGGAGAAGGTAGAGAAGAGGATAGTAGCTATAAAAATGTTAACGGGCAGAGAGGAAAAGAAGGTAAGAAGTATTGGTGAGTTCTTGTCGAAAGTAAAAGAAAAATGGGTAAGCATTTTAAATAAAAGGAAGATAGGAAGAGGAGGGGGAAGAAAGGGGCTAATTAAGTAATCAAGGAGGTATGGAGGTTAAGAGCTACCTGGCAGAGAAAAATACCAGGGTGTCATGCAAGCCAAGGTAGCAACAAGGGAAAGACAAATAAATGTAACCAAAAGTTGTAAATTGTAAAATTTCGGAATATGCACAAAAATATATCATATCATTTTACCTGGAGACCTTAACGCATATAGGACACTATGGAGCAATTCGCATACAGATCAGAGACGTAGAAGAGTGGAATCTTGAGAATAGAAAGCAATGGTTTGGTACTGCTCAATTCAAACAGTACTACAGGTGACATTCACTTTGATCGTATTTCAAGTAGATCCGTAAAAGCTATTCCTTGTTCTCTTACTCCGATCTACTTATAACAAGAAAAAACTGCTTACAAAATATTCTGTACACAAACCAAGTAACGCAACAGTATTACATGGAACCGTCATGGTAGATACTGTAATAAATTTAGGAACAATACGAATGAAACTAACAATATCTAAGTTTGTCTTGAAAACTTTCATATAAATACAATTATATCAGCTGATTTTACTAATTCCGTATTAAAACCTGCAAACTTAAGTATTCCTGCTATAGACATCGGCGTCATAGTAAGTCTTCCTAAGTGAAAATATTAAATTAATAGCGATGAATCCCAAAATATGATACAGAAGCAGAGCATCCTATAAATATAAACATGATCAAAACCTAGAAAAAAATGCATTCCAACGCTGAAAGCCATCGTTCGAAGCATTAGGATGGAAATATCTATCTCATAATGTGGTTTCAGAGAGTATGGGAACGGTTAAAGGTACAAATAAAATTGAAAATGATAATTATATTACTATTTTGTCAAACGCAAGTACTTACATCAAAATAATCTGCCCACGAAATTATGTAGACACCAAAGAAGATAATATATGTGAAATATCCACTGTCGCCAATAATGATAAAGAGTTTTTAAAATACAAAGAAAGTGTCCAGGGCCTTGACATCCATCTACGAGGGCTGTTCAATACAGAATGATCATTACCCTTTTACGGTCATAATTTTTAGCACTAAAATTCAATCTTATTATATTCTGTTAGCTTAATGTGAAACAAACACACCGTATTCGCCCCATTGTTGATACTCCTGTGAGAACCAGGTAAATTCAAACATGTTCTATATCGCCTACCACTGCAATGGAGGTAATATCAGTTAAAGTTGATGTTAGAAGAAGATCCGGAGCTTCTTTCAAACGTAATCCCTGATACTGAAATTTGACTACATAATTTTGATCCTGAGAGCAAACAGCAAAGCTTAGTGTGGAAATCTCCTTCATCACCAACCCCCAAAAAGCAAAAGTGGTTGCTTCTGCTGGGAAAGTTATGGTCATCTCATTCTTTGATATTCCCCCGTAGGGGAAGGGATCCGTCCCTTTTAGCTGCCAAAGTGCGGGCGCTACGGACCCCTAGCACTCGTGGTACCTCTGACGTTACTAGAGGAACCTCGGGCCGAACATAACGAGCCCCTCCCGCATGGGAGTTGTTCGGATTGGGTTGGTCTCGAGGGGGCAGTTGGTTCCCGTCACCCACGGGCAATTGGGTACCTCCGGCCAGGTCGCCAGGGCCGCCCGGAGGGGGCAGAGGGTTGTCTTATAAGTCCCGGGGACTAGCCTGCAGAGCTAGTAGCTGGTGAGCTAGACACTGGCGGCCCTACCAAGGTTATTTGGTAGCTGGTTCATTAAGGACTGGCGCGTATGTGGCGTATCCATATCCGTCCTGTTTGCCGTAAGGCAGACGGGGCGGCAGCTTATAAAATAGGTGCTGTCCTAATGGAAATAACAGACGAGGCCCGGGTTCCCGGTCCTACGGGGCTGGGGCTTATGGGAAGTAGACCTCGGCGAGTATTCTTTGATATTCATGGAATAGTTTATGAGCGTGTTGTACTTGTCCACACATCAACAACTGGATAATACTACAGGGATGTCCTGAATATATTGCAAGTCCATATCAGGCGTAAAATAACACATTTCTATGAAGCAGGCTGGATGCTGCACCACGATAATGCGCGGCTGCATATTGCCAATGTTGTTGCTGAATATCTTGCAGTAATCAACGTGAAGTGCATCCCTCACCCCCCTATAGTCCAGATTTAGCCCCATGTGACCCTTTTCTATTCCCTAACTTGAAGAAACGCCTTGGTGGGAGGCATTATCTATCATCAGAAGCATTAGTGAAGGCTGCGGATGTGATTTTGAAGGATCTCTCTAAAAATGGTTTCCAGCATATCCTTTAAGACTGGCAGAAATGCTGGAACAAGTGCATCACATTCAGGGGAGACTATTTTGAGAAGGACCATCAAAATTATGAGGATGGGTAAAGGTACGTTGCCAAAAAAAAAAAATTCTGATCATTTTTTATTAAACAGCCCATGTACTGATATCTAACTACAAGATTCTAAGTTTTCCAAAACTTATGATTCTCTAATCTGCAGTTTTACAAAATCTTTAAATCTGAAGATGACCAAGATCTGGATTGCATTAGCTGCCCTAGGAAACAGCCCTACAAGAAGTATCTTAATAGAAATCAATTAAATTCCACTTGAATTTCGCAGAAAGCTACTTAGTATCACCTATGTCCCCAAGATGTCAGTGAAGCCAGGACTTCAGGAGCCTTCCCAAAAGCCTTCCCGAAAAATTTTCCCGATCACTTCAATAAAAAATAAAATCGCTTCCTACTCTCTTTATCAGAATGAAAATATATTTCAAGAAAGTAATCTAGCCGTTCCCTCTAGAGGCATATTCAATACAAAGAAAATGGGCATAGGAAAATAATTCACCCTTCATTAATGCACATCAAAATGAGTACCAAAAGTAATCAACAATTCGGTAATTTTCCAAAATATTTCAGGAAAGAACAGCAAATCCGCCATATATAGAGGCTACACACACACACACACACACACACACACACACACACACACACACACACACACACATACACACACACACACACACAGACACACACACACACACTCACACACACACACACACACACACACACACACACACACACACACAGGCAATTCCAAAAGGGAAGAAAGTAATGGATGGACTATTAATATATGTGTAAGTGACGTACTACAGAACACACTGCTATTCCTTATTTCGTTGTTCATCTATGATGAAATTACAATGAATTTGCCATTAGAATGAATCTGGAAGTTATACATGTGCAACATAGTATCGGAATACATTCGTTGATATGTTTTGCACCAGTGACATTGTATACTACGTATGTAAACTCTATTTCATAAAACCAAAAACATCACTAATATGGACTCATTCCCGCCATGTTATTCGAGGAAACAAGGAAGTGTATGCTGTTATAAAACAAACATTTACTCACAGTGGATCCATTCATATCAGGTCCCTGCTACGATTAAGTTATTTTGAAAGACAGATATATAACAACGACGTGTACTGGGTTACCGAACCCTGTCAACAACCTCTGTATTTACGACTGGCCTGACACGTCGTGGTTCAGTGGTTAGACCGCTTGACTCTCACCAAGGCTGTCCGGGTTCCATCCCAGACCACCTCAAAGTGATATTTGTGATTGACAACAGGGCACTGGGACGGGTTTTCTCCGGCATTTTCTGTTTCCCCCGCCATCTCAGTCCACCAGTGCTCCATCCACATCTCACGTATCATTAGTGTCACCGCCTACGGTGTCGTATTTTGTAAAAGCAGGCGTTCAACACTACACATTTCGCCCTTGTTAGATCATTGGGAGATGATGATCCCACTAGACGATGTTCTAGACTACATCGGGTACCCCGCATGGCTTGCGGGTACCCAAGAAAACCCTGGAGCTAATCCTATCAGCAGCTAAAGCTGAGATCCACATAATTCTCCTAAGCTGCTAGGCATCAAAATTTTTCCCAACTTAAACTAAATAAAAACACCAAGATGCTAGAAATTGCATCCTGTCCTTTCAGTTCGAAGGCACAGAATTGTAACCTCACAAGATTCTTCAATCTCACATCCTACAAAATGCCTGCCTCTGTAGCGTAGATAGTAGCATGTCTACCTCACGTTCAAGACGTCCCGAGTTCGAATCTCGGTCAGGGTGAGTTACCTGGATAAGGTTTTTTCGGGGTTTCCCTTATCCTGAAAGACGAATGTTGGGTAAATCTAACCTCCATGGACCTCGGACGCATTGAGCACTAGTTCACCCATTTCATTCATCGACCGATATGACTAAATGTTGGAGGAAGTAAATTACAAAAAAAGAAAAATCCCTACGAAATCCCGAAATGAAATACCTTACCTGCGGTAAAACCTATAACGGGTGGGCACGCAGCAAAAACCTTCTGGCTACACACAGCTAGCCAGCACCTCGATCGGTCGGACACATTTCGATTGGCCTGATCCCGCAATTTAGCTGAAAACATCTAGCATAAAGACCAAAGTTTGATAACCCGTCCGAGAATTAGACGCAATTCCCCGCTCGTCAGTGAGAAGTGCCAACAAGTCTTCGTGAGAAAACGAATGACGTGTCTAACGCAATGAAAATGTAGGGTCAAGTTAAATCAAAATATTTGTGAGGATACCTTTTAGGAGTGTTACAGTTTTCTCAATTTATCATTTTACTATCTGCATTCCCTTTAAAATTAAGTTTCTTTTCTGTCATTCGTATTATTATAAACTTTTTCAAAGGAACAAGCAAATTTAAATGAAGGAGTTAAGAATAGAGTTGATATTGCATTAACCTTGTATTATTCTGTTATAATTGAACATCATATTTGCAAAACGTATCCTTATAACCACTGTAATATAGTAGCACACCATTGTTGTAAGAAAATGAATTAGGTTGCGTTGAGTCAATCATGGTTAATTCATAAGAACAATAATAAATATAATACCTGAAATAAACTTCTTCAGCTTTTATTATTCCACAGGTGTTATTTAAATAACATAACATAGACACGACATAATTTTCATACGACCATTATGTTAATTATTAGTATCAATATATTTTGTAAATGTATTTCAGTTTTGAGAAAACGTACCTAATGGCATGCCAGATCCGGAAAAACCGGAACATCTAGCTGTAGATATGTATTGCCACTTCGTTTAGATGTGAACTCGTAAGAGAAAAGTGTGTTACTAGTTTTGCATATATTGTATTGTTCTATGCATTGCACATAAAATGAACTATTCAATGTGAGTAAAATTACATCTACAAGAACTACCATTAAACTGTATTTCAATAATTGTATATTCGAAATATGCGGTTCACTTTTTTCTGCAACAAATTACTTTAGTCTCATATATGTTTTTAAATATGTACATATGTGTATTTGAATTTTTCCTTACTGCGTTTTAACAGACACTAAAATGTGGAGACTCCTTAAATAAATTTTAATTGAGTAGCCCGAAAACCCAACGTTTTGTTTCAATTGTGATATAATTTGTCTTTTTCTATAGGTTGTAACCGCAGTATCAGGCAGCGATTAGGAGACGC